>QNGE01000366.1:44453-102336 GCA_008508345.1 Paragonimus westermani | reverse complement strand
ACAAACGCGTACACTCATTTGCACGACATACATGCACTCACATACATTGGGTGACAGTACGTGGTCATTCGCCTTGGTGAAAGTTCTCACACATCATGTACACACTGTTTCGATAGTCTCTTCTTGTCCGCCGTGTTCGGGGCTTGTCCTTTTGTTCCTGAATGTCCCCTGTGGGTAATACACTACTTGTGAGTAGTATACTACTCACAACGAAACTGCCTGTTATACAACAGATGAAGTCTCAAACAATGTGCTGATCCAAAGCAATAAAATAAAATACACAAATGCTTAATGTAAAATTTTCGTGTCGTTTAACAATAGAACGACAAAATATGCCCGAAACAGCTAGGATACTGAAAGGTGGTCATTTCTATTGCAGACGCAACAGCATAGTAGGCCACCTCACTAATCGTTCAGATTGATGAGTCTGCTAACCAATATCGCAGGTGTCCACTATTATCTTCTATTTGAGCCACCATAAAAGTGAATGATGTCATGCTTAACACGGAAACAAAAAGGATGACGAGACTTTTGGCCCAATGAGTCATTTAACCTCTCCTGTCAGGGGATATCCCAAAAGTGACACAAACAAAGGAACCATACCGAAGTTTCGATTTCCCGAAAACTGGTATACGACAATAAACCCATGATCCTCTCGTGTTTACGCAATATGCCTCCCTGTTTTGCATCTCAGGACATACATCATTCTACATCACCTGGTAACTCTCTGGTTTACCCGCAATGCGCAAATAGTAGGTGCACCTGTTGGGTATTCATCAGTGCTTTTATTTCACAGCACGTAGGTCGTACCTTATGAACCATTGTAACATGGCGGGCGAACTGTCTCACATTCATTCCCACCGGCTCTGGTCTGCCCGACCAAACTGATCGATTGACAGGTGTTAACACTTGCTGAATCAGGCACATGATTGGTTGCTTTGTCATGCGGTGTTGTGTAACTACCAATCGTTTACCGCGGCCAGAAGGCCACTGCTTGCGCGTTGGTTCATTAACATGCCTGATCACTTTCGTGCTTGCGACTGTCAATTCAGTACTTGTTATCCCCAGCGTCGTTTTACCGCACCAGTAAACGCAACACATTGAATGATCAATTTTGTGTGCACGTGGACCCAATAATGCGCCACACTGTGAGTAGTGGTTGTATTGACATGAAAAAATCACATAATCCGCTTTGAAATGTGACCTGATGGGTATGCATAATGTCATCTTGTGAGGACCAAATTGATTTTTCTGATGAACAGTCCCTTCTGTTCAGCGCAGCCACTCTGTTCTGTTTAGTTTCACAGAACAACACTGAATTTACCACTAATCGGATGCTGGGAACTAAACTTACGGCGAAACTGATGCCTTGTCACAAGCCCCGACTGATTTCCTAGCATCTCTTGCGAGAAAGATTGAAAATGTTTTCAGTACGGTTATTAATTTCAGAGACTCCCAATTTGTTCGCTCATCACACATCTGTTTACGTAGGAACATCAGTCATTTACTCATAAGACTAACATTAGAAGGGACTGAGTGAGTTTTTATCATGAGGGTGTGTTACAAAGCTTGGTAACATTATTCAAGGCCACCGATATGGTAAGAGCGACCACCTCCTAGTTGCTTGGTAAACCTCAAACTGGTCTAACCCTAAACAAACAAACCTTCATTCGAAAGGTAAACAATTTCACATAGATAGGGTTTTTCCAAACACTTATAATGTTTGCTTTAGTGAACAGGGGAACTGTCGTCTGTTGGTGGACAGATTAAGAAAAGACAGGACCAGTGCATTCAAAAAGGACAACGATAACCAAATAAATAACCTCATTAACGACTGTCAGTGGAGAATGAGAATAACGGATGATGTTTGGAAGCTTCCATTTTAATGCCCGTGCTGAAACCCGATTTAAGCAGGTTGTTTAACGTGATGTGTTGCAGCTACAGATTGTGTCAATGTTTGCTGAAAACAGTCTAGAAATAATCAATTCAACTTACGTTTCGTAGTCCCATCGGCAACCATCCAGAAATAAACCGTGGACATACGCGCCTTCAGCTGGCGAGGATTTTTCGGTATGTGATGCAAGAACCTGTCGCAAAGATTTTCAAATTAAATAACAGTGTTGTCGATTTATATGCTGTAAGTTCACAATATTTCACCGCATCATAATGTCGCAATACTAGTCATCTGAAAGTGGACATTTATCCAAAATGATGTTCCAATTCGGTTAGCAAGTTAGCTTGGGAGTTATTCTATTTGGGAGTTATTGCTAAGCTTCTGTGCACTTGTATCTTCAGCGACAATCTGGGACACAAATTTTACGTACAATTGACCTTCAAAGTTATACTTTTCCACAAAAACAGCATGTATGGTAGCTTCCTCACCTACCTTCCTACTGACTTTGCAGCAATTCCCCTAGCCTATGTGTTGGTATGTCGATGTTAGTAAATCGAGTTGACAGGTGAACATTTATGCAAGTTGTTAATCAAGTATCATACGAATTATAAACCACTTCCGGCGAACGTGCGAAATTATTTTTCTACAGCATATATAAGTAAGGTGGTCAAATTTCCGGGTGCTGCCATATCGCATGTTGTTATCGCTCAATTATATTACGCTTGCAATATGGAGGAGTGTACGTTTGATGTGCAAACGTACATCCTATACAAACTTGTTCCATTGTCAGATGGGGGAACCTCAGATGCTTAGGTTCTTACCCCGCGTTCTCCGGATGACGACGACTGGATTAATCACACACACCGTAGATTCAATCCACATGAACTAAGTAGAAGCAGTTCTGTTATATCAGTCAGTGTAAGCTAAATCTTACGTGTCATGTGTAACATTTATTAACGCCTTCGGACTGAAAATCAGTGTTTATGCTGGGATGAACTGTGGTTTAGACCAGACCAAAGTACAGGGTTCTCCAATGGACTGCACATGCGTAGACAGTGCAGTGCAATTCACAGCCAATGTTGGCTGAACCAAAGAGCAAAACTGGGTATGGTTACTTCGTTAGAAAACTGTTGTCAAGTTTACCTAAACCGCGTGACGTATCGCAAAATGGGCAACAAGATGCCCCATTTTCGGAATTCCATGTCGATGTTTTGCGCTTCCGGAGTAATGTCGTCCATATTGGTTGATAAGCTAATCACAAACTCATGTGTCACCGGGTATATGTATGTGGTAACGCAAGTGCCCGTAACAGAAATTGACAGCGCGCTCCTCAATCACACGAACTAAAACATTAATCTCATCATCACGCTTCCAGTGCACTCATCCGCAAATGTCCCCCAAATAAACTGCTGAATTTGTCATGCACGTTTTCAGGCAAATGACTGCGCCGGTATTTTATACTCCATGTTTTACCGTGGCCCAGTATGGATAACCTTTGGTCCCATATTTCAACATTTAACGTGAACCATAGAAGCGCCCCTGCCCATTCGGTCAATTTCCGACACAGCGCCTGACATTGAAAACTGGTCAGCAAACCCGACATGGCTAGCGATATCAGTCCTGTCATCAGCACCATCAGCACATTAGTTTGTTCACTGTTTGTTATAGCTACTGACGATGAATACCGTCGTAACTACATAGATAGCGTTACACACTTCTGGGTGGCGTATCACGGCGAATGACTACTTATTGCTACATAACATAAACAGCCTAACAAAGACAGGTGCCCTTCGGCGCGTCACCTGAATATTACCCTGCTTACGAAGTGATCCTTCTTCTCTTCACTTCCGTCACTTCAGTCACTGAACCAAATCAAAGCCGATCATCTTGATCATACATTCACGCCAAACGCTAGTCCCCACATTTGGTTGTCACACTCTGTTGACAGGAATTTGCATGTTGCATTATTAAATGTTCATACGGAGCATCATATCCTTTGGTATAGACATCTGAAAATTATATGTAAGTGCCTACATGTATGCTTCACATATATGACATCTCGATATATACTTTACTGTTGAAATGTGTGCTTGTCACGACAGATGGCCGTTGGTTACGACTGCAATTTTTCAGCACAACATGTGAAAGGGCCTCCTGTGTGTAGGCCATAGTCTTACGGAACTATCCCTATCAGTGGGTAACCAGGTTCAGAAATGATGGTAACATGTACTGTGGCACATAAGTTGTCAGTTCTTTTGGTCAGAGCAAGTATCAGAAAATATCCCATAGTTTAGTGATGTGATTATCTGATAATCTGGGGTCAGGTTTCATCAAGGCACATCTTTTAGTCGTTTACTCAACATCGCGAGGATAGTTGTGCTGGTCTCATTAGGGTTACAACAATGGATCAAGTAACTTGTGCTCCAAACTCGTGCACATTGCAGTTCACTCTAAGAGTCGTATATCATTCGACAACACCATTAACATCGTATAATCGAAAATCTTATTAGTAAATTTCATATATGATATTGGTTCGCAGTAATTGATACGGCATTACATATGCAAGCATGCACTTATATTTACGTTGCAGCTAAGGGTATGTGCGCACTGTTTGACAGCTCAATAGAATATGCTCAATTTAAACGACTGGAAACAGTAATGAAAACACGGACATTCATTATTGTAAATGACAGGTGATTCAAACTAAGTGCTATAAAAATATGAAAGCAAAAGAAAGGTAGGCACAATTGATAGGCGGAAGATGAAAGGTAGTGAACGGTATACGACGCGAACCTAAGAAGGAATACTGTTGTTCGGTACGAATCAGTCACAAGTAACAGACCGTCTAGGCTTTCGAGAACAGACTAGAAATATGCACTTGGCTTGGAGAGTTAAGCTAGGAAATGACGGCGCTAATGGTGCTCAGTGGTAAGACCTTTACCCCCAACCATTGTAGAGCTGGCGTATGATGTTCACATTATTGAGAAATTGAATTTTGTTAACTGAGAACGATCGTTCCGACGCTATCGGACTGGCTTTGGGTGAATGACTGAAGCTTTATAGACTATTCGGAAAGCCTGTTTAGAGATAAGAAAAAAGGTGGCCCATATGGGCAAGATGTGTAAAAGGTACATGCTAACATTGGACTAAACTAGGCTCCCTGATGTTATTTTATCCATTCTGACAGATGCTGAGCAGTCTTATCAAAAGATGCACCGATCTCCATATCATTGTTTCAAAGCTGGTTAAAAGTCAGTTAACTGATTGTTTGCTCAACTGTTAACCGCTTGACATTAACCAATATATTTCGTTCCACATGCTGTACACATTCATTAGTGTTCCAATTGTGGTTAACGGAATTATTTATACTAACATAACAATAAATACATACAAATTACAGTTGTATGACTCCACGCTGAATGAAAGACTACATGTTTGTGTTGTATTTTAATCACATTCCACTAATCACTTGACGTCTCCTCAAGTCACTAAACTGTCAGGAATTAGGTAATCACAAAACCAATCACATGGACCTCCAAAACGACTCACTCCAAAGTCAAATGCTAACAGATCTATCGGTATTGTGTTACGTCGGGCGTAGTTTTGTAGCACACCGGTGAGAAATGCTTGCGTGAAAAAGAATCCGGAAATCCAGTAGGTAACGGGTTTGTCATGCAGAAACCAGTTCTACAAACAAAGGAAGTTCAAAAGGAAAACCGTCTGAAATTTCGTCGCAACTTCTACCAAACAAGATGACGGCATGAGTGCTGTATGCATTAACTAACTACATTTGCAGTGTATGTGAGTTCTTATGATTCGTTACTAGTGAACGCTTTGAAATTAGACTGAAAATATGACTATAAAAATTGTTTCGTACATCGAAAAATAGAGTGGCTGAATGTGACGATAACCAAGAGTATTAGGAGGAATTCAACCGTCGAACCACAATCAGATGGTTTTTTACCAAAGATAGCAGTATTGGCAGGCATCGGTGGTATTTGTTTGTGAAAGATAAGTTTGAAGTGTACAGTCTATTTGTGAAAATATTCAGTAAGAAATCATCTGGCTTAGGTTTACAATTCTCGTTCGGCTACATGTAGATATTGCTAATGAACTCCGGATCAATTTGGACTCATTACAACTACTATTCCAATAAATCACACTTGATGTAATTCACGCAGCAAATCCTGCTACCAACCAGTGCATTTTCACTAATATTCAGAAGTTTTGGTTATGCGTAGGCAACTGTTCTGAAGAAGATACCGTAAGGTATACAATACACTTGTACGCATGATAGAGGTAAATCAGCCCACTACGTATACACCAGTAAACCGAAGCAACGAGACTGGTTGAAAATAAAAAAAACATGAGTTGGTAGTTCTGTGCAAGGATTACTATAGGGATAGTAACCAAACCACAAGAGGTTGATGACGGACCTTCGGATATGCAGCAGTAACAGTGCATATCCATGTTCGAAATAAATAGTCAAACTCTGACTTTTTCGCCAATGAGACGAACGGGTTCATTGCTTTTCTATCAGCTTTCCTGTCTAACGGATCAAAATGTTCACCGATAATTGCTTACAAATGTTCACCAGGTTAGGTGGTCGGTACAAAAAGAGGCACAATAACTTGTTTCCCAGTTTAATCTGATTTTTTGATCAGATTGAAATAGCCCAGTTCAGTAAATCTCAAAAACGACGCATTGAATACTGGTGAGTATTTAGAACGTTGACTGTACTAAATTGGCCATCACCAAGAACAGGCCGCAACTTTCGTTTTCAGCAGGTCGTTTCGGTTATTCAACCCAGAAATAAGTACTAGTGACTCCAGCGTTTATGTTGTTAGGTCTAGTCTATAATTTAGTTCTCATAACCAAGCTCCATTTGTGAAACTCGGCTGTCGAACGACAGTGTATCATTATATACAAACGCAACGGCAGGCAGATTTGATCGCAGGACGGCCAACTGATGCAACCACGCATAAAGAATAGCTTACATGCGTTCGAGCTGGTCCAGTGAACTGACGTTGAATTCATGGTGTACGTTTAATAGAATAGGTCAACTAATTTAGCGTTTGCTGCAAATGGAACTCAGTTCATTGTTATTAACAGAAGGACGACTGGATAGGGAAAGCAGTTGCTTCTCCGTATGGGTACCTATACAAGTGTTATACTGTTACACAAATGATCAACTCTCCTAAGTGTAATCACAGCGGTGAAACATTTGGTGAACCCACACTTAGAGACGAAAATCTTCCCCTTAAAATTCGTCAGGCAAACAGGAAACACAGGCTGAAAAACAGAAACAGCCGACCGACATGGTAGTTAATCACGTATGCATACAGTACCATCTCTTACACGCAGTAGTATACTGAGATACCCACCTAGTCGATGTCCAGTAAGGTCTGAACACGTCTGGATTTCGACGCCTTTTTAACTGTGTGGTGGAATTATACGGAAGTGAATGTTTTGAATAGCACAGTACTTTAATGAGAAACTTAGTTAATGCACTACAGTGGTTTTAAACATTCATACCATTTCGACCAGTAGAAAAGACAGAAAAATAGAGAACTGTTTTTCCGATCGTACCCCGAATGAGCATACCGGTGTATTGACACCCTTACGTTCATCTGGACGTCGCCTAACCATCAACGGTATTCGATCCTGGCATCCCATGTGTTCACCACCTTCCGATGGAGATACGCAGTAAGACAAGAATTGATTCAGTGATGATTCACTGCATACAGCGCAGTTATGTTATCTTAGATCACCTGAACAGATTCTTCAAGAGTCGCTTCGCATCATCTTGACTTAAGACATAGGATAAGAAGAGCAAATCGCTCGGCTTCTGCAACTGTTATTTTGAGTTGGGAATTTCTATAAGAACTTTTAAGACTGTTACTTTTCTCGAAACTTACCCACAAATGTACAGTCTTCTTGTAAACAGTTATTACATAATTTATCCAACGTCCACTCCATCTGGTGTGCGAGATGCCCACCAAACGTCTGACCGATTGTTCCGAAACTGCACGTTTTGTTACTGCTGGCATACGTTAACTAACTCCAAGGATGTTCAGTAATGAGTGTGAAGTAAAAAGTTGAAAATGAAAATCTTGGAGAAGTGTCCACAAATCTCGAGCTTATCCATCGCTGATATCCCTCCGTTATTGTGGCAGTTGTGTTTTTGTGAAAATGGAGCTATTCATTTGTTATTAGCTACGCAAATAAACCCAACCACAAAGGGATCGAGACTTTTACCAGACCAATCTGGTACCTCCATTTCGCAGTCCTTCCCGGTCTACACATTGTTACCAGCTAAAAACATTCACTTGTAAAATATCTGCACCAAATGTAGTACGAATGAAGTTTGGGCGTCGTGTTTAACATGTTATTCATAAACAGATTGGGAATAACACAACGTCACGAGCAAGTTGTAATACTCTACCTTTCAACCACCTCGGGTGACCTTCCTCAGGAGTGTTATAATCGAAACACAACACTCCAAAGGAAAGCCACCCGAGATGGTTGAAACGTAGAGTATTACCACTTGCTCGTAACGTTGTGTTATCCTCAATCTGTTCACTAGTAAAAACATTCACGTTTGAACGCAATTTTCCAAATCCAGCACAAACTTTGGACTGACCCAACTCGAGAAGAAATCCTAGGCTAGACTTACCTTTTTGCAGTGCGCTTCAGTAGTGTACACTTTTGAATGATAGTGAATAGAACTTTGATCGTTCTACTTTTGACGTTCGCAATTTGGCCACTACTCTCATTAGGCGCAACCATCCTACCTCTCATCACCCAGCCACATTCGTTTGTGAATAGTGCTTAAAAGAATGCACGATAATTGCATGTTTAACTAAGCTGGAACATTGTGCATTGATGTCTTCCAGATCAACCTAACATTGCGAATTGGCAAAAATGTCTGTGCAAAGTTTAAAATTTGCAATCAGTCGGGAGTTGTACTCCGTTCGTAAAAACACGAATCTACGTTGGTTAAACAGCTTACTTCTCGATCGGCTTTCTCCAAAATAGTGGCATTGTCTAACAGGCAGCCTCACTTGTGAGTAGTGTGGTGTGCACTTTCGGGAACAAAAGTGCAAGCCTCAAGGTCAGAAGGAGGGTGGACCGGAAGCGACTATCGGAATAGTGTGTACACACAATGGGGAAGTGCCACCAGGGCGAACGACAACGTTCTGCTACCCAGTCTGTGAGTGAACGTGAACTGTGCAAATGAGTGCACATGTTCGTGACCCTACTTTTTACCACAATCTGTAAGGGAGTTCATGCAATAAACAAATTTACAGGCCAATTGTTTTTGCGGTCACAGCAGTGGGACCATACGTTCATGGCTGAGTTGAGTTGGCCGGACGTTTGTTAGTTTGTGAGCCCAAAGTTTTTGCACTTCATGTTTCTTCAGTAAACCTGGATACTGATGACCTGTGTTCAGCAGTAGTAGACAAGGTGGGTCCGTCCATACAAGTAACCTGTGAAGGAAGCCTAGGTCCAATTGGACTCAAATGGCAGGAGCAGTACGTGAAGATGTGATGGTGAGTTACGGGATCCTCGACTTAAGGAACAACCAGGGCAATATGACATCGTTCATCAAATCTCAAAATCATCTGGTTCGCCAGCAACGACCACATTCATCGCCTTTGCCTGCTGGAAAAAATAAACGTTAAATTTGTGTATTTTAGCTACCATTTTAGAGGTCACCTTCTCGGAAACGGGTTCCCGATCTGGAATATGAGGTAGTCGAAAACCACCATAAATCTTAGTTTGAAATTGCAGTTTGTGTTCACCAAACAAAATGGGTAACTCCTGCTATTTATTTATCAATGCTTGCGAACACTAACTGAAGCACAGCAGGAAAACATGATTTCATTCTCCGCGTTTTGATGTACAATGATAATTAGAAATGAACCAATATAGAGCTCGTCGAATGATAAACGGCGGCTTAGTCGAAAGTTTATCACAGGTTACATTCTACTTCATGTGATGAGGTCACAAGTGATACTTGACCGTTTTAGAACATGAACTTTGTCCCACAGAGGCAAGCCACAAGCGAGAGTGGTTGAGCGTTCAGATTTGATAATTCGGTCGTGCCTAATGTGAGGTCAACGGCGCAGTAGTTAACATGGTTGCCTCATGATTGGAATGGCCGGAGTTCAAATCCCGGCCGTGGCAAGGATATGCACTACTGATGAGCTCTAATGAGAGCAAAACTCGAGTCTAGTGCTTCTTTTCGAAAGAGGCCGGCTGGAAAGTCTATCTGAATGCGATCAAATGTGAGTGATGGTCAACTTGAAAACAACCAAGAGCGTTTGGCAAATTATGGAGTCATGAAAATATGGCTTATTCCGTAGTGTTTCTGCAGCAAGATTATCTGATGAATCAGGCCAAAGACTGAACTCGCGTTTGTTAGAAAAATTGATTTTCCTTCAGATTTTCTTCTTGTAGTTATTAATTTGGACGTACGTTGATTATAATTTATTTGCTATCAGGTGTATTGCGTTGGAAAACCTCTTGAAATTGGAAAGTGCGCAATCCCTACAGTGTCTCAATGAACTGCGTTAGTTTACTCACAGGACAAAATCACTTAGTTTCTGACTGACAATTCATATTCGTGTATGTAAGACCGCTAGTAATCAATCTTCCGATTTACATTTCAAAGATGAAACACGGATAAATTCTAGAATGTCCATAACCACTAATCAGGCTAATATGGTTTGTCTACCGACTTGACCTCTTCTCCATGTTAATGTGATTTCGGTTACAACACTTCTGAGGACGGTCACCAAAGGTAGTTGAAACGCTCAGTATTACAATTTGCTCAAAACGTTGTATTCTCCTCACTCCATTTAATGAAAGCATTTTAAACACGGCGCTCAAATTTTTGACTACATTCGTACTAAGTTTGGTATGGGTATTTTGCAACTTAAAATAACACAACCTTACGCTGGTTCACGCACTACGACGTCTGTGTGTCTCATGATTAGTAGGATCAAAGCGTGTATGCGTTTGAAGTATTCCGAACTCTTGTCCAACTGTGTTATCGCACGAGCCTACTCAACCTTGGCAAGCCGCATACAGCGGATAGCAGAGTCAAAGCTAGGGTCAAAAAGATGCTCCAGATGTTGACAGAAAAAACCGTAAGTTGCTGAAATACACGTCTAGAGAATTATAGTAAACTGTACACTTCTTCGTAAAAGTGCTGGATCCAAA
This sequence comes from Paragonimus westermani, assembly GCA_008508345.1. Taxonomy (NCBI): domain Eukaryota; kingdom Metazoa; phylum Platyhelminthes; class Trematoda; order Plagiorchiida; family Troglotrematidae; genus Paragonimus; species Paragonimus westermani. Next base: position 91,214 of record QNGE01000366.1, on the reverse strand, counting down.
TGACCGTTGACAAAGTAGAAAAGCACATTTTGTTTCAATCGTAGATAGGATGAGACGATAACCACTTCAGCGTCATTACGTATATTGAAACAACGGTAAGACAGCCTAAGATTCTATCCAGGCATCCAATGCGTGTACCTTTTCTGACGAACAGGATAGAAGAACCAGGTTGAGCGATGAAACAATGCAGCTACTGCAATAATTTGTGGAAATGAATCATACGAACAGCCGAATTAACGTTTGCTCTGCATCATCCTGTTGGACCAATCCGTGTGCATACGACAAGCGGTCAAGGCATTGCCACGCATTCCACAGGCACGTCGCAAAAAATAACCAAAACTCAATAATCTGGTTTTGAAGGGATCCTATCCTAATTCATCTAATAGTGGTTCTCCATTCCAGTTTGACTGAGCGATGAAGATTATTACAGCGATTGGTCACTCATCTTTCTTGTTTTCAACTCTGGATATACACAGACGCCATCAGTTCCAAAAGTGACTGGGTCAGTGTGTTAGAATTAACACTGATTCTGATGACCACTAACAAAATTACAGAAAAATAAACCCAAATCGAGCATCCCATGCTGCTAGAATGTCGAACGATTCTTTGTATCGACGATATTTTGAATATCTACTATGACAGTCATTTTGTGTACGTATCAAACGCTAAAACCAAGGTGGACTTACTTTGAAGAAATTCAGCCTTTCCAGCAAATCATTTATGTAGGTCCCAAGTGGTTTCAAGCTGGGATAGGATTTGCGGGCCCAAATCCCTGGAAGTTTGTTCAAAGTAAGTGAAGTTGCCAGCGATTCCAGCGTGTCGGACATGATAACCAGACCTTTGATTGCTTTCTGCAGATCCGACAAGGTTGATTTGATAACACTGGTCAAGCTAAAAAGAATGCAATAACAGTACATTTGAAAGTCGGGAATAAAATCCGATAAAAAGCAACATGAAAATGAAGTAAACAACGCCTTTCCCGCTCTCGACACAAGAACCACTGAACACAGAAAATTCCCAACCTTGTTCACACAATCCGGCTAGTCAGTGCCCTTTTCAACCCGCTTAATATCGGTTATACTGAGGGCAAAATTAGTCCAATGACTAGACAGTCACACTGTTAACCCCATTTTGTAATTTCCTTCGTCGGTAATAACTGGAAATCACGTTTTAGTTCTCTTTTAACACGAACTGCCGGTTGATTAAAGCATCCATCTGTCCACCTATTCAGACTCGTCAGAATTCGATTGAATAAACATGCATCCGTATTTAACAGCTCCAATCGTGTGCCTAGTAAGTTAACTTAAACTGCCATCGAAAATCGGATAAATCAACCATCACTCACTAATGATCACAGCTGTCGCAGTCCCGTAGACTTCCCAGTGGGGCTTCGTCTTTGTTAGAGCTGGTCAGCAGCGCACATTCTTGTCATGGCCGGGACTAGAACTCCGACCACGCCTTTAAGAGAAGCTCAACAAGTTAATGATTTCTGTGATTCCAGTTAGGACAGTATGCCTAGTGGTGGGGTAGTCGGTTGTAAGTGACAGGACAGTTATTGCAATTCCTCTTGGGGTGATAGCGCAATTTAAGCATTACTTACAGGGGAATGCGACTGAATGTTTGGATATGGTAAGTTGGTCGTGTCTAATGTGTGGACATTGGTGCAGTACTGAACACGGCTACCTCACAAAAAGTTGCCCGTAAGTTAAATCTCATTTCGAAAAGGTACAACAGTATTTCCTTTCCAGACAAGCTGACTGGAAGGCTACGACAGCTGCGATGAATCTAACACGAACGGACATCGTTCAAGTGTCCGATTCTGTTAAAACTCGCTAGCCTACTTGATTGAAATCTAAACCACGTTGGACTGAATTATATCCTGTCTCGGATGACATGATTAACATTAAGCGTCTTACTGTCTGCCATTAACAAATCGACCTTGTCGCTGGCTAAGTTGGGTCGACGGTCGACAGGGCACACACAAACGAAATGTTTGCACTGAGTACAACGTTTTCAGTCAGTCAATTGATTATGGGAATGGTGAGTACAAGGTAACGCGATACGAACAGTCTTCTTCTAGTGTTCAGTGAGACAGTCGAAAGAGCCCGACAGACTCACAACATCTAAACACATACTCTGCGTAGTTAGGCTATTTTGGGGAATGCTAAAAACTGTGTGCAGTGACCAGCGAGCTCTTTAGTTAGCATTCCGACAGAATAGCTGTGGAGTTTGTTACAAACGACGGCATCAAGTGATGGATATAACTCACTGGTGAGAATAAATCTAATCAGGATCAAAACGCCTTCTATTTTGTGATTACACGTATGCGACATCCAGGTGACAAAGCAGACTTAATCACATGAATAAAAATTTTGGCATGCATGTATACGTTTGACAGTTAGTAAAGTAATTTATGTAAAGTGAAAAGGTATTGTTAGCTACCTTGAGGTCTCACAAAATGTGATGAGCCATTTGTTCAGCAGCGCTCTGCGAACTCTGCAGTAATGTGGCAGTGTCACGGTTATGACTGACATGATTTTTATAGTCACGGTAAGAAAAACACCACTCTAGCACTAGGCACAAACCATACCGTTTTCGTCTAGTTTGACTGAGTATTTCAGTTTAAAACTTGAAACGACCATAGGCAAATTTTTTGAGTTCAGTAGAAGCCTCAGCCTTTGAATGGCGTTCTAAGTACGCGGACACCAGACTTTCAAGTAATCCATCCAGTTAACTATTTGTATGACAACAGATGCCTAGGAAGTACTAAACCTAAACATAAGTGACTACGACGATAACATTTTAGTGCTTGCCCTCAAGCAACCACTGTAATGGTACGCTTGATTCGAGAGATTGGTCTACGCTTTCAGAGTTACTCAAATATAGAGCTATTGAGCAGCTGTCTGAACTTAACGTCGGCGCTTTATTCCTGTACCAGTACTCAGTTTAAGGCTCCATCTACGATAACGGTGACAGTGCAGTGTAAGTCAAAGCTGTCCGCTCTCACCATTTTTATTTAATACAGTCACAGGCAAAGTAATGGCTGACTGCTTGAGGCACTCATACGACGCCAGCGAATGGCTCCTGTCGGGTGAAAGACTGACTGTTCTTGAATATGTTGAACAAAAGGTTTTGTTGTTTGACAAGTTTCACACAGCATGGGGATTGCTAAACACGATTTCACACTGTTAGAAATTCCGGAATGCGCTTTGTAGCCTTCAGCTACGAAGAGCTTCTGCAAAACTCCTGGGAAAACGTAGATTGAGTGATAAATAGTGAAATTATGCAGGTTGCTTATTTGTTTACTGTTACGAGTCGACATAATCAAAATAACCCAATCAGGTCATCGGTGATGTCTGGCAAAATCGTTCATCAAAACAACCTAACTAGGGCATTGGTAACGGCTGACGAAATCGTTCATCAACAAAACACTGGCGCGCAAGTTTTTCCATTTAAACCAACCAGGATGATGTGTGAAGGTGGGTGTGGATGTCGTGCTAGCCCGATGAACCAGTTAGAGTGCAACGGCTGCGGAATTGACTATGTTGGGCTTAAACCATTGGACATTGGTTCAACGTGTAGTTGACTATATTTTAAGAGTGTCTAGTGACATATATTTACATGAGTTCCATTCTTTTGTCGAATTTGAAGTAGGCATTACAGTGTGTTTCTATCTAGCCATGTTCGTCCTGACTCCGCACTACTAAACTGGGTGAAGCCGTACAGCAAGGATCCGAATATGGCATCCATGCCGAGAAGAACGTTTGACACAAGAAAAGGCGCGTTACATCATTTATACACCTGGGGAGTAGCATCAGCAGCGGCGGAGGTATAGGGGGGCATTAGAGAGGAACTAGTGTCACCAAGGCTAGGACAGCGTTCATTAATCAAAGACATTTCAAGCGAGAGAGAGAAATCGATCTCAAGCTTAAGCATCGCGTGTATAAGGCGACTATGAGAACCGTATTACTTAATGGCCAGGAAATCTGGTCACTCATGGGTGAAAACGTGAGCCGTCTTCAGGCACCTCAGCATGGCCACCTGCAATCGGTCGCACACGTTCGGTGACAGTAACGAGTGAACGACGAATAGTTTAAGGAGTGCGTATTTGCCAGTGAGTACAAAGTGAGTTATTTTTGTTCGGCCATTAACTGTAAAAAAAAAGGCAGATGGTTATACGGTATACTGAGGATGTCAACTGATCTGCTGCCATATCGAACGCCGTTTGTCGACGCAGCGGCCGATTGGTGTGAGATGTGGGCAAATGATGACCTAGTGTAGAGAAATAGAGTCGTTCACAGAGGGGCTGGACGCTGTAGGCCGGTTTCGTTTTCCGGGCTGCAACCCTTGTGACTCCCAGTGTCCTCTGTTGACAAGGTAAGATTAGATATCGGCTAATCGGGCTTAGTGGAGTGAAAGCTGTCGTTGTTGGACCGGGTTGCCTGTGTAGCAGGTGCACTGTATAGCGTGGGAAACTGAGGGTCTTGAGGAAGCTGTCTTGATGGTGACGCCATACTTCCACATATATTTCTGTTATTTGTCTACGAACAGTATGTGTCTTGGTGTTGACTGTTTACATACATAAATGGTCCTAGTAGTCTGGTCCCTTTTACATCTTTTTTTCGTTTTCTTTGCTAGAACGGTGGTTGTATGGCAGCTAAACAACAGCAAGAAATACTGATGTATTGCTGTTCTTAATTATGAGGATGATGACGACGGTGATGCTGATGAGCATGATGAGGATGTTCATGGAGAGAAGAGGATGAATGATTGTCTGTTCCTACTTTTACACAAGCATACTAAAACTAAGTCTATCGAGCAAACTGAATCCTATGACTTCCCAATCTGCTAACAGTCTGGTTTAGGTTTGTCAGTAGAGTACACATGAAAACAAATACTTTCCCTCCGAGACATAATTCTTTCACAGGGTTCAAATTTCTAAAGAATTTGGTAATCCACCTTAAAATTTGTTATTTGGACCTATGATGCCATCTAAACTTTCAGTTTACACCTTTAATTTATGAAGCTGTTAAACGAAAAATATTGCCGGATATAGTATACCCAAGAGACAGGGTGGCAATTAACATAACCTATTTCAGTGCCTTTTATCTTTCGTTCATTTTATCCGCATACGAATTTAGCGTTCCTAGACAAATTATGCTGTATCTGTTTAGGCTGCTTCTTCTAGCGTTTTCAGTTTCATCCATTCCAGTAGAACAACCACTGTAGACCACACGATGCAGAGATGATTTGTACAGGTTTGACAGCATAATTCGATGCGTATAACAGTCACAATAGTGAACTAGTTATCTCGCAAAATATGTACAATTTACGTGATCACCGTTATGCAACTGGGATTCACGACTAGAAACGTGACGGCACTAATGGCTAGCCCACTGTTGTGTTGTGATTCTGTGGAAACGTTATATTTAGCTCAATAATAAAAGACTGAAATTAAACTTGCTTACCAAGCGTTCCCTTCTGTCACGAAATTCATGTACGCAGCAGTTGCAAATGAAACTATATCACTGTAAACCTGGACCAAGTGACTACAAGTTGTAACAATTAACATTCACTTGGAAGGAAGCCGGTCAGATATTCATTCCCTACGTTTACAGTATTAGCAGATAATCTCTGTCTTGTCGGTGTATGCCCAATACCGGAAAAGAAGTGGTCTGTCATATGAAATGCCTATTTGCAATGTGTTCGCTTAATTATGTCTTCATTTGTCTATTTCCTTTCCTTCATCAATTTTCACCTTCCTGTTGATTTGCCTTGGCTGACTGAACGATTATGAACACGGACGATTGGAAGCAGAACTACGTGCCTAAATTAACTTGCGTCAGTTCCATCACTATTTCTTTTAAGGATTGTTGTTGCGAGGTGTACGATTAATTAGTAATGAATGATTACATGTCAATGCTAGATCGGAATGGACAAAGTGTTACTCCGAATAACATCACATGATGTGCTGACACCTCTTAACAAATTCACGGTTAATAAGGGAGCCATTTGGTTCAACTGAACTGAAGTAACATCTGAAGCAACCATTAGACGTGAGAAGTCAATACGTTCACACAAAGGATTATTGACTACAAGCCTGAAAATACTCGCACTTGTTGAACCGTTCCATTTCCTGTACAAGAACCGTGTTCATACTCTCCTCGTATTTAACCGGATACTTTTTGGTCGCCTCTTCCATGTCAAACGTAGCAGGGATTTTGCCAAGTATGTCCGAGGCGATAGCATCCAGTTGGGAATCGGAGAAGCCACTGCCGCCATCCCCGGAACTGCTTTGACCGATTGTCAGTAGAATGGAATCGGTCAGCGTGCGAGTCTCACTCAGCTCACGCGTGATATCCACATTTTCGTGCATACCAAACACCTCCGGATTTTGCGTGGCCGGAAGTGACTTCATATACGGATGCAATAAAGAAGGCAAATTCGGAAACACGATTTTTTCGTTACTGGTGAGATAACTAATAGAAAAGTGTAGTGCATTTATTTCGTATCGATTTTTTGTAAGCGTGACAAAAGAGACTTGGAAGTGAAACAGAGGTTATCTCTTCAAACAGACATAGAGACGAGAAGACGAAGGCCGGTAAATACTACCGCTTCCTGTTATCTGTTAGTTACAACACAGCGGTCACCGGCATTACAAACAAGACTGGTAAAGTGGGTTGTAGAACTGGCCAACATTATGCTCACTCCACCTCACTAGTTTTGTACATGTTACCGGTCGGTGTTAGTTGATATTGAAGAAGCAGTACGAATTGCCAGCATCTACCGGTTGCTCTTTTCTTGCTTATATGTTTTAATGTGTGAAAGGAACCTCATAACTTAAATTCCTAAGTGAATTTTATAAACAGCTACGGCCGAATAACACCGAGATGTTTCACTTCTGTTCCTCACAAAAAAACTACGTGACATAGAACCTGGTTGTCCAAGTCAACTGATATCATTCATTTAGGAACGATAATTACATCTTCTTGATATCCATTTTCAAAAGCACACCCGTTGACTTACCTTCACAGAACACACCTGTAACTTTAGACGGTTGCGAACCTGGATCAGTCTGTAAACGTCTAGCGTAACAACGTCATCAGCAGTTCAGTTCAAGTGAAAACCTGACGCACAAATTCAGGACAGCGAGCTGAATCTTCAAACAAATTGCCTCTCAAAACTACCTACCGCAGTCGCTGTCAGCCGTTGCATACTGCACGATAAAATACATTCATGGTAAAAAATTTACAGACCGTTGTTGAGCTTCTACCCCAATCACTTTTGTTAACCAGTCCCCTGTTTACAGTTTTATGGTACCGTTCTCGGGAAAATAAAATGCGGCAACCAACTTTCCTGTTTTGTTAATCGATTACTACTGGTTCAGACGTGCATCAGCATTCCCCAGTTTCTCTAATCTACGTACCGAATAACAGACCAATTAATGCACAAATCTTGCGCAGATTTCATTAAAACAACAAGACAGATTCATACCCCAAACTTAATGAATCAAAGCCTGTGTCTGATTTACAACCAGGTTGACGGGTATTTTTCATTTGTCGTTAACTATTAATCAACATTATCTTTCTTGTGTGATAAATAAAATTGGGCTTAAAACACAGACTGGTAGGTAAGCTGACTAATTACATTCGGCTAAATTGTCCTGGCACTAATCGCCATGGGCAACAGCACAACAGAAAAAAAATTGGGACGAGAAAAGCATTTCATTCGCTAACCCCCATGTATATTCTCAAACAATTGAGTGGTCACACATTGTGAACGAAACTATAGGTAATTGCAGTAGAGGATTTGCACGACAACTCCCTCTGGAATTTTATTAGTCTATATCATCACTAGTATTGACTTCACGGACGGGAGGCAAATCTATGTACGCCACTGAACCGCGACAGTGGATTAGTCTCCAGCTCTCTCCAGCCCTGTGTTTGGTTGGTCAATAGACCTCTTTATTAGCTATAGCATTTAACCTGCAGGTGACTGTTTGTTTTTCCTCGGTAAACCATCGAGTTAAAACTTGTATCTTAAGCCAAGCATTCAGGGGTTAACGAAAAGCGTAAACTGTGGTAAACAATGAGTTGTCACCCCCTAGTTTACTAAATCCACACATTTTCGGACCACGGATGAGTCGACCCCTTTGGTGCCTGGTGACTCTTTCATTGTTTACCGTTAGGATCCGCCGATGCACCTGAGTAGACGTAAGCTCCGCTGAGAAAATGCCCAATAAGTTTGACAACATCAGTTTTACTCGGCTACTTTCCGCAGCCACAAATTTAAATCGGTTTAACCGTGGTCTCATAAACACTACCTCTAATCTGAAATGTTCTTTTCTCATACAATTGCCCCAGTTTTGCCTACCACGAGTTCAGACTTAGCAAAACTCTATTGGCCGGGCAAAATAAGGCAGCTATTTTAAACAAGTTATTTGAATTCCTTAGTTAATTAAATCACACCGAAGTAACAGTGAAACTAACCTCAGAAACTGGCTTTAAGGTGGTATGGCGACCTATGGATATAGTAATTTGCAGGTCCTATGCTTACATTCAGCATAAATTTGCTACTGGTTGAACAAGTTCGACGGGTAGAATAGCGGTATCATTATTTTTCAAAAAACCTTCTTTATTGAGACTGAGAGGCTCTGGCTCGTTCATATTCGTTCATATTCGAGCATGACCACCCGTGGAATGTCCATCCTAATCACGTGACCTCCAACTTCATTGAGTGGTTTCTAGTCTGATACCACATGATGGAATTTGCCTTTCTCGACTGACTGTGAGCGATCATTACAGCGGTATTTTTTGATGAGCATACTGACGTTCGAGTTGACAATTCGAAACCAGTACAAAGTAGACACGTTTCTTGCCCCAATTTACACAGAATAGAAGGTTCTTTAAGAAACAGCAGGCCCTGGAAGCGGAGTGGTGTTGATCGTTCACTTTTGTATGGGGTTGGACAGAAATGACTGGTGCGCCCACATTGGTGATGACAATCAGGTCGGTGGTAAAATTGTAGGCATGGACTGGCAAAATGCCAGACAAAAACTAGATCACTAAAGGCAGTCAGATGTTTGCAACTAGCTGCGTTTCAATTCATATCTCCATTCGGTGTGATGAGTGAGAATAATGCAACCAAATGTTGTCTAACGAAGATGAGAACGTGTTATCAATGCACTTTATTGAGTAAACCGCTCATCATACCTTTATAAATTCCAAATATTCCGAGTATTCCATCTTGTGGGGCGCGAAATACAGACCGCTGGGTGAAAATTTGTATCGCGCATCGGTCACAATTGTGGGACACAAAAAATCGCGCAAAATAGTTGTCAGGCAACGTCTGTCCCGTTCGTCCGTGACGCGGCCACCGTAGTTGCACTCACCCGTCATGTACTGGATTGCATCATACGGTACCTTGAGCAGCAATCAGAAAGGTGGAGGATCAACACAAAAGTTCTTCTTAGAGTACACGACTCGTATCCTCTAGGGGAAACAAGAGATTTCACCCACGTTGTGTGCGTGTTGGCTGTGTGATTTGCCTGAGGACACAGACGGTCATTTCATTATCATCCCGTTTGAAAGCAACTACAGAAATGTTCGGAAGAGAGAACGTTCCTATTTCTGGACCGCTATTAAAGTGGCAAACTTGGTTCTCATTAGATCAGAAAATTTGGGTGGCATAAACCAGTCTAACTCCATGCGATGTCTTTTACTGTCCTACAGTATCGTCTCAGTGGCGCTCGTAATAAGCGAAGTGCCAAAGCCAACGCATTCTTGTGTATGTGGTTCAGTGAATGCTATCTGTTCAATAGATGTTTTGGTATTTTGTGTGTGATATGAATGACAGGTATTGCAAGGGCCATACTTATTGGTTTATGAACATTAAAAAGCATATTGGTGGTTGCCACAAACCACATGACCAAAAATTCCAACCCGTATCAAAGTGAAATGTAAAGCTTCGACTCCACATACCTCAAAGAAATGCAAGTCAGCTAGCACAGGACTAACATTAAACTTCCTTCAACCGTACTCACCTTATCGTATTCATTAACAAACATTTGTAACTGACGAACGGAAATACGCAGATCAGACTCGTTGAAACCATAAGGTATATTCCAACCCAATGGTCCGAATTTGCGACGTTCTTGAACGAGTGCATGAAAGAAACACAGTCCGTAGAGCAGCTTCTCAAATGTCTACATATGAACGTGCAGAAACGGACAGTTCATTTATATGAATAACAAAACAGGCGTACACAAAATTTCCTACCAACTAAATGTATCTTATGACAAAACTAAGTCTTCGTGGATAATTTGACCGTTTTTCATTTTTAACAAACGAAGGTCGTCACTTGTCATACGAATGGGCGAATACTGAAGATCCATTGCTTATCAATACGTTAATAATGAGAGGTTCATAAACTAGTAAGAGAAACCCTTGGTACCATATCTGTCGCACCTAACGTCCTCATTCTGCACACATGAGGCATGAGTTGAACGTACATTGGGTAGGCTATTATGTGATGTGTGTATGTTAGTCGAAGAAATCACAAGACCTCTGGAATGGAGATTCTGTGTTGGTGAGACGATTATCGGGAGTTGTTGCGTAATCTGGAACTTAACCGGGTGCTATCAGTAAAGTTAGGTCACTTTTATTTCCGCCCAATCACGAGCTGTCAAACTGAGCACGTTAGTGGAAGATAAGTGTGATTTTAACTACTGCATGTGAATATGCATAAGAGCACCACAACACAACAAAGGTCAAGGTCGCTGAATTCATAAGAATTACCCCTAGACATTTAGAAGACACGAAAAAGACGGTTCTCCTTTTTACATAAATGAAACAAACGCAGATTTTTTCGACTTACATTCAACACAACGATGAATTACTCGGTGTTGAAGTAGGTGTTTGAGCCGAGCATTTTCCCAAGAACCATATAAACAATCTTACACTACCATACCTGGCAGAACTGTCTGAAAATGAAAGGGTAGATTTTCCCCCAGTCAGTATGTTACTTACTAGCGCGTCCGGCATGACAGGTGAAAGCCGCCTGTCAGGGACTTCGGCCAAGCCGATTTTTACGGTTGGATAAATCACCTCAGCTTCAGTCGTGCACATGTCTTATTGATTCAAACTTATAAGTGATCAGATATATGGTTCATGAGACAGATTGGTTGTAGATAACCCAAACGCTAGTTGATTGTTTCCTACGCCCTCATATCCTGTACAGATTTCCCCGTTTTTGCGCACAATTATCCGTGAACCAACGATTTCCCAAGAGTCCTGGAGATATTGAACTCTTATTTAACGTACATAATCGATTTAAATAGGCAACTTGCCACAACCGTCTTAATGCTTAGTGCTTGAACACGTATATTATCGTTGTGGTAAAGTACTGTCTTCAGCCGTCTAACTCTGCAGAAGGGACGGTGGAACCCAACTCTGAAGCGTGCCTAGTCAACGAACTACTTAAGTACAGGTGTGCGATTGTCCAAGCCGTAGTAACCTCTCCTGCATATTGCCTACCCCCACAGAATCTTCAGTAAAACTGTTTCTAGACGAAAGTATCAGTAAGAGAAGTGCAGGATCTGCTTTTAAATATGACTAGTCCAGTTCGATGTATTCTAATTTCATTTCTCTACCAATATTGAGAGAAGCATCCCGTTTATTCGTATAGCCATTCGTGAATTACCTATGCTTGCTCTTTTTGTCGCCTAATATGATCACGATCTGCAAATCAAACGGTCGTCCCCTATCTGCTTGCTACCGCCCCAGTAGCGTCCAACGACCTGGTTCATCTCGCTCGGAACCAAAATCACTCCATCACCATACTTGCAGTGCACTCCTTCACACATGTTCTCCAAACAACCTGTTGAACATGCCATGCACGCGCTCAGACGAGTGGGCCCTCTGGCACTTTGTACTCGATGTTGCGCCGTGGTCAGAAATAGAAAATTTTTGGTCCTGCGGTTAAGGAAACATCATTAACAATAAACGGTTATGTTTATTCAGTCAGCGTCCAAAAGGCGCCTGATATTGACCACCGGCCACGAAGCCCGACAGTCGAAGTCGGATATGGTCGGTGATTTCAGCCCTGTCATCGTCGTTGTCGTCACCAACACATTACTCTGTTCAACGTTTCGCATAGCCGCTGACCACGAATATCGCTTTAACAAGTCAACATGCTTCTGTGACACATCCGGGCGAATGACTATTGAATGTTACATAGCACACTGAAAAATTCAATGACTCCATATGCACTTTAGTATGTCATTCGTGTATTACATCGCTTGTATGGTTGTGCCGATTCCATCCTCCTCTGTTCGACCTGCATTTGACGCTGTTTATCCAATCCGGTGATCGCACACTTCGCGTCACATGTGCATCTACATTTCACTCCCAGTCATCTTCTTGAAAAACAGATTGGAAATAACACAACGTTACGAGCAAGTTGTAATACTCTACAATCCAACCACCTCGGGTGACCTTCTTCAGGAGTGTTGTGTTTCGATTACAACACTCCTGAGGAAGGCCACCCGAGGTGGTTGAAAGGTAGAGTATTACAACTTGCTCGTGACGTTGTGTTATTCCCAGTCTGTTAATCAATAACGCGTTAAACACGACGCCCAAACTGTTCAACTTCATTCGTACTAAATTTGGTGCTGATATCTTACTACTCAGTCATCTTCGTTGGCACGATTTTACAAACTACATCAAATGCTATTAAAAGCTCATACTTCCGATAGTAGTACACTGGATATGGGTGCCTGACTTATAGATATGCCATTCTATTAAGTTCACAAAGGTCTAACTGGTATCACCTGCGAAATACTAGAACGTTCATAGTGACAGGGAATCTTAGATTATCGCGTTAATTATTCTGCTGCAGTGTTTCAACACACTCTCAAAGCCACATTCTCATGCGACTTATATGCCTCCCTATACGGGTCATGGCCCTATCTTAAATACAGTTTCCGTTGGGTTTGGCAGAACACTCAGGCAACCCACGCTTGCGAATCATAACGTCCAGACTTCTGATGTTGTTGACAAGGTACACAAAAAACTAACAGGTTCTTGGCTATCGCCCAATCCATACGTCCTCTATCATCCTACAAAGGTATATAGGGTGGATTACGTAGTACTGGGCAAGATGGAAATAATATTTGCTGTTAGTGATAAGAGAGCTGTCATAACGTTCACTACATTATATCAAGTAGTATTTTCTAGCCTTAAAATGAACCTAGGTGTGTATAACAGTAACCAGCCAGCATCTACGAAAGCGGTATGAAATACTGCAAACTTAGGTCACGAATCCACTAGTAAATATGACATAGATACTTAGTCTAATTAACAGTGTCACATGGTTATCTGAAGTCTTAAAATATGGAAGCTACCGAACCACTTTATATGTTCCTCTGCTTTTTAACTCTCCGTTTTGTACAACCTGTTTATTAGAACGGAATAATCTGAATGGCCAAATAGCATTTACCTAAGAGTGAGTAGATTGTTAGACACTATTAATGAGTAACAGCGCATACAATCCATAATATCATCGCTTTTCTTAAGTGAATATATGCAACGAAATATCCATCAAAGCATACTGCTTTGTTACTGTGATATTATTGGCTGTGTGTCGACCACCACGGGCATCCCTGCTCATCTTTACGTTCAGCTTACGAGGTCCTCGTTGTATGAATGTTCTACGGTTGTTGATGCAACTAGTTCTGAATTGCACTGAACATAATCCACCAGCGCGCAACGCGCATCGACTGGTCGTTGGATTCTTTGAATAATAAATTTTACTCGTTCATAAAATAGGCTTTTCCAAGGCATGGCTCACTGTGATTTCACGAAACAATGACTGCAATGTTCGTACGTGATTTTCTGTTCGCAAATAGGAATTGCCCACTTGTGTGCGTAAAGGTCTTGTGTGCATCGACGAGTTCTTGCTTCGGCTATGTTCGGTCTTACAGAATCACGCAGTTCAACCAAATCCACATACCGCTTAATATTTCGAGTCCATTTAATCAAAAATGGAACGTTATAACTTTTACCCACACAATTTTATTGTCACTTCAATGAATCCGCAGTTCCAAAGTAAACATGTGAATCACCGACAATTAACTGCAGATCGTGAAGTCTACAAGTATGCATTGAATAATCAGTCACTAACACATTCATCTACGGTAACACCACTTGAATTTGTTACAAAGTTACTTTCAAGCTGAGTAACACTCGCATTTGGCCGCAGCTTTCGTATTCTGATATACTGATGAGAAAATGGGCCTCGCTTTCGGTGAAGTACATGTGTAGTCCACATTTTTACCCAACCAGGATTCCAACTTCGGTTCACGTTCACGAATGGCAACCGCGTTTAATATCGCACCACTCACCTCACATTAGGCACGACCGATTTATCATACGTGAACCCTTAACCACTACCGCTTGTGAGTAATGCTCTGATTGACCGGTCATCTCGAGAGGAGATACAGTAACTGCCTTGTTAACTCCAATCGATCAACTCTAGACTGGAACCTCTGTTCAAGTTAAAATCACAGAAATCACCAACTCGTGAGCGATATTTTGATTAGTGATGGTGATAGGGGCGAAACTAGAGCCTGGTATTTCTCTTCGAAAGGGGCCGACTGGAAAATCTGTGGGAATGTGACGGCTTCAATCAATTGTAGGTGATGTTCGGTTTATACACCTGACCATCATTTTCACGAATTGTACCGAAATTCACGCAACTCTGGATCCACAGGCTTCACCGTTACACGTTAACGCACATTATGTATATCCGTTTCGTGTCCCAGCTTATTCCTCATTCCTGATCATCTGGCACTTCATGGCATGATACCTGTGAGATTTTTGTTGGTTCACCAATAACACAGAGCATGCGCAGACGCCTTTCCTGTTGGTTGGGTGTAAGTAATTATATTTCACGGAATGCATGTAATGAGTTACAAGCCATGGAGTGATCGGCTCATTTTGTGTGTCGACCTAACAATGCGGTCTTAGTTAACCGACGCCCACAGAGTGTGAATGCCGGCGGCATTTGTTTGATAAACGTTCACCAATCCGGTTTGAGAGCGTCCTGGGTTCTACTCGCCACCTCAATCGTCACCTTCAACCTACCGTCCCGTCCCCAATCTAGGTGACTGCTTGCCCATAGCACGCGCGTGTTACGCTTTTTGTCCACAGGTTAGTGTTCGCGCGTATTCAAACGTCCACAGCTTTCAGTGCCACGTGGATGGGGTTGGTGATTGTGGCCTAATCGTCCCCATGACTGTTCGGTTGTCGAGTCCCATTAAACCACAGACTGCCTTCACTGCTCACAGTTCTGACACCGGTTCCCATGTTGGCCACTCGGACTTACGAGGTTACCGCCTTGGAGTTAGCTAGATGGAATACTGTGTCGCTTGAATAGTTACTTGGCCCGTGCTTGCCCAGTAATTATTAGCCTGAAGTTCCGATAGATTGAGATTGACGGGAATGGGGACAGGAAGAGCTGAACACCAAACCTGGTCTCTTTTGTCTACGAATGGGTGAATTGACGTTGCTTCCTTGTTTCTTTGGGGTGTGTGTATGGCCATTGCCAAGGTGGCAAGGGTGTAGGCAACTGCTGAAGTAGTCGACTTAGTGCACTTTGTGAACACATTGCATAACTTCGGCCCATACATCTTGACACATCAGTCCTACCAGGTTTGACCAACGGATCTAGGTTGAACGGAAACGAAGCTGCACTGTGTAGTTGTATATTTGCTCCAATCCAGCGTGGAGTGAGAGAAAATAAAGCAGCTGCATCTGAACACCTGGAAGGAGGTGGTAAATGATCCCACCTAGGCATAATGATCACCTTCCGCTGATACTGAAGGCAGTTGGGAATCTTCGATTAAAGGATCTGATTTATCGAGAAATTGGACTAAGTTTAAGGACTGGTACCCTCGCCGAACTGGTTCACGCTGTAAATACAGTGTGTCCACTGAACTTAGTTCATACAACTATCTGTTCTTGCGTTATTGCAGAATTGCACCGTCAATGATGCTCGCAGCAAACAGCCGTAAACATTACTAGAAAGATAATTTAATAGACTGTGAGCAGTCTCACTATAGTTGGTAACACACGATTGGAGAATTCATCAAAACAATGGCACAAAATACGCCAGCATCATGGGCTCCAAACATAACCGCAACAAAACTCTGTTCAACTATGCAGACCAATAGATAAGATGGCTCACCTCCTGCTTTCCGGAACAACCTTCGAAAAACTCTGGATCAGAAATCGGATCATTCAGGTAAGATTGAAGCAAATTTTGTCGCAATCCTGTTGGCGGCTCGTTCGTCATTTTCACTCCATTTTGCAATACTGTCACAGGGAACTGTACATGAGGATAAATCAGGTGAACAATATTCGCTAAAAATTTTGGTAGGGAGTTACAAACAGACACTATGGGTGCTCTGACACTCTATGTTTACTAACATCATCAGAACCACCACCTTCAACAACTGATGTAAATTTGCAGTTGACACTGATGCTTAACTGCAACACAGCCTTCGTAAGAACGAGCCACATCCTGAAAACAAAAAAACAGGGACGGAACGAAACTGCCCATAAAACGTACGGTGCATCCACCATATAAGCAGAAGACAGTTGAATATGAGTATGATGGTATCTGCAAGATTTTCATTATATTGTTTAATTAGTTGCCCTTACTTTACAGATGGTTAAACAAATCATCGGCGACGTTCACGCAGGTGGTCATGATTATCGGCCATCTCCTTAAACGTCTTTAACCAAGGACTTTGTCAGTCAAGAATGCCCCAGCAAACGTGATGACCTATAGTGGTTAACTAATAAGCGGCTGACTGCAACTCGCTGGCCAAGTCAATGGTTGACCATTTTGTAACTCAAGCCACGTTGACAGCGATGCAGCTCTAAGATGAATACAAATGAAGTAAAAGACCAGCTAAGAATCGGACGAACAAGGAGTGTGACTCATACCTTTAGGATTGCTCAATAGGAAATACAGCTCTGTTGTCCATGAAAGACGACAAAGAAAGTAGAGAATGCATGTCAGGGTCCCTCAGCAGCAACCACTGGGATCATGCTTTTATCCCAAACACTGTGCTCAGGTATACAAACTTATTACTTCGGTAAGAGTAAAGGCAAATTTCCGAAGTAAAAATACCATCCCACTTTCGTTGTTAGAAGCATACCTGTATATCGATATCTGTTTATATTTTACTCCATTCCATATAGACATATAAAAAAACACCAGAATAAATCCATCACTGTATTGGCTCTTTACATGCGTTGACGTAACGTGTAAGAAAAAATGACTGAGAATAGTTTTCCCTCTCTTCATCTAGACCGTAATTTCCTGGGTAGAGAATCAATGTGAACAATGAACATAATGAATCACACATCATATACTACTAATGGGGTGAACGATATATTCCACGCTGTGTTATGATAGTGTCTCGTAGTAGGTGTTATGTCTACCGACCGATTACGAGAGAGTGTGCAGGAGTCATGCTAGTTCTTCCCCACACATAATGAATTCAGTTCCACGTAGGTTACGTATGTCTCTAGCCCCTCCCTATTAGAGGATAATGAATAGTCTCTAAAAACTTAAATCCAGAGGGAGGCTGGCAAACAAACTAGATTTCAAGTGCCTCGTGGCGAATCTGGCCGAAATTCATAGGCATCGCTCACCTTGGACGATGGGTAGCTCGTAAGCCACAAACGGAAGGTCGGACTCGTATTCTCCAACGTCAACTCTTCACAGATTTTCTCTAACGCAGACATCCAACTTACAGCCAGGTGGCAATTCTGCAATAAAACCCAACTGCCGTCCGCCTTGCCTTGGGCAATCATACTGGCTGCAATCGGCCCTTGACCCTGGCCCAGACTAATTGACTGAAATCGCGCTCCACCGAATCCTTTATCTGTGGCAAATTTGAGCAAGGCCATTGTGGGATCCGCACCCGGCGAGAGGATGAACAGAAGTGGGGTTGTGCAGCTGGAATCTTGGTAGGTTCGTGCCAGATCAAACGGCGGCGGTTCGATAAATTTGCGACCTAATTTTTCTCGCACGTAATTCAGTACACCGGGAACGACCTACGATAGACGATCATCAGAAACAGGGTATCATAAAAAAATATTTAGTGCCACTCACTGAATGGGAATACTCTGTATTAAATTCTTATTTTGTGAACTGCAGAAACCGTAATACAACGATAAACTGGAAGGGGCAATATTCTCGCTTTGTTTATCTACGATAAAACACAATTGCAATTTGGCGATCCCACTGGTTGAATATTTATCTCTGATTGACATCGGGTAAATGATAAATGGTCGACGGCTAACAGAAGCTCTAAAGTCGGAAAGTAAGTTAACGACAGAGAGATGCTTTTGTAACCATAGTGTGCACCTGTTCCCCGTTCTTCGAAATTCCATGATTAATAAACTACAAAATCCGAGGAAATTCAGAAATAAATTATATGAAAAATGCTATGTTGGAAATTCTGTGTTGAATATATATGTAAGCAAGTTTGCAGATGCTTTTCAGAACAGATTCATCCGTATCTGATACAATATTACATGTAGTGGGGGTATTCTTGAGAAGAGAGATATAAAGTCGATTCCTAATATCATCCCTAAGAAAAAGTCGATTGCACGCTCACCAGATGAACTGGTTTTGGTTTCACTAGATAAACCATATATTACACATATCGTTCACAGACTGCAAACAAAAGACGAGTTTTTGTTTGTTTTTATTTTCAACTCGTCAATTGTGGACACGGAAAAGATGATAATACATACATGTTTTTTGCAAGACTGCTAGAATTGGATTACGGTTGAACAATCTCTAAGTGTTCTGAATAAAGGCGTCGTCGGCTGTATAACCATCATCTCTAATGACGGTCATTATTACAGCAAGCTTAACGCCAGAGATGATAGGTAGGTGTTAAATCAAGGAAGTTTATGTAAGTGTCCAAAGGAACAACGTTTGGCAGAGGAAGAAATAGACTATTTTTAATTATATCATTCGTATAGCTTTAATGAAATGCTCTCGAGCGGCAACAGAGAGAAACTGCTTGATCTTTTGACTTGTCTGCAAAACTGTCTACGGTAAAGCACTGTCTGTCAATTTTCCACTCTTCTGCAAAAACTGTACTGGTGAGTGCAAATTGATATTTTTTCACTGTATTTCGCTGTACAGTGGTGGGGAAAATTCTCACAAGCAGCTTTCGTGTATCAGCAAGTAGTTGGTGTGGTCTTCCTCGAGAACCTAAGTGGTAGTGTAGCGAGAAGGCGTCCAATAAAGCACAATCCTTATTGTCCAAATCGCCAGTCACATACAACACGCGATCTCTCGTTCATGAGTCATAATTCCAATCCACAACACCTCCCGGTTTCCGTTCACACGTCGTGTGCACTTCTAACCGGTTTACGTGTGTGATCGGCGCCTTCTATCGGAGGGTTTTCCGCTTGCCATTCCTCGGCTGTTTGTCCGATTTCGTTGCGCGATGGCTTGTCCGGCTGCTCGTGCTGTCCGCCATCCACCCAATGTTGGCCTTGACCGTATTCCAACATCGTGTCGATATGTTCCTCTAAATGTTGGAAAAACCACGCCTCCGATCTGGCCGCCTGTCGTATTTCGCCTGCCCTGCCTCGCCCGTTGGTCCGATCCAGTCAACCGATGACTCATCCGGTCGCGCGCGTTGTTCTTGATTCGATCGCGGCAGGCTTTTGAACATACCTCCCCCGCGTTGAGGTATTCGTTCGAGCGTTCGAAAACTCGCATCTCCGACCTGACAATCCACCACACTCGCCCCTTTTTCAAGGAACTTGCCACGATTGTGCCAGGGTGCCAAGTTCGCAGCATTGAACCATCGCCCACGCGGACCTTGGTTGATTTGGCAGCTCGTATTCCTGCAGTTGTGCTTCGCTCTTCAATCCGTTACATGAAGCAATCGTCTCGAATTCCGATAGCCACTCTTCCACGTCTCCATCCGTGAATTGGCTTGGCCAAGGCAACTTCATTGTGTTGTGTTCAGGGCACGGCACCAGTGTAGCGAGAAGGCGTCCAACAAAGCACAATCTTTATTGTCCAAATCGCCAGTCACATGCAACACGTGCTCTCTCGTTTATGAGTCATAATTCCAATCCACAACACCCCTGGTTTCCGTTCACACGTCGTGTGCAGTAGGATTGTGACCAGGTTTTGCAGAATAACATTTAACACGACCTAGTTCATTTCAACCTACGCGATGATCACAAATATACCGGAGCAATACTTGCATACTAGTGTTTGCCTAACCCTGCACGAGCATACCAGACGCAAGACGATTCATTTCCGTCGTGCATTTTATGATGTTGAGTGTTTCTCAAGGCAAGCACATTTTAACGTTCCACGTGACTGATAGAAGACATTTGGCAATACCCAATGATCTAGCTATCCACAAGTGCTGAATTGACGAATATCGTGTATTTTTGATAAATGCGGGAGGAAGGCACTTATTGTAGAATTACTTCAACGAACAGTAATATCTATGCAAATCTTTGATCAACCGACAATATAGCGTAGTTTAACTGTGAAGCGGTTGGGAGAATATGTGAGTAAAGCATGTCGTAGGGGTGATAACCTCAGCCGTCAAGTCCAGTGATTGAAAGACCCTTTAGTGGTATCTGCGACACCAAGATCATCCCGTACCCCGTGTGCGTCGGTGATTTGAAAAAGGTCAGGCGAAATTTGGCTACGAAGTTTAAGAAATCTTAGACTCATCAAGAAGGAGTGGGACATCCAAGGGTTGAATCAAAAAAGGTGGCATTGCACACACTTGCCTTGTTGCCTGGGTCGTACAGTTCTCATCTGAATCTGGTACACGTGTTCATCATTGGTCAGACAGATTTTAAGCATAACGAAACAAAATTTCCTTTGAAAGTGCTTCAGCTGGACAGAGGTAATTTTCCTAACTAGTTTTCATAATTGTCAATAAAATCTGAATTATATGTTTCTAGCAAATTAAACGCGCACTGTTTTATCAAACGTTTAAATTTGGTACCCACACCAGGTCGATCCATTCCATATCCATGCTCCTAGGCCTACTGAGGTTATGAACCTAACTGTTTCTCTCCTGTACCTCATGGCTTAACAAGCAAAGGAGCTTGTTTAAACTCTACTCTTCTTCCCCGAGCGTTTATGTTTCGGGTAGTTCCGTGTTTCCTACTTATCGCGATTTCTTGCAACAACCGTAACTGCGCTGTCCATGCATCAATACCTTTGTTGTCTCTTATAGTTTTAACATCCCCATATGGCGTTGTTGTGCATAAATAAACCCATAGCTTGATACTTGTTTACTCACCTTTAAAAGCCAGTTGATGGTTAGTCTTTGCTATTGCTGCACACAACTCTGTTAAACAAATGAGTATTATATTTCTACCGAAAAGAAATTAAGCGTATAGTTGTAGTTAAGACTGAACTTTCACTGGTCAGCTTGTTTTAACTAAATCGAGAACCATAATACTGTACCCTGATTCGGAAACTAGGCGATCTCCTTCAACTGAGTATTTACATGGTAGAGTTTAGTACACAACTTGCTATGTACGTCTGGTGATACCCGGATGCCCTAGTCAAGCACCATATTCATGTGCAAGTGCGTCATTTTAACAGTTCGTTCATCTTAATTTGAGTCTTTCTAATTGACTTTGGTCTCTGATCAGCGGTTTCAGATAGCGGCTATCGCAAGTTGACCTGTATTGTCGGTTTTGGAAAAGTCCTCATCATTTCTGGCCTTGTTCGTCTGGCACTATCTCAAGCCAACAGTTATCAACTGGGCGTAGATTCCGTGTACTCAGTTTTTATCATCCACGTCTAGTGTCACCAATTGATCCACATAGCCATCTCCAACACGGAAAGCCCGTGTAATGTGTTCGTCACGTACGCTTCAGTCAATAATTTTGCGCGTGTGCTCGCTCCCTGGACGTGGACCGACCGAAGTCCCAGAACCGCGGACCAAGTGGTGACTACCGTAAAATAAAATAACGCTCAGAGGAAATATAGGACAACGACAAAAAAACAGTAGTTTGCCTATAAAAATATCTGTTCACCCTCCTTATCAGCTTACAGATTGTCAGAACAACTTATCTTCTGGGTGTGAGCAGATGCTGGGCCCCGGGTAAACTCAGTTGACTTAAAGCAGTCAGCGATCTGTTTTAGTGAGACTATTCTTCTTGCTTAATATAAACTATTTAACTGTCCATGTATAGGCATATAGTTTAATGACTATACTTGGAACCACATTCAAGTGAGATCATGGTTCACCTATTTTAGTATAACCGTTGTTAACGAAGATGAGTGAACCCAAATTATGTCCGCGTTATAACCCTTTAGAAGTGTCCCCTTCTCCAACCAGGTCAGATAACCAGATAATCAGTTGCCTAGCCTAAGACTAGTTATTATTTTAACCCGTTTCTTGAATAAAAATTCCAGCTGAAAACAGGACATTAGTCAGCCGAAGTAAAAAATTAGTCCAATCTCTCTGGCTGACTATAGAATGCATACATAATTTCCATAGATACAGTTGAATACTAGAGAAACCAGCCTGAGAGACCATTTACACCAACTTTGTCATCGAGAAAATTCAGCACAGTTCAAGACACCGCTATCAGATCATGTCAGCAGGAACAGAGTGGCCGAGTTATGTCATATCTACCGGATCGAAACTTATGAACTTATGTCATAAAATAATCAAACCACTCTTAAGCACCACATTACTGTTCATACTTAAGAAGTCATTTGGCTGGCAGCTGAGCTTCAGGATCTGAACTAATAAACTAGTACGTGATTCTTTCGCTCTGATGACGTGTCCCTTAGTGTCAATGTCACGAAGTCACAATCAGCATGATATCTGTGAGAGACCGACTGTTTGTTGTGGATGACTTCAATGCGCGAGTTGGACATGACTCAACAAACTGGCCAGGAATCCTCGAACCCCTAACGGCATTGATTCACTCAACGAGAATGGCGTTCGTCTGTTCTACGGGTGTGTTACTAACTCGTTGGCAGTACGAAAAACCCCATTACAACTGGACGTGAACGACATCATGACGTGGACTTACTCAAAAAACGGTCAACACCATTTGCTTGATTTCGTGATTATGTGGCAGCGTAAAAATCCAGAAGTGTTTATTACACGAGTGATGCTCTGGGTTGAATGTAACAAAGATCATAGTTTGTCTTTTATGGATCATCCGAGCAACGACAGAACGTGGATGCCAAAAGATCGCAGAACCCAAAAACGAGCACTACATCTCAGCATGCGGTACTTCTAAAAGCTGCTTCTGTATCCACTGCCACCGAGGATATGTAGCAACACATCGAAGAAGCGAAGGGGGACAATAGTCATCGATTCGACAAGTATTCAGTGACAAAAGCAACCTCAGTGATCCGACGACAACAACGTAGCTGTCTCCAAATTGACAGAATGAAGCGTTTTCTGTTTCCACAGTGGATTCGGATAATGAAATCAAAAACGCCACGTTCCGGAGTGTTCGCCACCAACCCGCCGAGGGAATTCACGGAGACAAGAACGATTGAAGGAGAAAGCAGAATGAGAAGGTGCTTGAATCCGTTGACCGACGACCACACGAGGAGTCCTACCATACTCTAATAACGATTTTTGGTCCATTGGCCCAATCTATTAATCATTGACTGATGGGGACACTGGTGTTTTGTGCACCCAACCAGACGAAGTCACGGAAGTCTGGCGCAAGCACTTCGGTAGCCTGACAAACAGACCAGCTACCACTGGTTTTGTGATCTAAACAGTCTGTCACGACAAGTATCAAGTGTTCACTTGCTCTCGCTTCGGATTCAATAGAGGTACAAAGGACTACTGTACAGCTGCGAAAGGAAAGGGTTTTAGGTGAAGATGGATTGCCAGTGAAACCTCTGGAGAATCGTGAGTGAGTTTTGGAACATGCTTTACTCCTGTTGGTTCGTTCCATCAGAGACCTGGAAGTAGTCCCTCAAGAGTTCAAGGATGCCTTTTTCGTACCTCTTTTCAAGTTTGGGGATAACAAGAAGTGCACCGACATTTATGTGGCATTTTCCTACTCTACTTCGCTTGAAAGGTGTCAGCAAGGATTCATCTAGATCGAGTCACTACGGAGATTTGGGAAGTCAGTACTCTCGAGAAGCAATGTGGATTCTGGACAGGTTACAATGCGATCGACTTCGTGTTCCTTGCTCAGCAGACCTGGTAGAAGTGGTTTGAAAGCAACGCGCCACTGTATGCTAGCTTCGTGGATTCCATCAAAGCGTTTAATTCCGTGAACTGTGAGGTGAGTTGGATGGCGTTTGGCGAGTTCGTCAAGTTAATCAAAACGTTACAAGTAGATGTAAAGACGAAGATGCAGCCGTGTGAATCAACCTCTGTTGATTTTGACACTGTCAGTGGCGTGAGGCAGGGTTGTGTCCTAACCCTAATACTATTCAGCCTATGCTGGACCACAATGCTAACATTTGTTCTTCAGGAATTGGAGGGAGGTATGAAAGTTGGGTACTATACGGATGACCGCTTTTTGAACATTTGTTTCTAGTCGGCTACGTAATTCGACGATATGCATACTTTTGCTTGCAGATAAGGGTGCGTTGTATGCACATGATGAATATGAACTTTAGCGACTGCTAACAGCTTTCGTGATCACAACACCCTAATTTGGCACGAATGTCAACACAGGTAGAATACTTTTCTTTCTTTCGGCCTTCTCGGAGCGAAGGTTCTCTGCCTACGCATGGAATTCACATCATTGGAGACAATATGGATAGCTGTACAGATTTCTACCACTTGGGTAGCAATCTGTCGGCATACCCTTCCGTAAACCACAGGCTGCGATCTCGAGTAGCGAAGAACACCGCTGTTTTCGGATGTCTTGAAATAGTTACAGAAAAATCACAGCCTGAAGATGAACACTAAGTTGTTTTTCTACCTCTCATTGGTGCTAAATACATTGCTGTACGGCAGTCCAACCTGGGCACTGTACCAAAGAAATGTGTTGTATCGGGGCCGTTTCCACCTGTAATGTCTACGAAGCGTGCTGGGTATCCAGTGTAGAGTTACTTTGACAAGCGGACATGGACCATTTGTAAACCATGCTAATGTTCAGTCAACCTTGTTAGTTATGACACGTCCGTGGACTGAGCGGTGAATGCATTCCAAAGCAGCTGTTGTACGAGTAAGTGAAAGCAGATAAGCGAAGTCCTGATGGTCAAAAACGGGAATACCAAGATTATATCTAGCTGTCTTCCGTGTCCTACTATAGGTTTTAGATCGTGGGAGGACTTAGATCTCATTCGGACAGTCTGGAGAAATGCTATCCGGACAGGTGCCCGGAGGTTCAGTGATAAACAGCTGTAGGGCCATGAAGTGAAGAGCACGGTACTCAAAGGAACCACAGATGCCAAATCCCGTAGTGATATTGTGGTGGACTGTCAGGTCGGGGGTGCGAGTTTTCGAACGCTCGGCCGAATACCTCAACGTGGGGGAGGTACGTTCGAAAACCTGCCGCGATCGGATCAAGAACAACGCGCGCGACCAGATGAGTCATCGGTTGACTGGATCGGACCAACGGGCGAGGCAGGGCAAGCGAAATACGACAGGCGGCCAGATCGGAGGCGTGGTTTTTCCAACATTTAAAGGAACATGTCGACACGATGTTGGAATACGGTCAAGGTCAACATTGGGTGGATGGCGGACAACACGAGCAGCCGGACGAGCCATCGCGCAACGAAATCGGACAAACAGCCGAGGAATGGCAAGCGGAAAACCCGCCGATAGAAGGCACCGGTCACACACGTAAACGGCGTTAAGATTATTGCGGACGTGACAGCACTGGTCTTCTGGGGATATCAGTTCATCAGTTTACTCATAATACACCGTCCGCGAAGAGAGGATGAGTACGTTAGACTCAAGTATGTTGTATCGGTTATACACTTTTTCGTTCGCATCAGCCAGCGATCGCCACCGCTTGATAAATCAGTCACTCTCATCTCCCGAAGTCTTCTTCATGGTGACGTTCTACCCATTATTTTCTTCGTCTCTATTGTTTCATAACATGATTACCATCTTGTTTATCTTTCTGTCCAATTTAGGATTTTCGCTTCTCTTCTTCCTCCCATTTTGAGTGCAATAATATGTGCTCTCATACTGAACTACTTTTTGTCCAGTGCTCTCACTGTTTCTTACTGATTTAGATCCTACCACTGGATCCTTTACTTATTATCCGAGAAATAAAGGTTTCGTTTTCATGCTAGCCTACAAAATTGTTAACGAGCATTGGCCGTCTGAACACAAACACCTCCACTAACGCGGCTGCTAGTGTTAATCGTTCAGGTCTGCTTTGGATATGTGGTGTATAAGTGAAACCGTAATTGGTGCACGGCATGCCATTTGTGAAGCTTGTTATGCGCAGTCTCCCTTTGGTTTCTAGCACTGTGGCAGGCTAACCCCAAAATGATATCATCCACCTTGTGTCACAAAGTGAGCAGTTCTACTTCAAAGGCCACTGTGCATTTCATAGTATTCCCAGTTAGTGACAGAGGTGCTTTTGGTTACACGAGTTGAGGCGGCTACATATCGTTCTTTTGTGATATTTCATGCGACCCATTATGTCCTTACTCGTTCTGCTGCATAATATACTCATTCTGGTATTACCAAGCTTGTTTAAATGTTAACTCAGTTCACCAGTTTTTTGTGGTTTCAACAAGCTCCATTTACATGAACCAGGTCGTGAATAGTGCAAACTCGTAATGCGAATAGATTTGTGTTCCACACGGCATAGGCAACATTAATCCAGCTGCGCCATCACATTCCGTGGTGTTTCGTCCTCTCGGATAATCTAACTGCTTATGTGAACAAAGATTACGAGGATGGTCACAATTAATCGGTTAATCAAAACTTCCTTGCCCATCCTCGTATTTGAGGTTAGACCCAAGAACTCAATGCATCTGCATTTGACTGTAGAAAGTGAGTTCTTGCTTAAGCTACTGCTGGACACCAGACACAACAGAAAACACTACAACATTTCTATTTAGGCATAATTGAACAAAGCGAACACTTGATTAGAGTAGTTATACAACAATCAGTTGCAGTGTTTAGCACATCACGAAACTCTAATTGACCGGATTAACTCCACAAATGCGTTTTTACTGTACTAACCGAACTCGTGAGAATAACAGCAAGTAGTAAACTAATTTGACACCAGTGTTAGCCAAAAAGCAATAGAAGTAGAAGACCTCCAGTTGTAGATACAAAAAATACCAGTTCACTGTATTTCTCATTACAAGCGTTTTTATGGGTGGCAATACATAAGAAGGTTGGTTAGGAAATCTAACAGCCAACAGGCAATCATTCCGCGTCCTCCCGGTTGTCGGAACAATGACAGCAAGGTAAGCAGGACAGCCCTGGTTGACTGGAGTCGTGTCGTTCCAGCCAATGGCGTGGTTTCGTCCGCGAGCTGCTAGCTCGTGAACTGCGATCATCACAGTCACCCAATCAAAACCCGATGCTGTTAACGTTCACCAAGACGCAAAGTCCTGCTTTAGGTAAACAAAATGGACTGACGCAACCGGTGTTACACTTGCGAAACCGACAATGTTTACCCCGCTCCGCCAAGGCTATTTTTGTAGGGTAGCTCAATCCGTGAAAATTGGCATTGTTTTGTTGCTAAATTGCCCATCTAAAACTAGTTGTTTTATGTAGGCGATTGATGAGAATGAACGAGCTGAAAACAGCTGAACTTATCGACCTTCCTACCACGTTGGTTAAGTGGAAAACTGGTGCCCAACACTTCTGATTAAATGAATAACACAATTCAAAATGCTGTAAGAGACGGCTGCAGGATAAACGCATTTCATACATAGACTTGAATGACTGGTAAAACAGGACGTACTCCCGTGTGCATCTCTGATACGAAGTACAAAATGGCTTTATATTGTTCTAAACTCAATGTTCGTTTATATACAAGTGCCTTGTCCACAAATTTGCTGATTCGGTAACTGATAACATGTAAGTCACAGTCAGCTAGTCAATCAGAGTTTGGTGTTTGACTCGGTATTGGAACACGTCTTTCGGGATCTGTCCAACAGATTTAGAAAATTTCCGTTCTCGGACACTGTTCAAAACACAATCACGATCCACACACCTGGGGTTCCGAAAGATGGACGAGAAAAGCATACACACGTTGTGCATGTGATTATCGCCAACAGAGTGATCGGCCACTACGAGTTTAGAGTGGAAACATTACCGGTAAACTGGAACGAGCTGGTGCATACATTTGCGGTCCAAGTTAATTCGCCGTTGTGGTCTGTACACACTGTTTGATAAATTATGCCATTCTAATAGCGATGACCAATTTATTTTACGTTTACCGTTGTTCGATTACAGTTCGATTATACAGTAACCAATTCTTTTACAACAATTCAAAAGCTCAGCTATCACCCGTAAACAATCGGGTGTCACTTCTGATCAGTAATCGGTGATTTTCAATTACCTAAGCTGAAGCAAGTTGTCAGCATTCACATTCAGACGGAATTTTCGCCGACCTGTCCCAAAAAAAGTACCAGGCCTGAACTTCAGTACAGTGAGAACTCATACATAATGTGTGTTTTGCTGCAGCTGACCACCTGAACTCGTGCTGACATGTTTGTGAAATAATCGGGATGTGTTTCTGCCCAAATTGTCGTTCTTATTGGAGATGACCGAACAGCCTAAGAACCATTCACAAGTAATTGTGGCTAAAGATTAAGATATCTTAATTGCACCATTCCTAGAGTGGACTAAATGTTGTACTGGTCAGCATTCTCACCATAAAATAACCTGAATTGCAGTTCAACTCTCGGTCATGCTGGGGAACTATCTTAACAATGATTTAACGGTGTTATCAGCAAACATACACCTGTCTGGTTAGCAGGTTTCGCCAGTTGAAGAAATCATCATTTCCTTTTCTTTAGGAGTACTTTCAGTTCTCAGCAATTTTCTTTATGAACTTGAAAACACAAACTAGTAATGACATAATGCGCCATCTTTGTTTCAATTGATTTCATTGCACCTTATCGAGTGCGTACTGAAGAAGTGAAAATTAGGAACCGTTTATTAAATTAGCCCCACTTTGAGTGTGCTGGTGGACTTTTCTATATCTGGACAAGACACTCCCTATAAGTGGCGATCTTATGCAAATTTTATCATTTTCATTTCTACGGTATGTACTTGATAAGATACAGTGAAATCATTTCGCATGAAGATCATGCAATGTACCACTACTAGCTTGTTTTTTACAAGTTAATTATGGAGAAGGCTTGTTCCAATTTTTACATGGTTAAAGACCGCGTTATGCCCTACGGTCCGTGCGCTAATGTGCTTAATAATGGCGAATTTAGCCTTCTCTTCTTCCTAGCAAGGCTCTGACTAATATGTCAGTGCTATGTGCCAGGTGGTCCTTAAACAGATCGTCTTAAGTCAAGTTGTATCAGCCTGTTTACTACGTCGAAGAGTGGTTAGCGTAGCTACTCGTTGATTTACCTGGATTTAGCCTATTGAAATCAACAGTATGAGGGTGTCAACTTTCATCTCACTACTCGAGTCGCATTATGGGCTCCTGCGTTCAGGCTGCGAAACTCAATCACCGTATGTTAAATGAGTCACATCCAATGAGCCTGACCATCTCCGACCCTCGGCCCGGAAAAGACTGGGTCCAACTCACCCCTTTAAACCACTTTGTGGCTCACTCGACTGTTATCGACACATTTAGAACCAGGTAGGAGAATTACACGCGAGAAAATGTGATTGTTCGGCACTGATATATGTACCCCTATCAACACCCAATTACCTACACGACTTTGAACATCCAACTCCCAGTGCACAATGTCCACAGTACTTATGTATTCCGGTCTTCTGCGAGTACAGTCATACGTTCATTCATATACGCAGGATTCACGTGCGACATGGCCCATCAGGCCCCGGCTTTCTTAAAAAACTGGTTCGTGTAAATGATTGAACCTAGTGTCAACCACCGCGCACTCTACTTGCAAGCTACACTACTAAATTGATACACACATTATCAGTCACTGTATGTAATCACTGAGACACCCACCTGGGTAAAGTCAACTGACTATATTTCACCTGACTGGCCCATGAATTTCTGACGAAATTGCTGACAACGCTTATTTAAAATAAACGTGGTTCGACTTTATCTTTATGAACCCAGTGGTCGCAGATTTCAGAAACAGCGTGCCTGAAGAACTTTTACAATCAATTTACGAGGACGAACGGACAGAGTTGCCAACCTCTCTTTATGGGGAAAGGAAAACTGTTAACTAAGGCCTGTGAGCCCGTATCTTAAGACGCCCAACGGCAGTCAGACATTTTTGAAGTGCCTTCAAACGACTACAACACCAAACACCAGTCAATCAATATATAGGTGCTAGCCACCCGAAGCTACAGAACCTTCATTGAATAGGTAGATATCACATCAATCTTACGCTATTTCCAGTCATAAGCTTAGTTGGGGAAACCTCGGTCTTCCTTTGGAGGAGATCTTTCTTCAGTAGGAAACAAACAGTTTGTTTGATGGAGGTCTGCTCCTAACTTCCAGAGTATTTGTTTGTTCTCGATTATCTTCAGTTCCGGAGTAAGGATCTTACGATAGTGATAGGTATTCTTGTGCTAACTGATACCATTCGATTGTCACTTTGATGATCGGGCTTACTTCACTAAATTGGTGTCTTAAACAATTCGATACATCTGGTCTCGTCTAGCAATTAGCTTTCATAAGCTGGTAATGTTCATTTGGTTGATAGATGATGGAGTTTACAGTACAAAATGCAGCTAGCTGTCAAACAGGATATATTGGCAAAATCACTTACACTTATATACAGCAGCAAATTTTACTCCATTAAACTGGTTCCCGAATGTTTACTGCGGAAATCTCGTTATAAGCAACCAAGAATGCTAATATTTCTACCGTTTTATTCACTTTCAACTCTTGAGAGCTTCACGCACAAGATGTGCCTTAGAAACTATTATCTCACTTATTGTTTCGAAAGCTCGTGTATTTGTAAAAACAAGCGGACACAAAATGGGGATCGTGTTAGGTGACAAGAAAAGAGGCTTGGTGATGTTAATGTCAGCAGGCGTGTGAGGCGATATTGTTCAATAACATCAGAGCCCTCTCTTACACCCTCTACCTTCCGTTGTAGAAGCACTGCAAGCAAGCGAAAAACAAGTTACTCGTCCGTAAGCCCTGCTGACTGTTGAATGCTGTGCACTATGGCGTGAACAACCGTTGAATTTCAGGCATCATAGATACACATTCTATTCACATTAACATAGTGTTGTGAATCCAGAAGGTGGATGACACGGGGGTTGTTTTGTTGGAGAAACCAATACACCACTTAAGCGTCTCAACGGGACTACGAACAAAAACACTCATTTGCACACCGCACTCTTCTGAGGACGCTCCATTCGCTTTGGACATCATGTCTTAGTTCCGCCATGTGGAGACAGCCATTAAATGTCATTCTGCCTTCCAACGATCCTTCCCATATCTCTCCCGTATTTATCCCGTGATCATTTCGATCCATGGTGCTACTGAATAGTGGTGTGAGTAGTATGGTGCGATCGTCTATCCTCACTAAAATAGGTTTCAGTTTATCACTATGACAACGTTAGCACCTCATTAGTTGTCTTTGGTCCGTGCAATGCCACCTGTTTTAAACGAAGCTTCAGTTAGACCATGCTTGGAAGAACAAGACGCTTTTAATGCAAATGAAAATTTTTTAGTGGGTATCCTTGTGTCATGCTTTTTAATCTATCTGTTTAGTCAACAACGATCACAAACGAACTATTGATGGATTCACGTGTTAGATAACTCATAGTGACACATGGTTTTTTTCGTAGTTCAGCAGCTAGCGTTTGTCCACTGTAAATGCTTTGATTACTAGCCTTTCGACAATTTTAAGTAAACATCCTTTAAGTAGATTTCGGTTCGTTTCTCAATAGCTATGTGTTCACGTCTTTTTCCACTATATCACACTGACTTTGGAAACCACATAGTTTCTTTTGTCGTGAAAACCATTTTTTCGTTACACTTTCAGCACTTCCGTAATTCCAGCTACTTTTAATGTTAGAGTCTTTTGTTTAATCAGAATGGTACCCACCCAGTTGATGTACCCTTTCCACTGACCTCTATTCTCTCTTATTTGTTCTCCAGTTAGATAAAGATTCTTCCACTCACTGTCGAATGACGTGAGTCCTGTAATAGACTGGAACACGCGCTGTTGCTCCTACGGAGCAAGTGTACCAGCAGGCTGATAACGATGAAACTGCATTTATATTCACTCAGTTACTGTAGACACTTGTATTGGAGGTCTATCTTGAAAGGGTCCACAGCTTGCCCCTGTTACTGGCGTCATCGATATTACACATAATTGCGCTGCAGATCGAGGGGACCCGGTGTTAGGAGGCGCATCTCCTAACGAGACAGCCAGGACGCATCACGCCACATCGATCGACCGGCCCAGCTCGGATGCCATGGTCGTGGGTTGTGGTATGGTCCCACTCAGCCAATCAGATTGCAGGTTTGCGGCGACCGCCTTTGCGCTGTCTGGCCAGTGTATTTTCTCGCGGCTGTCGTCTGATACCCCCTGTGCCGTGATTTGTTTTGACTCCCTTACTGCCACATATGACTGTCTCATTCGATATTCTTCGTGTCTGCCGACCATCTACGGTAGTCTTTTGTCCTATAAATCTAGAGCTTCTGTGGCCTAAGTTTTGTCACGTTCGTCCAATAAACAGTGCAGCCGCGTCTCTTCTGGTTTCCCGTTTTTGGGGTCGAGTGACTGAGCGAGTACCAAGGGGGACGATCCAATACCCGGACCCACCGACGTAATGTCTTTTGCCGTCTGAGGTAAACTTAGGTGAGAACGAAAATCCCAGTGACCGTACAGGCACGGTTGGTGATGCTTTGACAAAAATCCTATTCTCTCTAACGGTGACCACAAGTAAGTGGATTAAACATTACACTAACATGGATATCCGTGATCAATGGTACGGTCGCTAAATCACTTCAAAAATCAACCGTAGTCGGCTTTATTGGAAATCATAACACCCATCTCCATATCTTATGTTTCGACAGGTGTATTAGCTATAAAGTTTCAAAGTGACAGATAACTTGTTGAAATCCTTGGTGTTCGGTTTAGCTGTCTAGAGATGTGCATCTCTATAAATTAAAAAAACATGGACAAATAACTCGCTTCCATTCGTCTGCTACGCAACTTTATCGTTTCTTGTTCGTTGATATCACCTAATGTGAGGGATTAAAAGTAAACATCAGTGATTGAATGTCCCACGACGGCTCACGTCCTCTACCAGAAGTGGCCACGCTACGTTGCCTTCAAATAACACCGCATCCACGCTGGTTTAGTATACTTGACTCCTGGACACCACATAGGTGCTTCCACCTCTAGAAATGACGTAGGTTAGCGAATACCATCTTGACCTTATTGGTGCACATATCTGCTTCATCTGTTGAATGCTTGTTCGTGCTAATGCAGATGTTGTAGTGTAGCTCCAATAAGCAGTGTTGAGTTAGCATCACCAAAACGGCCTTGCAGATGCACTTTGAAGTTCGAGGTTGCAAGGCGCAGTTCGGATATATTTGAGAGGGAGATATTTTCCAACACTAGTTGTGATGCTTGTTTGTCAGAACCACAATTTTTCACATCAGCTTCAATTAAGCAAGCGGATGCTAAGTGGCCCTCATTGTCTTTCTTACATCTCAGTTTTAATTGCATACTTGAAGGTCATTTCAGCCTAGAGCTAGAAGCTACTGTGCCTGTTATTTTGTTTAAACAATGGTTGTACACTTCGGAAGAAGTTAATCGACTATGTGATACTGCTTCCACAGTTTTACGTCCAGCTTGCTAGGTCGCTTAACGGGATAATAACAAGTAGTTTATAAACCTTTGCCAATTCTGTTTTTCTTTACAGTTATTTGTTTGAAACACCCTCGTAGCTTGCAGCTGGAAATGATGTGTCGAAAATCGCCCGCTGAAACGATAGTCCCTAGAGTCCGACGTGGTTATATATATGTCTGACTAAACTTGAGATGCCGTGGATGTCCCACCATGAATTGTCCTTCAATCCCACGGTGAACCATCGTGTAGAAGTTCAAACGGATTTGATCCAAAATTATGGGAAATATATGAACATTCATTCCCGGACTTTCTTCAAGTCTTCGCTACTCTACCATACAGCTAACACAGTACGACCCCCTTACACTAATAAAACGTAACCCCACACACGGAAACAACCACGACACCAATTAGTAGAGTCCATCCAGGCACTGCTGATACGTAAGTCCCAGTAATGGAGGTCTGTCATCGGCTAAGCATCGTAGGGATCGCGGTACGCGTTAGTGACGAGTCAAGTTACCGGGGATTACGGTCCCACTGCGTGTGGTGGAGAACTTCATATAAAAGATAATCGGTTACGCTCTCATCATTAAACAAAAATTTCTCTTATCGGCAGGTCTTCAGGGCTTATATGATGGCCATCCTGTACAATATCAACTATTCTGCGCAGACTGCTACATAGGGGAGATGATCTTTTGTTTGGGCTTTCTTGTGGCTGTGTTGTTGGTCTACAATAAACTCGTATGGAACAATCTGTTTTCGACATGGCTATTAACAATTGAGTTGGCAACTTCATTATTTATCAAAACAAAGGGCAATTTTATTCCCTTCAAGAAACCGACTCACTTTATCCGGACGGATACACCGTAGTACAATCAATGCTCGGAATATGTCAACCTTTTCCCAGGGGGAAGGAAGCGGAGTTTCATGTGGATCTTTGCTGTCATAATACTGTTTCCAGTCTGCCAAATGAGTTTCGAAATGCTCACGAAAGCCTTTGAAACTCTTCAACGAACTAAGACGACAGATTTCGTCCCAGCTCTTATCAGATAGCCAACTGGATGCGGGGTTTGTCAGCTTGTTTTCAAGTCCCACTCCACCGGTCAGAAAGAAGATAAATTCGCTCATTTCTAACTCGCCCCTTGCCCTGAAAAGTATCACACAAACCAAGTCAGAAAACTAATTCTCACACTCCAACATGTTTCATTAAAACTAAATGACTTACGACGTCTGTAATGAGAGTGGATTCACACAATTTTAAATACATTGAAGCACTAACAAGGTATGAAGCATTTGACATTGTTGCGCACTCAATCGTTTAATGGGTTTAAGAGAAATGGGAAACAAATATCAACCTTGTGGTGAGGCCCAACCAACTGACTTTAACTTAATACTTGACTATTGCCGGTTTCGTGGATACGCATACGAAATTCCTACTGTCAGCTTCCCCTGAGACAAAAGTAGGCATTGTCCATAGCAATGGTACTTGCTGTTTTATGAAAGGTTAAAATGACGGAGTAATGACGGGAAGGGTTATATTAATGGTCAGGCCTGTCGCATTGCCGTCGTTCAGCCACGGTCACATTCGAATAGCGCTAGCTGAGTGATTTATGGACTCGAGCTTGAACGTTATTTAACTATCGCTACCAATAGCAGATCTAGCTGACATGGTCCCTGAAGAAAGCAGCATATCGCTTGACAACTCAATTCGGGCTGAGATGACGTATCTTGTTCAAAATTATGGGCTCACGAATATTGTTAGTGAACCCCCATAGCTCAGACTGAAAGTCATCAAATGGCTGAGAAGCTATTCGGCTGAGTGAAAGTGTGACATAATATTTGATGGAGATCGTTATTTTTCTTCCTTACGATAACGATATTCTACCCAGTCCCATGCTGGATCCTCTATTGTTAATTCTGTTTACTCTCGACTTACTGAGTATTCTTAGACTTTCGATCCTTCCCTTATATGGACGATAATAATACCTGGAAGGATGTGTTTTGTCTAAAAGAAGGAAACGCCTTTGAAAACCAACAAAGCTGTCTTCAAAAGAAAAGGATTATTTTCCCGGGCTTCTCTGTTTTCATGATTCAATAGAGGATTCTCAACCACCTGAAATACAGCAAGGGATCCTCGATTGCTGGCTCACTGTTGCTCGACATCTGACAGCTTGGAAATTTCCCGTTGAGAATACTAAAATGTGACACAGAATGGACTGCGTCACAGAGACGGATTATCTACAGAGCAGTTCAGGTGTTTTGCAAGACTAGATTACAGACAGGCGGCTCTTGCTCAACATGAATAAGTGTGAAGCAATCCGCTTGGCTACCTTTGTAGCAGTGAAAAACTCGGTGTCGTTAAATCTGACCGGTAGCTAAGAACGATTGTTTCTTATTACCTTAATCTTTCTCTTATTTTGATTAGTCCGCAATGATTCGTAAATATATAACCGAAAAAACAGGTACCGCACGTGTTAATTTGCCTGAGAGACGAGCACGACTTATTGTTCTAACCTGTTTTTAATTAAAAATGTGCGACCTATTAGTAAATGACAGAAAAGAAATTAACTGGAATTTTATTTAGCTGATAATCTTTCTTCAAGGCGTAACAAACTATAATCAAGTATGGTTTGGATCTTCCTGATTCAACGCAAGTTTTCATGTGCCCAGTCGACTAAACACCAACTTTTTAATAACCGGGCGTGCTACAGTTGCTGGGCCATCGGACATCTCTCAATGTATTGCCGATAAGTAGTTTCGTAGACTTGATTATGTAGAAGATACCGAATTACGAAAAACCTGAACTTCAGCTGGATTCGAACGTGAACTTATCGAGAAATCCTTCTTGGGAAGTCAATCGGTTGGATCATTTGGTAGATCCCATATGACAGTTGGTTGGGTGGGTAACTAGGTCCAAATGTGGAATTTATGAGCTCCCGGAGTGGCTTCGTAGCTCATCTGCTAGAGCATTTGTCACGTTTACACATGTTATTTCTGTCACCGGTTCGAATCCAGCCGAAGTCCAGATCTTTCAATGTGTAAGAGTCACGGGGAAGGAGCAGATGTTACCACAATGTAGTTCTAGCAAATCGCTTCTGAGACATTCGTTTGTGCTTGGAAACATTCCGAAAAAACATTTTCACTTTGATGATTGTAAGATAAGGTGGTAAAAACCGGTCATCATAAAACACAACCAAGGGTTACGTAATCACAACAAACCAGAAATAGACATATTACAACTAGATAAACAACCACATAAAACGGAATGTGTAACAGCAAGGTGAGTGCGGCTCACATCAAAAGCTTTGTGCAGAGGATTAGTGAAAACAATAGCTTGTGCCTCTCAAACAGCGAACGACACACGTTGACGTAGAGACTGTAGGTGAAATGGTCGATCAGATAGCGTATACGCTTGTCAATGATCTTCGATTTGTTGCTGACGGTCAGAGGGGAGAACAACAGGATAAACAAACCACAAGTGCGCTTGAAAATTAGGCCAACTGCTAAGGGTGACCTAAACGTATATGTACACGAATACACACACGCGAACACATACAGGCACACACAGAAAGTCACCATGCCGAAAGCTACTGCACCTGGATTGCGTACTTACTGCATAATAATGGCACACATATTGAATGCAAACAAAGTCCGATCTTTGGCGAACAACGAACGACACACATTGGTGTATAAGTTATATTCAAAGTGATCTTTTAGGTAGCGCATTCGCCGATCGAGTATTTTCGATTTATTGCTGTATGAATAGGGCGGAATGATGGAGGTTAGCAAGTTCAGCTGAATGTACAAATTGGGTAATGTG
The DNA here is from genome assembly GCA_008508345.1 of Paragonimus westermani. Classification (NCBI taxonomy): domain Eukaryota; kingdom Metazoa; phylum Platyhelminthes; class Trematoda; order Plagiorchiida; family Troglotrematidae; genus Paragonimus; species Paragonimus westermani. The sequence goes on along the minus strand of QNGE01000366.1, from coordinate 53,407 downwards.
TGTAATGCGATTAAATATGTAGACTGCTCAGTACACTGACGCAAACGTGCAACAAATTGAAATAAACCTGAGACCAAAGTTGTCAACATAGGCAGACTTAAAATCGCATTGTATTCGAAGCAAAAGCATACTGACGATAGCTGCTAAAAATGTCTGCCGGTTACTCATGTCAGAAGTTTGATATTGATGTTGATTGCATCCATCCCTCCAGAAAATAATCTCTACCACCTTTGACTAACAACCACGTAGAAAAATGGGGCAAACGATTAGCAACATATTTCGGATTGGTAACACAAAACTATGAATTACGAAAACGTTGAAGCCTCCACATTCCATAGTAAGACGGCGAATGTCAAACTACTTTGACACCACAGATTTGAAATGTGAAGTTGAAGTAAGTTCATAAGTGAGATAAACAGTCGATATTTGCGGTGGTTAGTTAGGAAAGCCGCTTTCCTAACAGCTGTTATTATGTGCGAAATGAGTGCTTCTCTTAGGTGGATCTGACCAGCCATAAAAGAATTCGGCCGATCGCAATGAACGCCGTGTTCATGTTCAGTGTTGATTGAAAAACATCAACAACAATGACAGCCGCAAGTAATACTATGCTACCCTCAGCTTTTCAAACAGTTTTAGAGTAGTTTATACTGATAAATCCAAGTCCAGAGAGGAGTCGGATCTCACAGATGTCCTGAGGACCAGGTTGAGAGATTTTCCGGTAAATGTTGATTGGAATGTGTATGCAGGCAAACGGTCACCTATATAGGACATTTTTCTGTTTTACTCACGCCGCCCCAATGAGTTCAGGCAAATATGATAATACTCGCCACTGTTTATCCTCATCACAACCAGCACAAGCTGTGTGCATGAACTGTAATTAATCACGGTACACTACTGGTCATGAGTTCACTGGATGGCTCTGTGACAGGACAATGACTTTTTACGCTGTCAGATACTTACTGTCGATAAGCCGGTGTCAAAATGCGCATGGGGCGTGTTTGTGAATAGGCTGTACAGAAATGGGATAAGTGATAACATTTCAGATGATTGTCGAATGATTTTTTGTTCCTCGATAAACATCTCGGCACAAAATGGATGAACTAAAATCAAAGAGGTTGCAGCCAGCCTTCGTGGTCTTTATAATAGCGAATGCGCATTCTTAACTAGTTGAGTAGCAGACTGGAAAACATCCTCGTTAGGGAGGTTAAAACTTCGAGCGTTGTGCTTCAATTCGATTATTTAATAAGTTGCTACGGATGAACAGAGCACAATGAACTCCGGAAGCCTTCTGTTGGCTTACAAACGTGGTTACTGTTGGGAAAAGCACTTTTTCCCAAAAAAACTCGCTATATTTCCCAAGGGAAATAGGTGCTTCGATTTTGAGAACTCGAATGGCCGCCATCATTCTGGAAGATTCGAGTTCGCGCGCTTGCTTCTGATTGGCCCGTTCAGCGACCTAGGACCAAGGCCACCGAAAACCTATAAATACAGCTGTTTTGAGCCACTGTTTTGCCTTCGGGCTGAGCAGCAAATAAAGCTCGTTTGAAGGCCGTCTTTTTCCTTTCTTGTTGGGGGGTTCTAAGTTGCGAGAGTTGGGTCCGAGTACTTGCGTTCCGATTATTCGTATCGTTTGCGATATCGTTGCGTTTCATTCGTGATCGTGATACTGCTCGCGGTCTTCCTGTCCGTTCTTGCCTTCCTCTCTCAGGGGGTCGTAACAGTTGGCGACGGTGTCATTTCTGATCAATGGCGTTGGACGTTGATGACGTTAAGCTGCTGTTGCAGCAACAGATGAAGCTTATGGAGATGCTTGCCCAACGGTTGTCCAATACAAGTATGGGCCAACCCGCACAATCTGGTGGTGCGCAATCTGTGGACAGTTTGGCCATGGGTATCTCCGAATTCGTCTACGACCCGCATGCGAACGTGACATTCGATTCTTGGTTCCGTCGGTACGATGACCTGTTTCGTATCGAATTTGCCAACCAGGAAGATTCGTGGAAGGTCCGGCTTCTTCTCCGCAAACTTGGCCCTGCGGAGCACGAACGGTACGCCAATTTCATTTTGCCCAAGAGCCCATGCGATATCAATTTCAATGAGACGGTCAGTATTCTGTCGCAGATATTCGGTGACCAGTCATCTCTATTCAACTTGCGGTACCACTGCCTCAAGCTGACCAAACGGGACTCGGATGATCTTGTCACCTATGCTGGCACCGTAAATCGCGAATGCGAGAGGTTCAAGCTATCCTCCCTCACGGAGGATCAATTCAAATGCCTCATCTTTGTCTGCGGCCTCCAGTCCCCCAATGATGCTGACCTCCGTACACGCCTGCTCAATCGGATCCAACAAGACGAGTCAGTTACCCTTCAGGATCTCACCACTGAAGGTCATCGACTGCTGAACCTGAAACACGACTCTGCCTTGGTCCAGAATCCTGCTCAGTCCACAACCTCTGTCAACACAGTTTCATATCCAAGGCAAAAGCAACAACTTTCCCACACGAGCCGCCCAAGGAACCCTCCCTCCAAGAAGTCGCCGCCCTCTCCATGCTGGCACTGCGGCGCATGGCACTACACGCGTTACTGCCCCTTCAAGCAACACCGCTGTCAGCGTTGCAAAAAGGTGGGCCACAAAGACGGGTATTGTCAATCACGTACTCCGGGCAGTCAACGCACAACTAAGAAGCGGCCACGCCCACCTCACTCCAAACCAAGTACGAGGTCCAACAGCTTACTTACCTCTTTCAAAGTCGATGTCGTTTCACGCAGGAAGTTTGTGTCCGTACTGATCAACGGACACCCAGCTCGTCTGCAGCTCGACACTGCATCCGATATTACAATCATTTCCAATCGCCTGTGGAAAGCAATTGGCCGCCCGCCAGTCCAGCTGACATCCCTTTCCGCCACCAGTGCCTGTGGTGGTACAGTGCAATTAACTGGGCAATTGCATTGTCGTGTCAGTTTCAAGAACAAGACCATTGATGGAGTTTGTTACCTCTCCGATGCAAATCTCAATCTACTTGGTCTCGACTGGCTTGAACAACTCGGCCTGACAGAATTATCAATCACACATATTTGCAATCGACTGCAGTCCTCTACAGCGAAGCCACCGTACCACCCACAATCGAACGGTCAAGCCGAGCGCTTCGCCGACACATTCAAGAGAGCTCGTATGAAATCTCGCGGGGAGGGACCGACCAAAGAAGTGCTGCAAAGGTCCTTGCTCACTTACAGAACCACCCCGAATCCGGCGATTCCCAGTGGACTTTCACCCGCCGAAGCTCTCATGGGCCGCAAGCTGAGGACCACATTCGACGCCATGCTGCCAGTAGAAAAACCTCCCGAAGATAAGAAGCTGCTACCCCGACGTAGATTTGCCGTCGGTGATCTAGTTTACGCAAGAGATTATCGGCCAGGTCACTCCCACTGGATAGCAGCGACGGTCAAGCATCAGAGCGGCTCGGTCCTCTACGACGTCAACGTCGGAGGCGACATATGGGTGCGCCACGCTAACCAACTTCGCCCACGCTATTCCGCAAACGCTGGGCGAGCAGAGAACCAAATGCCACTGGACTTACTTCTCGACACTTTCGAGATCAAGCGCCCAACACAGCAAGTTCCCGCGACCGTTACCCCAGCGACCTCAACGCCGAGACCGAACAGGGAGCTGATTGCCTTGCAACCAAGACGATGGACGGACCGAAAACGCAAGCCCACTTTTCCAATGCAGCTCGACCCACGAAAACGGCGGTACCAATAAGTCTCAACAGGGGAGGTGTTGGGAAAAGCACTTTTTCCCAAAAAACTCGCTATATTTCCCAAGGGAAATAGATGCTTCGATTTTGAGAACTCGAATGGCCGCCATCATTCTGGAAGATTCGAGTTCGCGCGCTTGCTTCTGATTGGCCCGTTCAGCGACCTAGGACCAAGGCCACCGAAAACCTATAAATACAGCCGTTTTGAGCCACTGTTTTGCCTTCGGGCTGAGCAGCAAATAAAGCTCGTTTGAAGGCCGTCTTTTTCCTTTCTTGTTGGGGGGTTCTAAGTTGCGAGAGTTGGGTCCGAGTACTTGCGTTCCGATTATTCGTATCGTTTGCGATATCGTTGCGTTTCATTCGTGATCGTGATACTGCTCGCGGTCTTCCTGTCCGTTCTTGCCTTCCTCTCTCAGGGGGTCGTAACAGTTACCTTAAACTAGAGCTGGTTCTTTTAATTTCTGCCGTTGCAATGTGAGGAGTGTCAAAAGTCAATTCCGCAAAACAGGTTCCCTACATACTGTTCAATCTATCCGATCATACCCACAAAATAAACACTTTGATTGTATTGGCCCCAAAAAATAACCATCTGCTGCGAATTTGTAACTGTGTTCTGTACTGACAGGATTTCTCTGGTGAATTAACAGTTTCATTATCACTAGTGTTTTTCAAATGCATCGTCTGTAACAAGAGGATACGTAAAAACAACAAGTGTCTAACCTACTTTTGACCCTAGTCCACTGAGTATGGCAGCGGTTTTAGTTTTAGAGATTAACTTCGACTTTCTCACACATTCATGAAACCCCATAAATTGAAAAGCAGAGAACAGTTACCATGGTACAACAGTGCCAGTAGTCACCTGGGTTGATACACTGTACATTTCAAAAGATATTCCAATCTACCCTATAATTTTAACATTAAAAACGTAAGTGCGAAAGTAACAACTGGTAGTGGTTTGTATGAGCTGGTTGTGCACAAGTATACTAGCAAACGTGGCGGAAAACACCCACCCCCGACTCCACTGATGGTCCAAGATAAGTGAATTTATCCACGCGTGGCTCATCATTTTGAAAACCGTAAAAACTGGAATGGCTCTGTTCAAATTCGTTCCAAACAAAAAGTCTGCGTTGGAAAACCATAGGATTATTGCTGATTTGCAATGTGGTCAACTAATTCTTGTAGAGATAACACGTACACACGTATTGGATAGTAATGGACATCTCGACGACAAAAGGAACTCAACTAAATTGACCAACACACCTGTCCGAACTTAATCCAAATGAACGTGAGTGGAAGTGCTGACCAACGACGAAACGTTTGAAGCTTGATCGACAAACGTACTCATTGGTAGACCATATGAATGTGCTAACAAGCGTTTAGACAGTTCACTAGAATTTAGGTTCATACATTTGACTGAGTTTTATCAATTACCATTACACCAGTCAATTTTGGGCCGATTCCTCTGGTATCCCGTATAAGGCCACAACCACCAATGAAAGTCGTGTCTGAAAGTCGATAAAAGTTTCCTAACTGACGCTAAATGATCACACCAACTACTATGATAATTTGCTGATTTAAAATAACACATGCTGAGAAACAGTTTTCGCAATATGACGGACATTCTGGCTGACCCCCTCTATCGAACAAATGTAGATCAAAATGTCAAACTACGTGTAGCTGAACATGGTTCTGACCTACACGCCTCTGAAATTAACCCTACAGTTGAGTAAATGATTGAGAGCGTCACCTTGATCTTGTAAGTCGTATCAACCTTATGAAAGCTTTCTGAAATACACCTCAAATCAGTCGGCCGCTGATATCAAATCTGTCTGAATAACTTGACTTTCAAGAGAAAGTTCATAGTACTTTTCTCGAGTGTGTGTTATTGGGTATCCATATTCAATCATTGTTTGACATGTGACCTTATACAGAAATTGAAGTGATCTCGAGACAGCCACGAGATAGCAGAATCATGATCACTGGGTGTAAACAAAGGCACCGAACGCTCCTGCTCGAACAGGAGCACCCGCTTCAGTCTGTCAATAGAAGCATGGATATCAATGTCCTTGTGTCCGCATCGACTAGTATTACGGTACTGGACACTTTAAATATCCAATCGAAAATAGCTTGCACTTGGTCTGTTTACCTGTTTTTGATTTTACCGCACACCATAGGTCACCATAAGTTTATCCATATATATCGCTTAATCAAGACACCTAAGTTTGCATGGAATTGTACAGGTCTTTCCGAGATGTACGCTCTGACAGATCGGCGGACGCATAAATCGAGCGGTACAAATGCTGATTAGAGCAGTTACCTCATGTCGCTTCAGTCTGTCTGTAGACGTAATTAACCGAACATTAGCAGCGCCAAGTTTTTCTCACGGGTACTAATTTTTCTAACTCTCCTTGCCCATCAGTCGACCAGCGCGATTTTGCATTTAGTTCAGTGTACTTGTCCGCTCAAGGTAGAATAGGGCGTTTCTTTTTGGGTAATTAATACGGATTGACGACGGGGCAGAAGGTTGAACTGGAGCTTGGTATCATGGCTAGTCAACCAAAAAAAGCAAGTAGCCAGTAGAAAAGTTAATCGGCGACATCCAAATCGAAGACAGGTGACTTCATAAACAGTGAGACGATTGGTTGTGGAAGTGAAACCCGTGGGTTCCGATGCTGACGAAGTAAACAGCAGTCCGCAACGAACAGCCACAAATGAGGGGACTACCTAAGGCGTGCTTGAAAACAGTGAGATAATAACGTTTGTGTTCCTTCCTACTGATGCGTCCGAGTGGGAACATCCGTTCGTCGAAATTTTGAAACAGCATGAAATTCTAACATTTGATTAGCTTCTTGTCCAACAGCCTGTGAATGACAACCCAAGCACGATACAGCCGTATTACCTGGGTGACACAAGACGCAGTGCGTACTGAAAACAATTAGGCATATCGACTTTCGCGTGCTGGAACCACAGGCAGTCGCAAATATTTGCCTGTTCCGTTCAGGTGCATGTGCGTCGCTTGGACCACTTCTTAGCCAAAGTGACACCGACTTAAGACAGCCCTTCAGATTACGAACTCATATCACACGCGAGGAACTTATGTAGCCAGAGGAAAGGCAGTTGGCCTTTCTGGAGCTCATCGCGCCTGCACCGGTTTGCAATGCTTTAAAGAAAATAACAAACTTTCGCACTACTATCCGCTGAATAAGGTAATCAACTCACCTGTCATGTATGGAATTAATAAACAAGTTCACAAACCACGTCAGTGAATACTGATACATTGGGTCAATATTCGGCAGATCCGTAATAGAAAAGAATAGAACTGCTGAGTGTCTGGCGATCGGAGCGTAGTCCATTCGTGTACTGTCGATTTTCTTCTGGGTCTCCTCAGCCACCTGAAGGCGTGAGTAGACAATAATGGAAGCAGAGGGAAAACGTGTGATCTTGGAGTGAAGCTATCATCATCATCGTCATTATCACCATCAACATCATCACTACCATCCTAATCATCATGGCCAAAAATATCAATATGTCAAGGGCCCCAGGTGATGAATAACTGTTTTACAACCATGGGCAGGGAAACAAAATCAGATCAAAAGAAATAACAGAGGTAAACAGGACCTTACCATTAACAGCAACTGTGTCTGCACATAAATCATTCCGTTTTAAAGTGTCTACACTTTGAAATCAAAACCTCGGAAGCGTTGACAGTATGGCTTTAACTACCCCCACGTCGTTAACTACACTCAGTTTACGAAAACTGTGCCAAACAACACCAACGCTCATGCCCCTAGGTCTCATTGGCCACCATCTCACCCTGCTTCCCCAGTCGTCAACTGCGTGATTAACGGAGGCTCCAGCCCGGGAGAGGAAACTGATCTACAGTGGCCAACCTGTTGATAAACTAAATCATATCTCTACGCCAGGTCATCATCTGTCCACACCGCATTACGTGTCACCCAGCCGCATTGTCGACAGTGTTCGGTGTTGCAGACGGTCCTGACATCCTTGATATATAGTCTGACTATCAAAGTTTGCGCAAACGTAAGGACTGAACTAAAGAACTCATTTGGCAATCACCACTAAATACCCGATTCCTAGCCTCTTCGTTGCTTACTGGCTGATGTGACCCAATGAGTGCGACCGAGTGCAGACATCAGTGGTTCTTGTCTGACAGTTTCAGCACCATGAGCGGCGTACGTCAAGGCTGTCTGCTGTCACCATTTTTGTTTAATTTCGTCATAGATGAAATAATGGAGGATTGTCTCCGGCACTCACAAGATGCCGACGTGGACCTCCTGCCTGGTGAAAGACTGACCAATCTTGATTATGCTGACGACAAGGTGTTGCTGTTTGACAACTTTCAGGCAGCACAACCAATGGTAAACGCTATTTTGCGCTCCACCAAATAGTTAGGAATGCGATTTGCAGCCTCAAAATGCAAAGTGCTTCTGCAGGATTGCTGTGTTCACGTAGATTTGATGTTAGATAATGTAGTGATGGAAGAGGTTGTTGACCGGTTTGTATACCTGGGAAGCTGCATCAGCGGTGGCGGTAGAGGTGTAGGGAATGAAGTGGAAGCGCGTATCTCTAAGGATAGGGTGATATTCGCTAATTTGAGGCATCTCTGGCGACTGATGGGTATTTCTCTGAAGCTTAAAGGTCGTGTATATAAGACAACGGTGTGGGCCGTATTACTTTACCGCAGCGAGATCTCGCCGCTCAGGGTAGAAGACGTGAACCGTCTTCAAGTATTTGACCACCGATGTCTGCGTTCAATCGCTCGTATCGGGTGACACCAGCGTGTAAGTAACGAGGAGGTTAGGAAACGGGTGTTTGGTAGTGATTGCCAAACGAGTTCTTTTGTCCAATCTCTACGTTTGCACATGCTTAGATGGTTAGGTCATGTATTAAGGATGCCAGCTAGTCGTCTTCCACACCGAGCATTATTCGCTAACGCTGCGACCGACTGGTGTAAAGTGCGAGGTGGTCAGATAATGATCTGGCATAGGGAAATGAAGTCGTTCATCAAGGTGCTGGCCACTGTAGTTCGCGTTCGTCTGCCGGGCTGGAGCCCTCGCGACTCACAGAGTCGGTGGTTGGAGACTCTAGGTGAGATGGCAGCTAATCGAGCTCAGTGGCGTAAATGCTGTCATTGTTTGTTCGAGTTGTCTGTGAAGTGAGTGCATTTAATGACGCG
>QNGE01000366.1:4507-44366 GCA_008508345.1 Paragonimus westermani | reverse complement strand
CTCCAACTGACCACTTTTCGGAACAGTGAAGTAGCATAGCCCTTACATTCATCGTATGCATGTGATGTTTAAACTTCAGACTGATGCCACTCTGATGCCAGAAATGTCCTAGGTCGGCGAATATCGCCAAGACACCGAAGATACGAGCAGTTATTTTAACCCCTATACCTCACCGCTGTTGATGCAACTTGCTTGTTACACCACCAGGCCAACAACCTCTGCACCATCATTATCCAGAATTAGATCTATGTAATCACAATAGTCTCATACTGTGATGCTGCAAGATGCATTCCGAAGTATTTGGTAGAACACAACAATAGCCTCTAGAATTGTTCCTTGCCTGAAAATGGCCGAACATCACTTTGTCATCAGCATAGTCAAGATCAGTCAGGTGCTGATAGTGAATGAGGTCCAAGCAAAAATATCCTAAGTGCTACAGAATTAGAACTAGTCACATGGGTAACATTAAACAATCATTCGATGCGGATTTTCTTCTAGGTATCGTTACAAATGCAAATCTGCTCACTACCGTGTAGGTTATTCCAACGTAGTATCAAAGGAATTTCTCCTTATCACTCCATTTCATTTGCATATTAGTCGATTCTCAACAATTCTGACTTATTTCAGAAGTGAACACCACTCAAACTTGATCGCAGCCTACACATTCAGATAAAAGTTTCGGCTAGCCAACTTCAAAAGGGTTAGTCGAAACGCTTGTCTGAATGCGAAGGCTTCACTGAATTGTGGGTGATGTTCAATTTTGAAATAACCTGAATCTCAGAACCTTCACTACTAATTCTGACTTACACCGGGCTGTAATGTGTGCACAGTATGCAACTCATAATACAACCACTCATTACTAATTGAGTAGAGTCTACAGATTTGCAATGCAACAAACGCATAAGCATATTCCTGTGCTTTCAGCATACCTTGGACATCGGCTCGTTATAAAAAGTTCAACAGTTGCTCATCTACTTTCTTCTTTATAATGTGACTCAACGTTTGTGTATGGCTTCCTGGTCAAACCCAACGTATGATATGCGGAATAACAATCAGTACACTATTACTACACCCATAAATACGATAAATGGATTCCTAAAGTGATCAGATGTTCTACTCCAACAGGTGTGACAATGAGAACGGTCAACACAATACGGAACATAAGATTACAGGCAAAAGACATCCACTCTGCAGAGAATTCCAAGTATAATGTTAATTTCTGCGCGTGTTATCCTAGTTAACTTTAGATGGTGACCGGGCATCAGATAAGAATGAAACATTCATCGACTGAGGAGCTAAACAGAGGTTCCGAGAGACAACTGAATGGTATTCAGAATAAAATTATGGAAGGAGATGACACACAAAAGTACATTTAACGCAACACTCCTGACCGTTTTTGTCTTGGTATGTAGATCTCAGTAACTGGCTTGTTACTTGAAGCATTTAACTGTGACAGTCGACAATACATGGGTAGCGATAACGGAACTTCCCCAATGTTACGTACTCCCTGTAAACTCAAACAGACAGACCTGACAATAGATAACAAACTCATTTACAGGTTATGGGTTGAACGCATGTGATCACTTAGAGGAAATAACGCTACAGTTTAGTGTTTCTATCGATCGCATGAGCACATTAGCAACTAAGTAGAACAGAACATAAGAGAGTACATAACAGATAGTGTGAATCAGTCCATGTGTTAATGGCAGATTTCAGCCTGATTGAAGGCCAGCACAAACGCCAATGACTAAGTATCAGTCTACTGCTGAAAGCTGAGAATCAAAAAGCTACAGTGTGAGCTAACCTTTTGTTTCTTTTGTATGTCATCGGAGATCATTTTTGACGAGTCCAGAATTTCAATAGCTGTTTCATTCTCCAAAATGTTGCCTTCAGCCTCGGACAACGTGGCCAAAATACGATCTTCTGTCTCTTTCAACATGCGACGATTGTTCGCCGTGGTAACAATCAATTCTTGACGCGCTTCTTCCAGTTCTGGTCTGTTCGGAAAAAATGAGAGAAATAGAGATCAAGTCTCAAACTGTGCGTGCACGCGCTGTAGGGTGATTACCGCCGGATAACTCAATCGCTGACATTGTCGTAGACAAACTCATAGGATGTTTGTTGAACGAACTTGTTCAATTCAATACTAGCTTATATACCTACCTACCCACATCTATAGAGAACAACTAGAAATTCGGTAAATGGTGCAAACGACAAGGTAGTCGTTTGCCAACCAAAAACGTTGACTGTCGAGCTGGGAGATTATTTAGCCTTATGTGCTAGAATGTCGGCTTGCTTAAGCACGTTCATCACACACGAGTTAATTTTATGTAAATCAATATATTCTTCACCCGACGCCACTAAGTTATTCACAATATTAAATTTGCTATCACATTTAGGTGGCCCGTTGTTTTCTTAGCAAGACACGCTAAAACAGTTTAATTCGGTATTTATCTTGACACGTACAACAGGCACGATTGCCGGCCCCCATGCGAAATACTTGAGCACAAAGTTCGTCACGATTTGTGGACGTCATCGGGTGCTGCTTTCGCCTAATCTATTGATTACCTAATAAGCATAGCGTAATGGTGAACCGTATCAGCTTTTCCTGGCTCTTTTCAGATACTTTAGAAACCGCAGTTTCCAATGCCTGTTTGTGATATGGATATTTTGCAGTCCATCGATCATAATGAACGCGGCTGGTCATCTGTAGTCGACGATCCATCGGTTCACATAAGTTTACAGGCAGCATCCATTGTGTTACCATTTCCGTACGCAAGTAAGCTAAACGGTGGCCAGGTTTTAACTAAACAGCGTTGTTGGCTCCTCTGCTGTAACACGGACTTATATGTAAGTATGCCTGTTGGAAGAAGTTTCCTCTCTACTCCACTTCAAAAAAACAGATACATACTTCCGTGTTAAAGAGAATGTGGATGCGTAGTCTATTTCACAACAGCATGGAATTGGTGTACTCTGGTTAGACCTTGTAGTGCTACTTACACTAACCATCATTTGCAATGGCTTTAAAACAAACTGATTTGAGATACCGTAATATAGTCATTACATTCTCGTGAACACCTATACTGCCTCGAAGATAGGATATTTGTGTTAAAAACAGATTAAAAATAAATAATCCACGTTTCGAATATCTGCTTTCATGCTACGAATCGATTATTCAGTGCATCTGGTCACTGAACTTGGTGGATGGCGCTAATTATTTACGAAGATAAAGAGATTCCAAGGATGGACAGCGACTTCAAACGAGTGCGAAAGGCAGGTGTGGCTCCCAGTACAGAGGATATGTTTTGGTATTGATATGTTCGCCGAGCTTGGCATTTAGGTTGCAAACGTTTCATCACCAGGCGAGGTGACATCATCAGTGCACTAATGATGTCACCTCGCCTGGTGATGAAACGTTTGCAACCTAAATGCCAAGCTCGGCGAACATATCAATACCAAAACCATCAACCCGAGCTACAAACAACAGCACCACCGCTGTTCTCTACCATCAGAAACAGAGGATGTGTATTAGGAGCACACTGATGATTTCAGTTTTAGCTGATTGTGTGTGGTATTTCCGTTAGCTTATTCCAGGGGACTTGTGTGGTAAACCTCTCACTGTTGGGTGAATCGATAACTAGTTTAATAGTTTAGCAAATCGTGCATCTGTTGGAAATTTATGTCGAGCCAAAGATCCGATACTTGCTGTGTAGTGGTCACAAGGATGAACTGATTACAAAACAGGTATGTTTTGAGGGTGGTATAATTTGTCTGTCTATCTGATAAAATGCTTACTTTTCTTTGGCCACCACTATGCCCAACAATTGATCTTCCAAACCTTCCAAGGTAATCATGAAATTCAACAAAGAAACCTTGACAGCCACTTCCGGTAAGTAATGTGGATTCCGTAACTTGGTGGTAATATACAGACGAAAGTCTCTTGAGTATTCAATTACATTCTCACCCAATCGTATCATCTCGATGCCACCTGAACAAGTGGATCAAAAGGATCTGATGAAAATGTATGAACATACAAGAATTTGATATCATGATTAGTTAGCTGGACAGGAAAAAATTGCTTTGTGGAAATCTAATAATTCGCTTACACCAATTCTGGCTGCTTTCTAAAAAGCAACTTGTAAGTGAATCGTAAAACATGATGACTGAGATTGATCAAAATACAAAATCGAAGAAGTAGTAGGCTGAGAATACGGATCAACGTCCATTTCAAGTATATGCAAGAAATTGTCAAACGCCGTAATCTCGAAGTTCCCTTTTATGTATCGACAATGTGGAAGATTCAGCCGGGTCAATATGATGATCTCTTGTAGTGATGTGCTGGCAACGATGATTGTTGTTAAGTTAGAAAAGTCATTTGTTATTTATCAACTAATCTGGAGAAACCTCCAACGGTAATACCATCATTTTTAATTTCAGTTCAGATTAGGCGCGCAAACCCCGTCCTGGAATCACGCATGTTGATACTCAACCAACCCCGGTGCAAAGTGATGAGACGAATGTTAGAGTGTCAACAAAATAATCATCTGCGGAGATTTCAATAAACTTATTCTTAATTGTCCAACTATGCCGGAACCAGCCAGTCAACCGAACAACACAACAATGAAACAGAGGATATGGGTCGATAACCAAAGACAGCTCCCCGGCTTATGTGAGTCGCGTAACAGGCAGCGAACTAGGAACCATGTGCCCTATATCATCGGGACGTGGCAGGTGGACACTACTGGGATTACTCATCCCCCCATTACAAGCAATCTTTTCGAAAACTATGTCGAGTTTTCTAACATTCAGGTTCCACTGGTTGCTTGTCATCGTCCCAGTTAAGTGTAAATTTAAAGACATGAAATCACTGCCAGTCGGAGATACAAAGCTATTCTACGTTCAACATACATACTATCACGCCAAGAAGACATTTGTCATATCGCTGTGATTCCATTTGACTTATATGCTCGGAACACACAATTATCCATTTAAGTGCGGTTCTCGATGAGATGCATGCTAACAGCTGATAACTGATTTGACATCCCAACGGCGGGTGAGTGAGTTTGGGGCACGATGAATCACGTGGTGGACCAGTGTCCAACTGCATGTCGATCCAAGAGAAACGCAGGTCGTCCCATCAACGCGACAGCCAAGTCCATCCAAAAGCCCATAGCGAGCGGAATGCGGACAACACGGGCGACCGGACGATCCATGGCTCAACCCGATCGGACCAACGAGTAAGACATAGCAGACAAAATGGGGGTGGATGACCAGATCAAAGACACGATTATTCCAACACTGCGTGGAACATCTCGATACAGCAGTTGGACATGGCCAAAGCCCACAACGGATAGAGCGCGAACAACACAGGCGACCCAACGAGCCATTGCCCAAAGAGGTGGGACTAACAGACGGGAAATGTCAGGCCAAAAACCCCGACAGAAGGTATCGGCTGCACACGCACAAACCGGGCCGAAGTGGAAACCGGCGTTGTGTTGTGGGGGGGGGGAACTCCCGTTCATAAACTCAAGCGGGCGCGTGGCGTGGGAACCAGCGAGTTGGACAATGGAAATTGTTTTCAAGCACAACAGTTGTGCGCTCAGAAGAAATTTGTTCAGACCCTACGGTTACCATTACCCATTACCCACTTGACAACTCCGGAGGTCAATTTTGTCACCTAATTGTCGTCCAATTCACAACCGTTTGATGTAGTTATGTGACTAATTGCTCTTGATTTTTTCTCGCTTGATAATCATGATGGTATAAAATGTTATGTAATTGGCCCGATGATGAATAACCGGAAATTGTTTCGTTGGACTCCTTTTCACTAAACTTGGAGTGACAGTCTGTAAAAGTGATCCATTTCACCTACGTCTGTCCGTCATATTCAAATGAGGTTGGTGCGTAGTTCTGAGGTCAGTACAAGAATGTCTAATCATGGGATCTTTTATGCGTAAAGTCTTATGAGCCATTCCAGTATCAGCTATACTTAGCTGAATGAAACTTTCTGATCAGCTAGCTAACTAAGGTAATGCTACCCACTGTTTCCCCATTAAATCAGACTTCACAATCAACGGATATTTTTCTGCGTGGAATATCAAACTGCGTTAATTACTACGTCCCACTGTTTGCCCACAAAACGCCATTTTAGCTTCGCCCATTGTTATAATTGCCTACTCACGTTACCCTCAGTCTGTTAGGCAATCGGACGTACTTTGTTTGAAAGTTTGCTTTAACAATAATGGCTCCAAACTCGGATCCAGGTCCTCTCCCACATTTTCCAACAAAACCGGGGTGCCGAACTGAATACCGTTTTCCAGATTACGCATGAAGTCGCTGTCAGTCAGCTTGAGCACCGAAATTCCCGATTCCTTTTCCATATTTTTTATCCACTTATTCGCTTGACCTTGTGGATCGATCATCAGCGGCCTGAAATGGTATACAAAATCGATAAAATTTAAGTTGAGAAGAAGCGAGGAAAGAGCACATTTTAGTTCATACACTTTCTAATATCTTCCTTTACAATGTTATTAATGACAGCCTGCCGTCGGTTTATGCGCCTTAAGTAATCAGATTTCCGCTTCGTGTTGTGACATAGAGTTGAGTTAGTCTCTCAGCAAGGGAAGCAAAATACCTGGTTCACATGGCAGATCGATGCAGTCCATCAAACTGCCGGGAGGTTCATCATTCAGTCAGCTGGAACGGATTGATTTTTACATTAGCTTCGCATCAAGGATTCGTCGTTTAATAGCGTACGATTCACAGTTAAACAATTCTTTTTAGTAAACACGGTAATGGAGGTAAAAAGAGTGATAGTTTACTGCGGTGCTCTTCAGCATTACGACTAATGTTATGGCGAAGATCACAGATATCCACAGTTTTAGCTGAACACAGCAATTAGCCCATACTAGGCTCGTCAACGTTTGTTTTTGTGAGTCTCCAGTCGATAAAAACGGATGTAGTCAGTGTTATTTTACTCAACATTAGTTGTTTCAAATCTAGTCAAGTCTCAATACAACTTCTCGGTCTTAAGCTAAACACTTTACGGGGATGGGAAGCGTGACACGCGCATTTGTTCGATTGCCATGCTGAGTCGAAAGACCAAACAACAAAGTAAGTTGTTAGTAGGGTGTGAGACTGAGTTTCTTCATTGGATCACTGTAATCTGGATGGATAAATCCATGTTCAACATCAATGGAGCTAGCCTGCAGAGATGGCTACACGAGGGACTAGCACCTGGTCCATAAGTCAGGTATGCAAAGATGACCAAGTCTGTTATATATGCTTTATCTGGTTTGATAAAACAGGATCCGAAAAAGTTTGTAAACTGCACTGAATAACAGGATAGGGTGAAAATAGTGATGTCATGCGCTATCAGCATTCATTGGAATCAGCGAATGTACAGTACTCGGCCGAGTTGGCCTTTATGAACTGCGTCCGACCATGTAGTACCGTCAGCAGTCGGCCTAGTAAATTAACTCACATATCACCGCTATTCCAGACATTTAACCGTGCCAAGTATAGTTGTTTGTTCGATACCGCTAACAAAGCTGACCAGATCAGCGTACACGGTCATCTTTGGTGTCTAATTTGCGAATAATTTGCCCAATATTTTCGCTCTATTTTCTATCCAGAATGGTTCTATTAAAATGCCGTGCAATGTTTGTCTAACCTGCCTAATCATCCGTTACTCAGCAAATCAAACTGCAGACGTCCGTGTAAGATAAAGAAAGTGGGCACAAACATTAACAGAAATAAACGGCCCACCGAAGTTGATCTGCTGGATCAGTCTGGCGTCGTACAGTGACGGGCCTCAAAGAGTCAAACGTCATAGTCAAGTTTAATATTAGGGATGCCAACGTTTCCTAAGAGGCGAACAAACGTAGGTTTCATGAAAGTAAAATCACACATCAGTAAGATGCAAACGTGACCAGAACAAGGAGCAAGGATCAATTATTTAAAACCAACCGATTTTGATTCCGTAGTAGTTCGTAAGTAACTGAGGCGGTGTGGCACATGAAACCCCGGTCGTGCCCAGTGTGAAGTCAATGGCACGGTGGTCAAAACGGTCGCCTCATGAAGAGGTGAGTGAAGTTAAAATCAGAGCTGTGGAGAGGATATGCACTATTCATCAGATCTAACAAGATCAGAACTGGAGTCTGGTGTTAATTCTCGAAAGGGGTTTAGCTGTAAAGTTAATGTGAGTACGAAATCCACTAGCATCCGTGAGAGGTGTTCAGTGCATATTAGTTGAAAAGGCCTTGACGAGGTGACAAAATGGAAAGGTGTATTAGAGCAGTATGAGCTGGTTCGACTTGAAAACGTCATACATTGGTCGTATTTTTTTTAGTGGGTTTCTGCCTGCTCGTAAAGCTACTGCCCGTTCACCATGGCGTTTGGAATGAAGCGTCTGACCGGTCGCTGACAGACCACTGACCGATCGTCTAGCCGGATTGCTTCTTTCTTGCTACCATCGTTTACTTAACCATGCCTAGAGCGTCAAACTGTCTCGCCTGGTTGCTAGACTTCTTGATCTGACTAATTTCAAGTGAACTTGGGATGGCCATTGTTGGGTCGACAGAAGACAGTCTTATGTTTACACCCCAACACAGTCACGCGTGTTAACACATACCAGATAAGCCACGTGGCAAACTAACCAGTCACGCGTACGGGTGCCTACCTATTCGTCAGTTGGTTATTGATCATTTGCATGTGGTTATTCATCACTTATATGCCCGTACCATCTAAAAAATCACATATACGCTGTAACTTGTTGGCTTACCAGCTCGAGTCCTCCTTACACCGGTGGAGCGACTTGACAGTCACTATCTCTGAATCAGTTTGCTACGAACGGTTGGTCCAGTTGACCTGATACAATCACCAGCCCATATAACATGACAGCCATATATTCAGACGTTACACCAATCGAAGTCGAATACTACCGACCCCGGGGATAACAAAAAACTGACCCGAGCAACCTAGTTGCTCCGACCGCTCAGCCCTTAATCGGCTGCTCGTACCACGCTGCCCAGGAAGGACAGCGGACGCAAAGGCGTAGAATTTGTCTCAAACGCTTAAGTCAATCAGAAAATGACATAAAATGCGCTCAGTTAGTGTCCCATCGCGCTCAAAGCTAGTACGATTGTAATTCTTCTTCATAACCTATTCTCATCTCACGTGTACGCAGTCCAATGCAACTGTGTGATTAAGGGCTTCTTTGGAATATTTTAAAGAATGGTCTCGGACAAACCCAAACGAATGTTTACACATTCTGAGCAAATGCGGTTGTCACAGTCTGGCCTTGCGAACAGATCCGAGTGACGCCCTGCAGGCACTATACCGATCGTCCCACACCTATAGACCAAGAAACAAAATCCGGAGCCCAAACCAGGTCATGAGACTCCACACTGAAAAGCTTACACACAGAGCTGACTCAAAAACAGCTATCCTAACTGACTCAGATTAGCGAAGGGCACCAACACACCGCCGTGATTAGAACCATGCTGGCTGACATAGGAGCACTCAATTCAGAGAACTCAGCTCGTTCGTGATATGGCCACCATGGTTCATGATCGATAACGCTGCGATGGTGACAAGCGTTTTAATATTTGAAATGAAGTGTAGGGCTGGGAACCAGTTTACATCAATGGGTGCAAATGGACGAAGGTAAGAACAAGTTGGCTACCTAACGAAGTATGTGACCACGGTAATTTTTTCACCGAACGACAGAAAATAAAAAGCTACATCTCTAAACGAAATAGTTTTACATGTAATTAATAAAAGAACGTCTACTAACTAACAAACGGGAATGGTGATGGGCAGAATGCCAACTCAAACAATGTCTAGTTAGCACACAACAACGGCACTGTAACACACTGCAGACAACAGCTAACTAATATCAACAATGAGAAGTCAAGATTACCTCGATTTTATTGCAAGGATTTTGATGATCATAATATTTAAAAACCTGCTTGGTATCGCGCATAAATGCATCAATTCTGCGCTTGAATTCAACTATGACTGACGCATTTATGACAGACTCGGGTAAGTTGTTCCAGATTGAACACACTTAGAAACCAAACGTGTTCTCTGCAAGTCGAACGACTAATTTGGTATTGTAGCTTCAATGAGCTCTTTTCCGCTATATTAGCTACACACGTGGGGGATAAGGGGAGATCCTGTACATGCTAAAATCAAGTCTTCTCTGATTTACCGATAGCACCCTGGGAACTGCGGAAGTTCACACAAATTATCTAGGTAGGGTACAGAATATGATGTGGCCAGTTTTGTAAGTCTACATCGTACCTCCTCACTATGAGTAATGTCCTTCAAGAACTAAGGACGACAAGCTTGGGTATTTGCCTTGAGATTGCGGCGCACTAGTAAATTCAGCATTACAGTGAAGCACTGTGAGCGAAACCACCCTAACGTTCTCATGTGTAACGTAAGTGTCCAGCTGATTTTCTAGGTTATTGATTCACAACTGGGAAATAGATTAAAATCACTTGAAACAGTCGTACTCAAGTGACACTTGCTTGTGGTTGTATCGAATTTTTGCCTTCAGAATGCAATCTGTGCAATCTAAGACAGAGATGCATCAATGTAACTTTGGCCATGTTAACTAGGGGGCGACTACTGTGGCCCAGCGGTGTTTCATTCTGTTGCTTTCCACTTTCAATCACGTTACATAACACTCGCTAGATTTTCGTGCTATCACCACACAACAGCAACCAGGAATTGATAAGCTGCGAGATTTAGAGCATATAAAAATAATGGAACAATGTCTCAGTGCGGAATCTTGTGGCACGCTTCTGAACACATAATGCCAAAATGAAAAGCTCTCTGCACTTTGATATTAAAATGGCTACCTTAGAGGTAATCGGTTAGCTACACGAGTAGATAATTTTTATATCACAATTGCGAAACTCCATGCAGAACGTTAAATGATCTGCTGAATCGAAAGTCTTCGAGAAGTTCAGAAAAATCATGTCAACTGGTTTGCACCCATCAGCCACTTTTGTCCAATCTTCCCGAACGGCAAATAAGTTAGCAACATACCAGCACCTCTCTCGAAATCCATGTTAACTCTGAGGCAGTACTGAAAATCAAATTAAATGTAACACGCAGAAACTTTCATATACACAGTACATAGTGCGGTACTACTTCATCCTGTTGAAACCAAACGTAAAGAATATTCTGAGTTGTTCCAGCGCTGGTACAACACTCTACTGCAGCCTCTGAAGATAATAATACCCCAGTTCTTAACTGACTATATGAATGCTTTTTTTACTTGTGGCGAGTTCATCAAAAATAGAGGATCAACAATCCCCGCTTAAATCACAGACATTGGGGCATGTTGATGGTGAACTGAAACATACCGATGAGAATTATTGATATGCTTAAAATGCAATCTCCGCACAAATCCATTCGGAAGATATATCGAAGACATCCCTCGTCGATAAATATCACATGCAGAATTAATCACGTTTGTGTGAATTGGATAACCGAAGCTCTTGTACTCGGGCCTCCGATATAGCTGGTGCTTGTTGATTTTGACCATCCACCGTACAGAGGATTTTCAAGTCTTACATTCTTGAGCAAGCCGACAAACATATTTTCTATGCACCATTGTTTACACATCGTAGGTGATCACTAGCACAACAATAATCTGTTGCTGTTCGCGGTCGGCCTGTTCTTCATAGGTCGTGAACAATATCGCCTGTTATGACAAACTTATTGGTCACCATTCAAACTGACTTATTGGTAACTGATTGCATACTCGCATGCTATTTTGTGTTTGTGAATGTTCTCTGCAATTTCAGCACAGGGTGTATAAATAAAAACTAACTGTTGAGTTAACAGGTTACAGCCATGTTATCCATTTACTCGGGGTCCAGTAGAGAGATCTGTTTCTAGCGTGGTAATTCATTCGGACCAAGTCACTCACGACTGCCGCCCAACAGCGAGATGTGGTCTCACATAACGCAACCATAGTCACACAGACACGGTCGACCTGCCTCCGAGGAAATGGAAGTATCGATTCTAAACCACCATCAGAAACATTTGCACTTGCAGTCTATACTTTCCAAAAAGGGAGCAATTAGAAGGAATCGCGTTACGCTTCTAGTTCAGCTTGTTTCGATTGGCGATTTTGATTTCAGCCTACCAACTAAAATGGTCCTACAATAGTTTTGTTGTGGTTAATGGTGTCTATAAGGTTGTGTTCCTAGCAATGATTACCTGTCCAGTCAGCACTGTGTAGGAGAGTGGCGTTGTTTCGGGTCGAACCTCACTCACGTCTGTTTCCACTTTTAGCGTTTTCACAGACTTTTCAGCCAACTACTTTCGAAAAAAACATACTCCAGTTTTGCTCATGTTACATCCCGTCACTTCAGGGGTTTGAATCCCGGGAATGCCTTCATCAGGTAAACGCGGTGTACACACGCTACTGATCTCACATTAGGCTTGACTGAATTATCACACCTGATCGCCCATTCGCATTCGATTGTGAACATTGGTCATATTGCTCGATCGTCTGGCGACGAGACACAGCAACTGTCTTGTTAACTCCAACTCTTGACCCCACGGCTGGGACTTCTCTTTAAGCTGAAATCGCATAAATCTCCAAATTGATTGGTGATAACTTTGGTTACTGCCCTGTAGTAAGGGGTTTTGTTTTACACAAATTGAACGTCAGTTACAATTGATTACCGCTGTCGCATTTTCATATAGTTTCAGTTAGCCCTTTTTTGCTCTTGTTAAAACTCGTCAGTAGTGCATATCTTGTCACGTGCACAAGGTGAGATCAGTGACGCAGTGGTCAACATGGCTGTCTCATGCAAGCGCGACTTGGATTCTAGTTCCGATCGCGAAAAAGAAATGCATCACTAGAGAGCACTAAAAATCAAAACACAAGAGCGACGCTGAATTTCGGAAAGAGTTGAACGTAAAATTCGACCAAGATACTACAGCTGAAACGTCCGTCAAAAAGGGGGTGCTATAGATCGTGCGCTGTGGGGGCCATATCACGAACGGACCGGGCTCTCCTACTCGAGCGCACGAGTACACAACCATGTCAGCCAGCATAGCTGTGGTCACAGCAGTGTGTTGGCGTCCTTCGCCAGTATGTCTGTGGTAGGATGTTTTTGAGGAAGCACTTTGTGTAAGCCCCTCAGTTTGGAGGGCCGTGATCTGGTTTGGGCTCCGAATCTAGTTTCCGGGTTCACAAGTGAAGGGCGATCCACCGACTTGCCAACCGCCACCCGCACCTCTCACCGAGTTCCCGAAGCCACCGGATTGACATACACGCACGCATACACAACTCACGTGTGAAAGCGGGGGTTGTCATCCCGACCTGTCCGGAAACTGGGCCCACCGTGCATGCAGGGCTGGGCCCGAACCTTGGCGCATGGGTGGCCCCGAAATCAGCATTCTCTCGAAGTGCGAGCCGGTGTTACGCGTGTGCACACCCACGTCAACAAAGAGGAGTGAATCGTGGTCGAGGCGAAAAGTATTCGGAACGGAGTTCATGAGATTATCTTATGAATTGCCCATCCGAACTAGATGATAGGATTAGGCAATGAAAAAGTGGAATGCAGTAAAAATCAGCACACTCACCATCGTCGTGCAGTGGCCACAATCACGCTGTTATCAATAGAGAAAGCGTCTCGAGGCAATCCGTTTATGTTCCACTGTTGTATTTTCACAGGATCCCCAAGACATTGTGTAAGCGAAAAGTGTTCGGAGCAGGTAATATTGTAGTCCAAACAAAGCTTAACCCAATCCTGTATGCACTCTTCCCGATAAACAGAAGTAAAAGGTCCCAAATAAGCTATGACCCCAGCGGAGACAAGAATGTCTCCCGTCAAGTTGTTGTATACTTCCTGTAAATGTGCGGCTGCATGTCCCCATCGATCCTTCTCACCACCCAAACCACCGATCAACTTCTTAGCACGATCCAGTTTGGTTGCACACAGCATCACCTCCTCCTCCAGACGGCGTTTCTCATCCTGCGTAGCTTGAAGCTGGTTCTGTAAATTCTCCAATTTCTCCTCCACTGCGGTCAATGCCGCTTGAGTCTTTTTCAAATACGCCATGTTCTCAGCCAGTTCAGCCTCTGCTTCTGCCAGTTTTGCTCGTTTGGGTGCCACGATTTTAGCTACGCGGTCATACTGTTCCATAGCCATAATCCATCGACACAAACCCTCAGCGGCCGAGCTAGCGCGTGCAACCTGAACTGGGTCGAAGTCCGGATTGACCATAAAATCTTTGCGGATACGTTGCATAATCTGTGATCGGAAAACAAAGAATTAGACACCAAACAACGAAAAAATACATGATATGGTTTGGTTTGGTGGATTGCTAGTAACTCAGCTAATAAAATTTACGTCAGGTTTGCACCTCCATTTCATATCCGAATAAACTCAGTGGGATCGAAAGGTTAAACTACTGGATGCCTGTCAGTCACTGATACCAGGTGTAAACTGATTTAAAAATCGGCTGTTACTTCTCGTTCAGTGTGACCAGCATGACGGCACTTGACTCACACATGTAGCACATCAGCAGGCACTTTATAGTATGTAAGCCATGCACCTAAATTTCAAGTTATGTAGCGTTAGAAACCACGTGGCCATCCACTCAGTACTCACCAGTTCAGCCACCATGTCCACAGTTAATGAGAGAGGTGAAGCTGTGGTATGTAATGTACTCGCGGCTACACCATTGAGGAAACCTATAGGAAAACCCACTGGTCCATGCGGCTGTTATCAGTCAAAATTGGCATGCTAAGGTTAATCTCCCCCCTCGACCGATGGCGGGATTTTGAATCACATTTACCTATGTAAGCATTGCTGAGATTCCGCTAGTGTGTATTTCATAAGGTGGGTACATTATGCGTTAGCAGGGGTGAGCCACGGGTATCGCCCTGACCAAGATCTGTTAGGGGTAGCATGAATCCGCCGGAGTTGTTCGAATAGGGTGGTTAGGAAAGTTGAATACGATGTGAATTCGCAATGCGCACGCGCTCATCAGTCTTAAAAGTACCAGTAACGTAGGCACAAAGACACACATCCTCAGATGAAGTAATACGCATGTGGATTACACTGTAAACCACACCATAGATATCCCATTTCTTGTGTTTATCTTAAATGCTTGCTGTTATTCTAAACAGACAGTATGTGACTTGATTTTATATCGTTTTCAACAAAGATAAGCAACACAGCCATGGGAATCCTACTCGGCAGTATATTCATGACCGAAAATGTACAGTCTCTCTTATCTCTGGTGGTGTGTGACCGTACGGATATTGTGTCAGTGTTGTGTTTGTAGAACGAACAACCATGATACAAACTGGAAAGGGCGGCGAGTACAAAAACAATGTATCCGGGCCACATGGTAAATTGGAGGACGCTTTACCTGCATTAAGTAACCTGCTCAGAAGCAGTTCGATTGATGTTCTACAAACATAACAGTGTATATACATTATATGCAACCCTGGTATTGCATGTGCCGACTCACCAAGTATATTCTATTCTATTTGTTTTTGAAGTTCGTAAGGACTGTTACTGAATTCGTTGCCACCTTTTCTAATCATTTTCCCTAATTGTCGTTGAGATCGTCAAACACGCGAGCAGAGGACACCACCCTATCGGACTAGATCTTGTGAGGAGGCAGGTTAAGCACCCACAAATGACTGCGCACCGCTTGTTCCCATTCTTGAGCTCTTCGTGCCACATCACACGCAGTTAGCAAGGTCAAACACAATTGGGCACATAGAGTGGTGGTGGTAGGCAGGTCAGGCTTTGTACAACACTTATCGGAGGAGCAAAGTGTGATACTCTATCGTATTCGTTCGGAGAAGTCAGTGAGAGTATTTCGAACGTTTGACGCATAGGGCCGGAACGAATACGCAGCCTATTTGGTTCACTTGATCTGACACAATCATGTTTAGCGCTTATAATATCAGGTGTCCTAAGCTAAGTCAATCAAGCATGACTTGATTGTAGGCTAAGTAGGACGTGGCGATCCAATTGGAGACAGACTAATTATAAATTCGGATGCAGGTAGGATTGACACAGTAGAGTGGCGCACTTGCAAGCCGAGGACTTGTAACCCAAGTTGAGTGGCTTATGTTACAGACAGCTCATCTAGGATCCCGATAAAGGTCAAGTACTCCAAGCGTAACCCACACATTTTTCAGCAGTAATGTGGCTTTTCTGTTCATTTTTGGGCCGTAACTATTGTTCATCGAACCACGGTGATTGCTTTTTAGTACGTTCACTCATTTTGGTCACTGAATGCGACAGGTGAGCAAAAGAAATGCACATCCACTCCAAACCCCGTTTGAGTGGATCTATCGAATACAATTAAGCAATCGTTCATATGAAGTGATTTGTCAACAAGTAACTGAGTAACTGCTGGCTTACACCTCAGATACACAAGTTCTGACACAAGGTTCACGCTGTCACTACTCAACTACCGTTCTGGTAATCTTGCAGTGAGTATTTCAGTGAAGAGAAGTAACCCACAGTTGATGTGACATTATAATTTTATTGCCGTCACTAATAGTTGAATCACTGTTATCGTTAAAATCAACCCTATGTGTTGTAGAAAGAAATGACTTACATTTGGATTGATGTTATCTTTATCATATTCTCGTAGCGAGGCTAAGAAGTTCATCTCTCCCAGTAGTCGTTTGGATGGACCCCAATAGTCATTTATCTTCTTGCCTGAACCAGCCGGATCGTTAACTTTATCCGGTTTGATATCGCGCATCACACAGACTGCTTCCATTACCAATTTGACTCCAGTTGGTGGATTCTTCATGGATTTCACAATAGTGATATCAGACGGTTTCAGCGTGTCTAGCGCACAAAGAGCTGCCTCAAGAGCCGGTTGTGCTTCGGCTAAATCGGCCCGACATTCCTCACTCAAAGCTTTGGACGCGTCAGCCTTCTGATTGACAATTTCCTCTTCAGCTTTTACTTTCACGCGCTGTTCCTCAACGGCTACCGATTCGGTGGCAATCACCTGAAGCAATGATTCGTTTTCCAAACTGGCCTCGACTAACTGAGGCTGGAGTTCTTCCAGTTTAACTTGCATATCTGCTACTTGCTCGGATGCGAAGGCTAGCTTATCCAGTCCATTGACATAACTGATTGATTAAAAGGTAATTGGAAGTCATGAATAGGTGAAGTAAACTGCGAAAACAACTAAATGTATGAGATGGCTTGGTTGTTACAAACTACCCGAACGAGGTCAGATGGAACTGTTTTAGAGAACTGTCAGACTTACACGAACTACGGGTACAATATAATATTCTGAGACTGTTAATGTATACCTTAATATCTTGGTGGTGACGTTCGTATTTGAATTGGGCAATTATCGCAGTTGCAGCCAATGGGATTGTGCATAACAATATCATTCAGTAAACATAGTGTTCTCTATCAACTCTACATGAAACTGCTAGATCAAACTTGACCTACAGGAGTTGTTTAGTTGTCTGACCGGACGGATGAGAAATTAACAGTTTTTCTCTAATGAAGTTGCTTACGTTATAGATAAGCAAATATCTTCTCCAACAACGGGCTAACATCAGTTTTACTACAACCAGTTCTTCCTGTACAACGCAACATTTGACTGAAACTAGCGCAGTCTTATGAATTTTCATATAGTGCATAAACGAATGTGTGTCAGTAGACTTAAGTTTAGCCTTTGTTACATCTAATCAATCCAAAGGTTAGAGGAACCCACTGTAGTGAATTGAAAAGCTGTACGTTACCAGTTACTGCGGCACTGAACTTTATTTTGATCAAGTGCAATCTGTTTAGAAATTACAGATCAAGAATCATTCATCACTGGACGTAACTGTCAGAATTCCACAGGCTTTGCCGTTAGTCTGTTCCTGAGCCCTATGCTCACTCTTGTTAGGGCTTGCCAGTAATGTATATCTTAGACATTGCCACTACTAAAGAGCTGTAGGAACAGCGAAACCCGGATCCAGTTCTCTTTTCGAAAGAGACCAAATAGAAAGCCCATGGAAATTCGGAAGCTACGATCAACTGTGAGTGATGTGCAACCTGTATCAGACAAATACCCTACTACTTACCACCCTGATGGGCCACATTTTGTCTCTCGAGCCCCGTTTGCCCAACTCCTAATGTATGTACCTTATAAATGGAGCCACTCACCACCTAATCTTGATCGATTGTAAGGGAGACTGGACTTACATGTCCATCGCAGTTATGGGGGCAGTGCACCTGGATTGATGGATCCGCGTTGAATACAGCCACGAAACTTACAGGATGTAAATAATAAATTCCAGTGTGACTCACCGCATTCTGGCCCGACTGATCTCATCTTGCTTTTTAGTCAGAAGACGTTGGAAGCTATCTATTAGCTCCAGATATGATGTCGGAGTCACATAGGTCTTTCGTCCCAGGCGTTGCAGGAATTTTTCTGCCAGCGGTGTGATGGACGTGTGAAAATATTTGAATAACTGTACGGTGACGTTTCGAACGTCATCCTCTATGTCCAGGTGTTGCAAAGCTTTGTTTGCCACTCTTTCCAGAGCATCCTCCGGCCAGGGCTGTGCAACAGAGAGAGAGAGAGAGAACGCGAAAGAATATTGCAATGCTGCTTCACACGAAAGGAATAATGTGTTCCGGGTTGAGAAACTCTGGGATGTGTGCCGTAAGTGGAAATTTCTGCATTGAAACGGTGTACGTGCCGGTAGGATCGGCTTATTAGGAACATGATTCAAGTGGACCTAATCAGTACAAACAACATAACACGGAAACGCGGACGACATCCGATGCATACATGGACATGTGAGTCGATGAATCTGCGTACGTACACCCTTCTCCCTGTCAAGCTAAAACTGCATTATTTGACCTCAATTCCTTTTTGTGTAAAGCTTCTTGTCAAATTTATGCATTAAACGTGCCCTTTTCCTTGGTAAAAAATGAATAACAGTTTGAAGACGAATACAAATTTATTTACTTAACCGAGTAACTACACTTCGCTCAGATAGATCAATCGACCAAAATGTTTTCCGAACATCAGACCCCTTACTAGCATGTGACTGGGAGTCGTTACTGTTTTTACGCGTCGCTAACCGTCCACCCACCATGTTTGCGTAATAAATTGCGAGTTGGAATTTTGACTGTTGATATTATTGTCAACCATGCTTAAAAGTCCTTATGCACAACCATCTGTGAAAAACAAACCGACTAACGTAGTAATTGCTCTTCAGGATGCCGCCGGCATGCTAGAGATTGATTTGAATTCAGAACGGGCACGAACTACTGGAGGAGATTGAGCCGACTGAAATAGCAACAGTAAGAGTTTGGCTAGACGTAGTTACTACTGCACAGCCCAAAACAACGGAATTAAACTACACTGTACACAATTGCATTTATTCACGACGCGCGTAACTCATTCTCTGAATGGCGACCGTGGTCTGACAAGAACTCGGTACGCGAGTACAACGCAAGACATGGGGGTTAGTCCCCTGAGTCAGTGTTCCTTCGTGGCTACCGGACAAGCTCTTTGCGTTTTGGTCTGAACAGGAATGGTGTTAGCCAACTTATCACACTTAGGTATCCCTGCTGTAAAAAACTTCACAAAACCCTAAGAGGAAGCTGTTTGCGGAGCGGAAAAGCCAAGTACCTTCTAAGAACTGGTGGGTGTAATGCATTTATCTTAAGAAGATCGCCAAATTACAGAAACCCATTTGTCACTAGTCTTCACAGTCCACACCGAAAATCAGACCTCCAGGATACAGCCGATTAATCAACTCCGTTTACTGTTTATCCAGCGGCTCTTCTGTTTAGTAAACCACACCAAATCAACACCCACCTGAAAATTAGATGGTTATCGCCTGTCCAACCACACACATGCGCTTGTAACTCCAATAATAGCCGTGACCCTGAGGAAATTACCACCATTAAAAAAAACAGAAAGCCACATAATCCAGTGGAACTTCCAACGTAAGTATACTGCCCTGTACTACGTTCACCACGTTTTCCATGTAATCGATCAACCCAGTGCCTGGTGTGCGTCTCTCCCATTTGTCTTATCAAACAGAAACCTAAAAAGCACGGGCTACTAACATTTAAAATGGGTAAGTATCAGTGACCTGGATCAACGTTACCTGTTTTACTTATCCGCTCTGTGATCCCGAGTGGCTACCGAACTCTCCTGGTCGCGGGAACAACTCTGCGACCGGACGGAAGCCCACTCGAATGTGATGAGGTTGAACAAGTCCATCGATTCGTCAAACCGCCCGTGGCAAGGATATGCACTACTGATGAGCGCTAATGAGGGCGAAAGTCGAATCTGGTGCTCCTTCTCGAAAGAGGCTGGCTGGAAAGTCTATCCGAATGCGAAGGCTGCGATCAAATATGAGTGATGTTCAGGTTGAGGATAAACCAAATCCCCAACTACTCATCAGTAAACCAATAACCGTCCACTTCGTTTCCTGATACCGAAGTGGGCAAACTGTCAGTAGCACACCAAATAAATTTGCCATCATCATCTAGCATTGTCCGATTTTGCTGCTCACCGCCTCCTCCTGCATCTGGTGACCTACCCAATCGTCAGGTCGAACTGGTCGTTTCCTTAAACAGGCTTTGGGCTTCTGGTGTCGAGACCATTAAGATTTCAAAATCCCAAAAGCACGTATATTACATCTAAATCTACATAGTGAACGGTTGCAACTTCCACACTCATTACACCAACCGTCTCATTGTATCAGTCATTCAAATGGTGTCAAAGTGACTTGTGTTTGTATGGTGGCATTTGACAGTTGAATATAGTGCATTCCAACTCATCTGTGTTACCGATTTGCACGGTATCAATCTGATCCTCGTTCACCCAACATGGGGGCGTAGTTCTGTTCACACAACTTCACTGTACGCGATGACGGGGTGAAAAACCTGCTGATCATGTGTCAAGTAGATCAGATGTAACAAGAAAGTTAATGTAGAAATTTGAAACAGTTTGTTCCCTTTATGAACCTGAATAAAACATTCCGTACATGGACATGTAACTAATTTTAAACGAGTCGAAATTCCACAGAGCGGAAGTCATGGCTCAAAAATGAAAATCACAATTGTGGGACAACTAGCTGTTCGTATCAGGGAGCATGTACCCACATGGTTGGAGATGCTATTAGAAACGCCAGGAACCTGTATAGATGCCGATGGACGGCACCCCGCATCTTCCGTCGCAAGGCACATAATACAAACAGGACAGTCAAAGTTTCTGACGCGTTCTCGCTGATCTTTCGGAGCAACCGGAAACGCATACTCCAGTTTGCTGAAGCTTTAACCATTAAATGTCACAGTCCCCCTCTGTGTGTTGAAAAACAATTTGTGTTGACGCTGCGGCTACCCTGGTAATCAGCAGTCCCACAATTGTGATTTTCATTTTTGGTGTCTGTCTGTTTAATCCCTTATGCCATGAATTCCGCTCTGTGGAATTTCGACTCGTTTAAAATTAGTTACATGCCCATGTATGATCAGAATGTACGAACTGTTACTCCGGAGAACATCGCATGAATTGCGTCTCCTCATTGTTTTATTCAAAATTAGTGTATGCTCACACAGTAAATCAACAACTGGCGCAGCATGTAGCAGAACACCCATAGCCGTTTATGCAGTCTAACAAGAAAATTTACAAGTGCCTTAGTCAAAGAAACAGGTATTTCCACTCTATCCATTCGCACGCGTTGATGCACGATGCTTCCTAGCCCTGCGTTGTCTTTCAAACGCTGGGAAGTTTACCAACGGCCGGATGCTGTCGCTCATGGACCGTGGCGGTCGAAACACCAGAACGCTAGAGCCGAGCGATTTGACGTGAAATGAGCATAAAGCCCCGTGCTACCTAGCATGGCTGTTGTGTGTTGTTGTGTTGGTACCGTTCCCTAACCCGAGTCGACTAGGAGGCCTGTTTTCGGGTCAACATTTCGGTAGGAATTTATATGACGTGGTTTAGACTCCGGAATGTGTCACCGGGTCTACAATTATGTCACGTTCGATATCCTGAGTTTCCTGTCAGCTTCAAGCTAGCAAATTAGAATGTACGGACATCAGCGTTACAGAAGCAGCAACTGGGTTGGCTCGACCTCTGGTCCAGAGGCCCCGTTGGGATATCGATCCGTTGCTGTTCCGGTACTTAACGTGCCATATGTCCTGGAACTGTGTTGCCCGGACAAATCCGGAGTTTATGTGGTAGGGTCACCCGACGGGCACGCCCCCTAACTGAGTCACATGAGCAATCAGGTACAAGACACCACTGCAACCACAGCCAGATTTGCTGCCCGTGTGTAGGTTGGGGGAGTACGTGCGTTTCCGGTGCAGTTGCGCGGTCTCATCGACCCGGTGCTTTGACCACTGCGATCGATAACACCCTGTACTCACGCCCATCTCCATAACCGTCTTAGAGCTTGAAGGGAAATGCTGGGTTGGAACCAGCAGACGCCGGTGTATGCGTATGGACAAAGTAGGAATATTTTCAAGTTGACCATCACTCACATTTGATCGCAGCGTTCGCATTCAGATAGACTTTCCAGCCAGCCTCTTTCGAAAAGAAGCACTAGACTCGAGTTTCGCTCTCATTAGAGCTCGTCAGTAGTGCATATCCTTACCACGGCCGGGATTTGAACTCCGGACATTCCAATCATGAGGCAACCGTGTTGACCACTGCGCCATTGACCTCACATTAGGCACGACCGAATCATCAAATCTGAACGCTCAACCACTCTCGCTTGTGAGCAATGATCAAATGTGATCAAATGTGAGTGATGGTCAACTTGAAAATAAACCAAATCCCCGACTACTCATCAGTAAAGTAGGAATATGATATTTTCGAACGGACTGTGCCATCACGACGGTTTTTTCACCCAATCATAGGCTGCAAAAAGCTGCCTTTATGAACAGAAGAGATTTACACATCACTACAAGGGTGATTTAAAAAAATTGCGATTTTCCTCTATAGTCTGAGGTACGTCTTGCTGTGTTCTTGAGTTTGTCGCACCAACTGTGTGTTTCATGGCCATGCTACCAAAAAAATAAACATCGTTTGGCACCTCCCAATCTTGTGGCCTTATTGTTCCACCTCCTGGCAACGTCTTATTTGACCATTTTATCCGTTCCGTGACGAAAGTAACATGTATTATTGAGATCGACGTTTGCGGCTCGTTCAGAAATGTTGTCCAGATTGAGGTGCTTGTTCCCTGAAAATCTACACTGTCTTGAACAATATCTTACTCAACTTGGACCTGGCCAACATGCTGGAACCAGATCACACCGGCGGATCGTGACCAGTGCGTCGTTTTAAGAAAACGGCTACCGATACTGGGACCATTTTTGCACTTTACAGACGGACCATATGCAGCATGAAGATGCTACTGTACACTACTAGCCAGAACTGGTTACAATTTCCTGATGTATGCTTGTCGGTGCCGTTTTCAGCGTTGTACTAGTCCCGTTTTTATATGCTGTGGAATGAATATTCCGCCCCACGCTCAACGCGTTTCATATATTACATCAGGTCAACGCGTGCATGAGAACAACGACTAAGCGTATCGTGCGCTAAAGCATCCAGTCTATAGTATCTCGCTACACATAGACCAAAACGATAACTTAATCAGATAGTAATCTACGAAGTATGCGAATATACCCATTGCCGTGCTGTTCCATTGGCAGACTAACTCTATCGTCACCCAAAGATGAAGAGAATGTATTAGTCTATAAGCCATCAGTTCACAGTAGATGCCCGAAATGATCACCACATTTGTGCTTACACAAAAGCATTCCCCTTAGGCACGATGAGGGCACACGCTACAAAGTGACACGAGAGATTGCTCTGCTTTTCAAGATTATGACACCTTTTAATTCCTCCAGTGTTTGTGGACGTTCTCTGTAGGCTCTGTATTTGAGGTAGCCTCAAAGAGAAAACCCGGCGGAGTATTAACTGGTGACCGTAGTCCACCGCGACCGACCCATCGTCACCCGAATGTTTCATCTAGATATCTTTATGCACGTAGTGTACAATATGTTTCTGAGCCATGTTGATGGAACCAAATATTGTCAAGTACTTCGAGTTGCTCCAGCGCTGATACAACATTCTGCTACAGCATCTCCAGCTAAGAATGTCTTATTTTTAAATGACTATGTGAATGGATGTTTTACCTGTAAAATTTTCGTAAATAAGAAAGGTCCAGTAATCCATGTTCCAAGAAGTTCAGCCTAAACTACAAGCTTCGGGTCACGTTGACGTCAGACTGGAGCAAAACGATGAGAGTTGTTGATATGCAAAAAATGAGGCTTCTGCACTAATCCATTCAGACAGAATGCTATCTTGTCAGTAAATACTGTGGAATATATATCCCTTCATGAAGAATACCACGTGCGGACTGACTCGCGTTTGTCCAAACCCGACAACCGAAGCTCCTGTAATCAGTCCTTCCGGTATGGTTAATACTTTTATCTTCTGAGCATCCTGTGCACAGCCGACTTCGAAATGTTACATTCTCAAGTGATCCAACGACCGTTCTTTTGCGAACTGTTTGTTGCAGGTCGCAGTATATCATTGGCAGCATAATCATTCGTTGATGTGCACAGTCGACCATTTCTTTGCAGGCCATGAACACCGGCGGCTGCAAGAAAGTTTTTCACCAACCTTCGAACTGATTTGCAGGTAACCGATCGCGTACCAAATAGGACTTGCATTAAGCTTGCATGTCGCCTTTCCAACATTTTTACCACAGACGGCATAAATAAAATCTAGTTCAGTACGCTGTTCAGCTGTCAGCTTATGGACGCTTCGTTTTCTTACTTGTGTCCCAGGAGTTTGGTCTGGTTCCGGCATGGTAATTCCGTCAGACAAAATTGTGTGTGGCTGTTGTCTTGTCTCCACTCTAGGGTTGCCTCTTAAGCGCTGAACCGCGTGTGAGCAGCCAGGTGTTGCCTGTTGTGGATCGGGGTGGCCAAAGTTCTGGATGGTCAGGGCCGAGCGACCTCAGCAGAAATACGTGTACGTCCCCACCCTACACACAGCCGGCTAATTGGGCTGTAGTTTCGGTAGTATGTTGTGTCCGTTCGCTCACCCGACTCACAGTGATACTTGTTGAGTAAGCTGTTTGGTTTGTACTTCGGACAGAGTTCCGGACCATATGTTATATGTCAGCTAGCCTCTTTTAGTTGCATTTAGCAACGCGCGTAGATTCGACTCTGAGGAAGGATCCATTGTTAAAAGTCGCCAAATCAAACCTTATCCATGTATTTAACTGTACATGTAAATTCCAGTACGTGGGTCGTACAGTGAGGATACTGCACGTTAGAAATGCGTAGGTGTACAAGCGCTATATAGGGGGATTGCTCGGTCTCCGAGTATTCGGTTCTGTGAACACATTCCAAAGTGGTTGCAAATCCAAACTGTTATTATTACCAAATCACCTATCTCCTATCTCTGAAATTCCCTGTCCCAAATCGTCATGCGGTTTCTTGAAACCATTCACAACATGGATTGTGCCAAGACATTTGGTGTCTTGTTCACTGACACGGAGAGACGGAAACTGCAAGTTAGTGCGGTGTCTCGAGTTAAACGTATCTGCCTGTCCTAATGAGTCGGATGTGTTGTGGTTCCAGTTACCCAAGTTTGTTTAACTTCACCATTTTAAATAATGCCACTAACAAAGGAAACATGCAGTCGCTCTAACAAGGCGTTTTCAGACAACGTGAAATCTGCGTACATCTATTTGCGTACCATACATACACACTATGGAGTGCCAAATATATGCACATATGAAAAACAGTGAGTAGTGTGAGTCAGAAAAACGGTCAATATAGGTTAAGGACGACCTGTTTGCTGTCGGTTACGTGATCACTGTTCCAAATCATGGGCTTGACTGATTCTGGGCAAGGGGAGGTTAAGTGTCCGCACGAAATTGTGAGATTTCGAATGTTGACCGTTGCCGAAGCCATCAGCATCCGATGCGCAACCTTGACCTCTGCGCTCAGAAAAAGTTCGTGCGGACACTTAACCTCCCCTGGCCCACAATCGGTCAAGCCCATGATTTGGAACAGTGATCACGTAACTGACAACAAACAGGTCGTCCTTAACCTATATTGACCATTTTTCTGACTCACACTAGTCACTGTTTTTCATATTTATTGTTTTGTAGTTAGCCTGATCATGACTTCATGACTTCAATGGGTAATTTCGACCGAATTAAACAGTCCAAGGACCCCATCATATGTCATATTAAGCTATCCAGTAGACGGCGGATAGACCCCCACTCACTATGAAGTGCACCCCCAAAATCTTGTGACGGAATGTCAAAGGATGTCTACCCGTAGAGACAGTCGTGATCAAATGTGTGTGCAACAACACCTGAAATCTTGTTATAACCCCCAGCTGGAAAGAATGGCTGCGCCAAACTTTTCAAGAGTTACTGCCGACGTGATAACACAATGGGCATAGGCTAGTGGAATATGATTTTCTTTTCTCACTGGCTTAATCAAACAGTACATCCTACACCACCGATCCTCGCTATGCCATTAATGTAGTATCCCCTTTGTTTGGTATTTCGTTGCATGGCGAGAATGCTTTCAGACCCTAGGCTCACACACATTCAAACTGGTTTGTTCACTCGGTTCTAACAAGGTAATTGCCTGAGTCCTTGACACATGAACAGGCCACGGCTGTGACCTTGCGCATCTCGAGTTGCTAAGGCCTCACTCAAACGTTCGGTGCGATGTAAACTTCTGGCGTAGAACTTTTTGCTGAATCGATTTGGCCAACTTTATTATCATCCCACCCTTTCAGTTTACGTTACTCATATCGCTGACACAGTACACCGAACGATGAAACGGAGTGGTCTGTGCTTGCTAGTAGTAGAAATAGTAACGAAGCCACTTTGTTTGACCTCAGCTGAAAGAGAACTGAACGGAGGGGAACAAAACGACCATGACAAGGCGGCACGTAGTTTTTACGCGATCCCGACATCCACTTTGATGTAATCTCAAAATAACCAACAGCAGCCTGGTTGAAAAACATACAGAGCCATACAGATAAAGTTGGTGCTAACTAATTCTGATAGAAAACTTCAAAACTTACCTGAAACCAATCAATTGTGCAGCAGTTAATCAAAGCCGGGAATTGTCTCAACCGATTGCGGAAAGCTTCCCCGATTGGCGAGAAGGCCATGACAACGTGCAATTTCTCACGACACCGATCGACGAACAGTGCGTACAACGCCAAAGGTGACAAGTCAGCCATCTTACCAGCACCTACGGCGGCTTCTTGAGCGCTCTGGACCATGTCCATGATCTCAGCTTTCTCCTCCGTTGTGTATAAGTTTGGCACCTCACCAGCATTCAACAGATTATCTAGATCTTCAAGAAATGATTCTTGTTTTATCTGGGCGTCGGTCATCAGGAACACAGTGGCTTTCCCTTCACCACCGGCACGTTTCAGCAAGACCTGTACAAAGAAAAAACGGGTTGGTTGGATGCAGTAAAAACATTGCTGAAATGAAACTCCGCACTTAATCGTGTTATCCCCCGAAAGCGTGTTCGTTAGTTATTCGAAAAACCGTACTCACAGACAGTACATTTTCAAAAAATTTGCTGTTTGCCTTGTCTGCAATTTCCAACCTCATTTCTGGCCAGGCCTGAGGTTTGTCTGGGTTTTCGGGTCGGATCGCACGACCCACCTTTATACATGGTGCAAGATCAATAAGAAAGTCATTTTGTCATTCGTGATCCACGTAGCAAACTGGGAGCTGTATGATTACCGCTTGGAAGGCAGCGTGGCGGCCGATAGGAGGGATGAGATGGTAATCCCACACAACGATTGGAGGACCAGTTGGAGTGAGAATGCTTGAGGGGCACTCACTCAGTTTACCATGTGATCCAGTGATAGTTTCGTGAAAAGAATGAAGCATCCCTCTAGGTTATTTATTCGGCAGATCGATTTCAATTATGCTGCGGGCCTATTGGCATCCAGAGGTAGGCTAATTGACTACTGATGAAGCCGACAACCTAGTTACTGCCTACCCAATTACAAAACTCACAACCTTGACCAATAATAACACGTTTAAGCGTGTATATTCATTTATCCATGGGTTTACTTCATTTAACGATGTATGCTTTGCTAAATCTCCCAAGTCATGCGTGCTTTAAAAAAATCTACACTTCGTGACTTTGGTTCTGTTGGTTTGGACTATATAAGTAGTGACCGCCTGATGAGGTCCCTAACCGGTGATCTTTGTTTCACAAGTTTAAGGCAACAGTCGCATGGCGGTCGTGCATGCAGGCTTTGGTGCCGGCAGTGGCATGCATCAGACGGCAATACTGCTTCCAGTCTCAAACCTAGTGTAGTATGCTTGGAACACAACGATGGGAAACGAAGATAGGTTCTGTAGGTCGCCTATTAGTCCCACACGTCGTTAATATGGGCGTTCGTCATATAAATTTATGTGGCCATTTTAGAGAATCGAAACCAGCCGGAACATTCCCAATACTTTTCACTTCGGGTGGTTTCAGTACAGCTTGAAAACACATCATGTGTACATAGACCGCTTTCGTTAACCCATTACTGGTAGTCGGTCTCATGCAATTGACCAACAGTTCGTTCACCTGTGTCTGATTTCGCTTCCCACAAATCCGTGAATTGTCCTTTTCTTAAGAGATACTTCGGACATATTCTATTTGACTGTATGTTTGTTAGATGAATGATATCTGATCAAGGTAGCATCTGATGAATAAAACAGTCGAATATATCAGTTTCCTTTTCCGGAAATTTCCTAACTAGAAACCTGGTTATTAGTGAAACGTGGACATTTGTAGACGTGGGAATCGTCTGTTTCATGCAGCCAAACACAATACTCTGGGAAAGTCACGCTGGTGTCTGCTTTGTATGATAACAGACTTGGAAGCTGTAGAGGGATTGGACTGGACAAAAGCATCGTTACGAGGTCAATCGTTGATTCACAGAAGTCTACGGCCAATCAGTGTCGAAAACGCGAACAGCACAGAGACCATTCAGAATGGCACGCTGTTCCAGTATGAGAATTTGTTATAACGGGCACCGGAGTAAAACAAGTCGTTAGAACAAACGAGCTAAAGGCGGAGTCAAGCCGACCAATGGGAAAGCTAAAACCTCAGCACTAATTGTAATTCTTCATTTTACTGACGCATCTTGTCCATAAAACAACCAGTAGAAACTCAATAGACTGAGATTTACTTTGTGCCACGAAGACTGACTTTTGCTTTCGTTCCGGAAGATAGCGATTTTCTACGGAAGTTTGGACTTATCCCTTTAGTAAGGGGAGATTTTTAACGTTTACGTATTGACTGGTTAACATCCGGCTACTCTGGACTACACAGCAAGGCTCTAACCAAGCCAGATTCAACAAAAATACCTTATACATACTTGCTAAACTATCTGTGTTACATTAGTGCACTATAGACCTAACTTGTGAAACTATCGATACGTTTTGTGGTTAAGCTGTCACTGTGTCATGGACTGAAGTCATCAGCAATTCATTAAAACGTTTGCGGGCGGTTTCACTACCTGGCTAAAGATTATGACAGCTCAACACGACCTCATTAATTACATCCTCTTAGCTGACCGATCGACTTGTAGTTCCTGTGGCTCACCTTTAACAGTGTAGAGAGGCACATATGCATGGCCGTCTTCGTGGTGCGCTGTATTTCATCGACGAACCCATAGGACTCAGGTGACGATGTCTACAGGTGGCGTGTTCACTCATAGCATTTGTGAAATTACACCGCAATAGTGTTCCCCAGAAAGTTCGATGAAAGTTCGGTCTGAAACTTTGCATCGCTACTTAGGTCCCACTTAACTGCACACACGTTTCCACATCATGTGCATATTATATACTGTTTGTTATATATAATATTGTACTTCATTGATAACCTTTACTGTTATTAGATTTTCAAAGCACTATTCTGGAACAGGTGAATGGACATTTGCCAGTTCACCTCATGTTGTCTATTTGTTTACAACTGAAGGTTCATTAATAATAAATAGGAAGTTTTAAGTTCATCCATGTGATGACTGGCAATTCAGTTGGGTTTCATGTAACCACTATCAAAACTCCATCGTAGCCACATGGAGAAATAAGCATGCAGATCGACAAACAAATTGTATGCATATGTGGAACTGTGAGTTATCCCCTTCACTAACCTTTATATCTTCTCTCCACTCAGATTTGCCGTAATTTTTTGAAATTTCCGGTTGGAATAAACTGTATCCAGCCATCGCTGCAGCCAGACGCGTGAGTGATTGTCTACCAGACCCGCCAACACCCACCAGCAGAGCGTTACCACCAGGAACACGCAGAATACGACAAATGCGTGACAAGTGCTCCACAACATATCTGCACAGACGTAGATGGAAATACTGTTGAGATGCATCATTTCTTATGTTGGAAATGAGATGGCCTATTCAGTAACCGATCATTGCTCACAAAGGAAATTGGTTAGGAGTTCAGGTTTGGTGATTCGGTCATGCGTAACGTGAGGTCAGTGGCACAGTCGTCAACACGGTGTCCTCGTGAAAGTGCGGTCGGAGTTCTAGTCCCGGTCGTGGCAAGTATATGCACTAGTGACGAGTTCTAGTGAGAGTGAAGCTCGAGTCTAGTGCTTCTTTTCGAATGGGGTCGATTGGAAAGTCTATCTGAATGCGAAGGCTAGGATCAAATGTGGGTGATGTTCAACTTGAAAGAGCCCTAGTTTCCAAGTGACGACTGTTGGGAACACTTTTTGCATAGTCTCGAACGTTGTAAGTAAACCTAAATTCCTCAAATTCGCAATGTTATTGGGTGACCAATCTTGTATACTTCACACAAAGCAGACTCTGCATTCAGAGTAAACCGAGCAGGAACAAGTGAAGACGTGATTTGAGATTTATACTCCCTCAGTTCATATCTCAGTAACCAGTGAACATTAACACGATAACAGTGGGTTCTTTGGTGAGTATAATCTTCCTTTTTACACACCTTTATTTGAGAACAGCAGAGTAGCGGCCTAACCGGCATCAGACTAAAAAATGAGTTAGAATTCTGAAACCAACCGTATATCTGTAGCGCTGTGTGAGAATAGACGGAGTATTTAACTCTTACATAGTCAAGTACCGTTGGTATAGTTGAAAGGTTAGAATGGAAACAGGAGATGAACTGGCAAAATTCAGAGACGGCAAATCTCCGAATAATCTAACCAGTCTTTGAAAATGTGCAACTGTAACAACCTTGATGATTGAGTTCAAGGGTGGAAATCGTAGAAATAAAATGCAAACATCTGATGTGGACAGTGAGTTGCAGGACTTGAAAGTGACATCGGGTTGCTATCAGGTTACCAATCTTAGACAGTCACAGGTCGCACGATTGAAAACGCACGGTCACATCTGAGATCTTTGCAGAAGTCACGATACAATTCCTATTGAATATTACGATCGGACTCTACCCAAGTGAACATATATATTGTATCGTTCATGAATTCTATCACACAGTATTTCACAGATTTATACATTTTTGTGTGCAAAAACTTTTATCCAGGCATTAAATAGGGCTGAAACTTTCCAGACAATGCTTAGTGGCTGGAAGGAACAAACCATTCTGAATATCGACTTCGGAACGTCTAATAAATGGACTATATGAAGCTTTCGTTTAATTTAACTCTAATGCAGAAACTATCTGAGTGGATAGTAAAAAAGACGACAAAATGGCGCTGGGGAGTAGCAATTTCAAAATTGTCTCATACCTAGCCGAATGAGAACACCTGTATTCGTTGTTTAATATGTGGCTGGAGAAATAGTGACAGAACGGAAACCACGATTATGTCCATGGTAAGGCGGTGGACATGAATTACACCGTTGTTCTAAGACAGTTCATCTGAACAACTTTGGATGCGAAGTAAGCACTATTAGCATACATTTCCAGTCTGATCATTATGTGTCTTCAACATAGCGTCTTATCCTAACCTACAACTGCGTTTGCGTGCGTATTTTTGAAATGAAACCTAAATTTGATCACGTATAATCAGAAAGATGTAATCAAACCTATCTATACCCAACTTGCAGATACGAGTGGTATCCAAACTCAAGAAAATCTACCATCAGTGACATCGCATATTCACAGTGTGAGTCTGGAAAGTTATTTCTGTCAAGGTACAATGATTAGGTCTCAGAGACAACTCACCTGAATATGACAAGAGACATTTTCTTTTTATTTGCTTGATTGTAATCATCCAGACATTGTTCAACTATGGGGTACACTGCCTTGATGTCTTTGATTTCTTCATAGGCCCTATCCTCCGGTAACGAATCTGGTTCCATAAAATCTCCGAAAAGCAGACTACGTAGATGTTCTTCACCGATCTGACAGGACGGATGGGAAAAAAGGAAGGTTTGGGTTTATTGGTAAAATTATGCAAAATGGACTTTCTTCATTCCTTCATAATAACAAGCTCACCTACTTTGGTACACAGCTGTTTCAGCGCATGAAAACACTAACCAATGTGAATGTAGACGACCGCACGTTATACAGTTAAATGAATGGTAGGCACACCACACGCCCTGTGCTCGGTGAGAAAGGCATGTGAAGAATCCATCACACGTTTTTGGACGAAATATGATATACAGAATAACTTAATTCTCATGAAATACGGATATCAGGTGGAAGCGACTGATTTCTCCTTTGCTCTCAATTACATTGATAAAGCATCGTTCACGCGCAAGGTTGAAGTATTTTCAAGTCGAACACCACTCACATTTGATCGCAACCTTTGCATTCAGATAGACCCTCCAGCAAGCCTCTTTCGAAAGAAGCACCAGACTCGAGTTTCACTCTCATTTGAGCTCATCAGTAGTACATATCCTTGCCACGGCCGGGATTTGAACTCCGGCCATTCCAATCATGAGGCAACCGTGTTAACCACTGCGCCATTGACCTCACATTAGGCACGATCGAATCATCACATGTGAACGCTCAACCTCTCTCGCTTGTTAGCAATGATCAGGTTGCCCGATCGTCTCGAGAGGAGACACAGTAACTGTCCTGTTAACTCCCATCGATAAACCCGCGATTAGGACTTCCGAGACAGGTCGAAATCACTGATCTCATTAAACATGAACTTGAAAATAAACCGAATCCCCGACTATTCATCAGTAATGTTGAAGTAATTGAATCGGCTGCGATAGCTTATTTACTATGTCACTTACGTCGATGAGGTGCTGGAGGCTATTGAACTGATCATACATTTTACATCACTGTGTTCCTGATAAACCCAATATTCTAGACTGTCTAAGTGAAAAAGTTTAATAAATGACAGCGATTTTTAAACTGTTTACAGCGATATTTGCCTATCTCAGAACCTAGTGATTGTAATCCGTTACACCGTTATCTGAGATCAAGTGTTTTACTGACCTTAGGTTAGAATTATTTTCAGCCACTGGATGAGGATGTCGTACAGCTACATCATTTGATTTTTCTTTACTCGTTTACTAGGACACTCGGTTGATTCAGATTGCTTCCTACATTTGTTTCAGTACCATCTTCCGATAATCGTTTTGATCTTTCGAAGATTCTTAGGACTGTTTCGTTTATCCCCTTGTCTCATCTGATATCGTTGTGTTCATGGACCACATGTTACCCAGTGATAAGTTTGAATCTGTTCGAACAGATTCGCCATGCAACATTGTTGTATGTTCACGTAAGCTTCAAGTGTAGCTTACTGAATTTTGGGCTCATCCTAGCTTGCACTCTGTTTTGCACGCAAAGTCTGTGTATATGACCTAAGAATGACTACACGAAAACGAGCTTATTTCTGATGACCACTCCGAAGTTTTTAACTAATTTACATTGATGCTATAAGGTCTCTTTACCGGAAGCTTGCTATCTCGTGTTTCTCCTCAATGAACATCATGTCCATACAAAATGTCAATAGACACTGTTACAGTGGTGTAGACTGAACACATACTAACTCAGATCCAACTTACTGCTTCTCCTTCACGTGTGGCCAAATGTGCGAAAAGAAGATCGATCTTTTCTTTGAAATTGTTTGTCAACAGTGATTTGATGAACCTGTTTGAAGAGAAAATTAAAATGTATCCGTTTGGGTTCGTTAAAATTCACTTGATAATTCATGTAAAGCAAGCCGGAACAGTCTTACTGGCCCTCAGCTGGCGGATGTTTGTTAGTGAATAGCTTAATTCTGGTTATTGAAGTTGTAGACTCGGATGAGAATCGTTTCGTTCTTGATTTTAAACCAAAATAAATGAATTTTTATTTATCTGCAACATGCCGTTATTACAGTGCAATAACTGGCTGTCTGTGACCAATGATGTGTATTCCGGGGATTTTGTTTCTACAAACTGCGCATAACTACCATTGTAGTGAGGACAGACGGTCGCACCATACTACTTACACCACTATTCAGTGTTGATTTCCCAAATACACTACTTCTCTGTCACCCGTTTTCTCGGTTCACAACACCATTCGATCGTGGCTGTCCGACATATGCAGTTAAGTTCTGTGAAAGGGATAGTAAAGATGAATTGATCCGTTTTGTTGCTCATATACCGAAGCAGAGCTGGAGCTCGAAAACCCGAATAACTCTCACGAACTGCAGCTCGATGATCAAACTGACTCGCCTCATTAATTAATACGTGGCCGTCAAGCAGAGTGCTGATTGATCCTTCACCACATCCATCGAGTTCGGGAGCTAAAGGTTTTGCAAATAAGTAATGGTTATCGTGTCCAGCGTGCCTCGTGTCAGATTCTTGAGCTGCTCATTCGCTAAAGTGGAATTCACTTTATGAAAAGTTATCAGCTTAAGAAAGTAGGGTATGAAGATGAGGGGTGTCTCACCGACAAGCAGTAAACAAACGGGTTCAATATGCTAGTGTATAGTACTGGTGTAGATGAATTAAAAGCCAGCTGTCAAACAGGAATCAACTACTTCTGGGATTATCGATGGGAGTTAACAGGACAGTTACTGTGTCTCCTCTCGAGACGATCGGGCAACCTGATCATTGCTAACAAGCGAGAGAGGTTGAGCGTTCACATGTGATGATTCGATCGTGCCTAATGTGAGGTCAATGGCGCAGTGGTTAACACGGTTGCCTCATGATTGGAATGGCCGGAGTTCAAATCCCGGCCGTGGCAAGGATATGTACTACTGATGAGCTCAAATGAGAGTGAAACTCGAGTCTGGTGCTTCTTTCGAAAGAGGCTTGCTGGAGGGTCTATCTGAATGCAAAGGTTGCGATCAAATATGAGTGATGGTCAACTTGAGCGTTTATTATTATGGGGTGAAATTAGTTCACGTCTGATTGTGGATCTCACACTCATTGCATTGACCGAGTTCGACAGAAACACACACACACATACACACAGTTTCTGAGTAATGTTATACGCAGGACCATTTCGTCCGTTAATGTGGACGGGTCTACTTATTGCAGTTCGAATGAGGTTGTGCACTGCTACGGAGCCTGACCAAAGATACAACTGTACATTTTTCCACACTATTTTCTCTTCTAGACATAAGAATGTATTTTTTGTGTAAAAGCCTTTCGTTTTAGGCCAGTAGAATTTCTTCACTGTATTTTCAAGCTGTGGAAGTGGTTTATGGTTGGTCTCGAGGCCTCGTTTTGCGGCCTTTTTGTTTCCGACTCCACACATTAACTGATGCGTTAGGGCGATGTTCGAGAGAAAATATGGTCCAAACGGGGCATAGAGTCCAGCCTGAAGGGGGCAGAGGGCACGAGCCAATGAATGTCTCCAATCAACCTGTGATCTACAAGACAGGTGCAGTCAACTGTCCCCCTAAACGTGTTTTAGTACTCCCAAATCATGCATGGGTGACGGAAGCGAGTTCAGCCGCACCAGT
This sequence comes from Paragonimus westermani, assembly GCA_008508345.1. Classification (NCBI taxonomy): domain Eukaryota; kingdom Metazoa; phylum Platyhelminthes; class Trematoda; order Plagiorchiida; family Troglotrematidae; genus Paragonimus; species Paragonimus westermani. Next base: position 8,445 of record QNGE01000366.1, on the reverse strand, counting down.
CCCGATTTGCGCAGACCAATTATTAAAGATTTCGAAAGGGACGATGATTGGCGCATGGTAGCTCGCCTAAACGGAGTCAATTGCAAGACCGCGTATAAGTGGCCTTATTTCAATTGTATCAGTTACGATGTGCAACCCCGCACAGGACTTAGGAGCATAATTTTAAATGAATCGGAAATCGACATGATATTGGGGTCGATCTCCGCGAATCCGACAGTGACACTCGCATTTTTAAATATGCTTGCGAAATCAGTTTGGGAAAGAATTATCGACAACTAGTATCAGTCGATATTTGAGCAGGGGATTCATCGCTGTCGAGAAGCTATGCCAAATTCCTATCAGAATAAACACCAGTGAGAACCGGACGGTACGACCGCACTTTGTTTATTGAGTGTTTGAGTACTATGCGAGCTCCAAGACTCTGTCGGATCGATGAGACTAATTTCAATTTGTTTTGCACAAGGTTGATGGGACTTTCTTTGAAGGAGACGAAATCGTAGGTTTCTGTCACCAACAGCAGGGGCCGAAACTTACATTTGATTGGAGCAGTGACAGAAAGTTCTCTCATGACCTACATGGTGCGAAAGGTTGCTCACAGCAGTAGTGATTGTAGACAATGATTCCACGCTCTGATGGATAAACTGAAGATCCGCGCAGCTATGTCAACAATAGTGGTAATTTGTGACAATGTCCCTTGCCATACTGATTCGAAGGGCATCTTTTCCGAAGATGCTTATCAAGGAGAGCAGTAATTGTGGTTAGCACCGCATTCGCCTGTGCTGAATTCCATTGAGAACGTCTGGAGCATTGTGAAGGCAAGAACGGAGCAGCAGTCGCGGATCCAATATGATGAGCTGGTAAGTGGTGATGCTGATCAAGTACTAAGACAGTAGGAGTGGCCAACGGGTATTCTGGAATATGCAGTCCATTCGGTCATGAAGAACGTCCCCGGGAAACAATGTGCCCCTTTTCCCACCACGCTGAACGATTCTGTGTGTTAGCGACGGAAGACAACGAAATGGGGGTACTGTCATAAATGTCGAGCCTACCGGTGAATGACGAAAGCCCTATTCAGGGCTAACACCATATGACTGATTTTCTTATTCACGCACACAAATGGTATTATTGTGTGGAAGAGGCGAACTTTTTAACTAGCCTTTCCGTCGCTCCATCGGAAGACAAGCGTTTGAATAGTCTGAAGGAGACTTGCAAAATTGGAGAGTACATGCTTCATGAAAGCGGGTAGTATGTTCCGATCTCGTCCAAAGTTCTGATAGGCAGAGGTACTGATCACCGGTGATTGTGTAATAGTCACATTGGATGGGTGTAACTAACCAACATGTTTTTTTCGTACACCATAATCTACGTTGCAGCCAACCACAGTGTACCCGAACAACTGGCGGAATAAGCTGGAGGTCTCCGGTATTCTTGTGGTATACTGATCAGTTTTTAGTTTAGAACGTTCTTTCGTGAATAGCTACGTGTAGGTACAAACTCACAAACATATTACGTATGTATTGTAGATGTTTTTCAATGAGTAGTTTCTGCACTCGCTCTGCGGACAGGCACAGTTACAATGCCTCTTTCAGCTGACAAGCACTTACTGGTATGTTGTTCTATGCAGACAAAGTCTTCTGACTATCCGATCGTTCAGCTGTGCAGTACAGGAAAGGATTCTGTGAACATGTTGACGAGCGTTTGATATCCGTTGAGTATCCAGCCCCTTGACTTCTTTGTTACTCATATTGTGGTGGATTGTTAGGTCGGAGGTGCGAGTTTTCAAACGCTCGGCCGAATACCTCAACGCGGGGAGAGGTACGTTCAAAAGCCTGCCGCGATCGGATCAAGGACAACGTGCGCGACCGGATGAGTCATCGCTCGACTGGATCGGACCAACGGGCAAGGCAGGGCAGGCGAAATACGACAGACGGCCAGATCGGAGGCGTGGTTTTTCCAACATTTAGAGGAACATCTCGACACGATGTTGGAATACGGTCAAGGCCAACATTGGGTGGATGGCGGACAGCACGAGCAGCCGGACGAGCCATCGCGCAACGAAATCGGACAAACAGACGAGGAATGGCAGGCAGAAAACCCCCCGATAGAAGGCGCCGATCACACACGTAAACCGGTCAGAAGTGCAGACGACGTGTGAACGGACACCGGGGTGTGTTGCGGGTTGGAATTATGACTCATAAACGAGAGATCGCGCGTTGCATGTGACTGGCGATTTGGACAATAAAGATTGTGCTTTACTGGGCGCCTTCTCGCTACAATATCAGGTCGCATACTATCAAATGTAACTGACTGGGCCGTCCACTTCCTTTATCTTCAGTCTTTATGTACTCAGTAGCAAGTAAACTTTCTTCTGGGCCACGTCGGCCGCAATCAGATGGGATTTAACCAATCTTGTAACCCTTTTCTCTGTGCAGTAAAAACCGTAACCCAGGTCATTCGATTACCGATTTGGGGCATTGATGTGGCCAGTGGCTGTGCGTCACTCAGTTGATAAACACGAATCTGCTCGTCCAGATTTAATAATAACTGCCAGTCCAGTTTTCTCATGAGTTATGTAATCCTTAAAATAAACGTAGCAGCCTACGTTTTACTTATTTCCGCTAAAGGTAGTGCAAAATAGGAGTCCTAGTTGTTTTCTCCCGAGTAGTATTCATCGGTGATGGAATGATAGCCCCATTAGATGGGAGTAACTCACGATACTTTTGGCTTGCTTGGTTTTCACACCATTCATTTTTAATAATTCACTAAAACCGGTATTTGTTAACTGGACGTGAAGTGTGACGAGCTGAATCCAGAACAACTTAAGGTTAACAAACAGGCTAAGGAGCGTCTGCAATAGGTCTCAAAGTGACTGTGCAAATCAGTGTCAACCGGACACCGGCCGTTTACCAACCGTCCGAAGCTCGGCCTTATCGATCATTAAGTATTTGTTTCAAACCAGACGGGGCCGAATTAATTCTATTGTTCCGCGTGATCTTATGATCACACTCCTTAGCGCAAAGCGAAACTGCTCGTGATTATTTTGACGTTGCTGATAACAAACCTGTGTTGTGCCCAAAAAAGCTTAACAGTTACATTATACCTATCCTGGTTCTCTTAATCAGGGTCAAGGTAGCTTTGGGAAGCCCCAGGAAATTATTCATTTGCTTTTAGTTAACCGTTCGCCCACCTAATTTTAAGTGTTACACGTTCGTGATTGAAAATAGTACACGAAATGAAATCTCGTGAACTTCGTTTTCTCTCTGTTATTCGAATGTGATTGTATTCAGCTGCCCGAACGAGTCACTTAGTAACTGGGTTACAACCGCAGTGTATCGGGAGGGTAGTTCGTAGTGTAAAGTACAGCTCAAATGAAGTTTTTACCAATCACAATTATGAGAAAGCCGCAACATTCGTACGAAATAAGGTTCATTCACGAGTGGAAGGAGCCTGGACCTCATCAATATGCAAACAGGAAGTTTCGATTGTTCGCTTTGACCATGTGTATCGAATTTTTGAACTACAATCATGTGAAAATCCGACCCAACCCAATTCCCCTAAATATTCACCCCTCTGCATTCAACCTACCCTGTTTCTGGACGTTAATTGGAACTTGGCCTAGACGATTTTGTTTTGTCACGTCAATTTGATGGTTGTGCGAGTAGACAGTTGTCGGTCATTGTACTTTACTTGAGTGGTGCGCGCACCCCCTTTTTGGAGCTCGGCTCATTCCCATTGTTTTGAACCTGTTGACTGCCCGGAAGAGCTCTTTTGGGTATGAATGCCTTATTATGTGATTATAGTTCATATTTAGCCCGTTCAGCAGCAAATTGTAACCCATTCCCCGGAAACGATCTGTCGATCGAAACTGTTGAGGTTGTCTAAATATTCACTTTGATAATTTGTTCAATAGTACCGTGGCATTACGATCCAATCTTGTT
>QNGE01000365.1:262362-303979 GCA_008508345.1 Paragonimus westermani | reverse complement strand
CATCTCACTAGATGGTTGTAGTATTGATACAACCACTTCGGTCAGAGATCTAGTAATAAGGTACTCGAACTCCTACAATTTCTCTGAACCAGTATGCTTTCAGATAGCAAAAACTAGAATAACAATAGGCTGTATCCAAAAGACGTTCCGTCTATGAACAGCGAAGCTGGCGCTCTACAAAATATGTGCTCGGCCTCAACTCGAGTATTGCAATTTTGTGTACTGTCATCTACGCAAGTCTGATAGGCTTGTGTTAAAAAAGCTTCAACGATCGTTTTCCAAAAGCTTATTAGGATATGATTCTTTGCTCACCTACAGACAGCGATGTGAAAAACTTGGTATTGATCCACTTTGGTTGCGTAGATTAAATATGAACCTGAAGCTGCTGTATAAACTCATACATTCGGATGTGATTACCGCAGCGTTTACTCTCCACTTACAACACAGACATCCCCATAGTCTAAGAAGTAAGGGTTCCACCTTGTCAACCCTGATATCCCGGAAAAATACACGTGCAAACTTCTTCCTCGTAAGGTATTCCTACATTTGGAATAAACTTCCAAATGAAGTTAGAGCCAGTAACAACATTCAACGTTTTAAAAAAGGTTTGGACAACTCTTGTACGTTAACAAACATTATGTCTATCCGTATCACCTGATGACCTTCTTTAATGCGGTCCGAGAAACATTTAGCCCTCAGATGCGTATTACGTAGATAACCACCTCGCTGTCTAACGCCCCTAGAAATGTGAACGCGGCGCTTAATAATAAGTCCAGCAGAACGACGTCATGTAAGTTCTAGTTTTCAGACGCTGATTTCGTGCGGCTCTCCAAACCGTCGACTCAATTCTCGGTGTGCCCGAATAAATCAGGAATACATGGCAAAGTGCCACAACAAACAGCAGATAGGGCTATGTATTCCATTGATCATAACAAAAACAATAATATCATATGAGTTCTTTCTCAAGAAGTTCCGCTAGCACATCGTTTGTCATAGTAAATGTTATAACCCCACATTGTCTCATCTAACGTGTGGAATTACCTTCTCCGAGCGAGGAGAATTTTCTACGACGGATGGACGTACGGAATTTCGTCTTAGGTAAACGGTTCGCGAGATGTTCAAATTTTAACGATTTTCGTGGAATCGGTGAAATCCTGCTTTGGGATCTGCCCAATTGTTCGCTGAATTTTTGGATTTTCTACCCTGCCTCGCCAAAGCCCACCTATCTTAACATTTATCGAACGTCAATTTGATCTCATAATTGCAGAACACTCCAAAGATGCGTTTCGGCTTTCTCCCCGAAGTGACCTTGAACTATTTAAAAAATTGTCCATCTCACGACCTTGTAGAAAATAAATCGGTGTAACATCCATATGTTTGAGACTAAACCTGTGAAGCGACCGAACTATCTCATTCCCTGTTGCGTGGGTCAAAGTTTCATAAACTACAGTCATTTGCCTTTTGACCACGTCCTTCTTGACGGAAGTCTTCACGTATTTTCTAATAATCAGATATTCGTTTTTGTATGGTTTGTAAATATCTGCAGTGATCGCGCATAACCCAGCATGCTTCCCACATATGCGCTGAGAAATATATATTATTAATATCCAACGGAAAGTGGAATATTGCAGTTAATAGAGGAAATACGACAACATGCCATGTGACCAAAATCACCCACTCCGACCGTGCAACTGTTAATAAAATGAAAACCCACCGTCCGCAGCTTTTCACACAAAATGTTGCACAACAAAAATCACAGATCATTCTGAAGGCGCTCTCACAGAGCAATGATTGTGTACTGCGGATAAGCAACAACTAACCAGCGGCAGCCATGTTACTATGTAGTCTGTGTCCTCCACAATTTTCTCGTTTCTAAAGTTGCGAACGTTGGGACCGAAATAGTCATACTAGTGATTCGTTGAGTGCCTTACTTAAGAGTCACTTCACGTTATCCTGATGCTACCTGACACCATAAGTACCTGAGCAACGTTCGAGAAAAAACACTACCTAATCTCAGTATATCCAAACGTAATGTGCAACTTTGCAAAAATGAGAGAAGCTTTTTCAGATGGTCAAAATTGGGGTACAACAGGATGAAAGATAAGCTGCAGTTGGGGTCAAAAGCCTTAGTTCCTCCCCGCAATAATCAGCTTTCCACCTTCTTAGCCTTATTCCCGGAGCCCCTCCTGATCAATCATCTATAAAACCATAGGGAGTGGACAGAAGTGATTTTTACAAAAGGTCCGCTTGTTGTGGTTCTTTAACTCTTCGACTCCCAAACCTTTTAGAAAGATGGTTATGGAATATTGCCTCGTTGGATCGCGTGTTAAGGGCGGCTTGCTAAATTTCCACTCTGCACCACAAAAGGGGAATATACGGTCGCATCCTCCAGTGTTATCACGTAAAATGTACCCTCAAGTAACAAGGCGTGCGTGCGGGGAAGCACTATCTGAAAACCCTGAGGAAGAATGTAACCACAAGAGCGGTGGTTAGGGCATATGAGAAGCAGGCAAAGTGTTCCGCACAGCGGCTACTTAGGCACAAGCCCTGACAGCTTGTTCCGCATTTTTAATGAGATGTCACGGCTGCCGGATAGAAAAGCCGATGTCCGCGAGTCTATAAACTGCGTCTTCCTTCAAGGCCATTACACTCCTTCCGTAGAGCTTTGTCTCGCCCGTCCACCCCATTGCTCCCACTGTCGAACGTGGAATTAGTTCTCAGTCACGTGTCTCCAGAATTTCTGAGCTAATCCTGGAAATTTCAGTAGAACGGGTTTTCGGCTTGCTGTGCTACACCTTACTCTTTGCCTTCAAGGCAACCAGTTTTAGGTTAGTAACGGTGAAAATGACCTGAACAACCCCAGGTACCCCCCTGTACTATGCTGATTTAATGTAGAGGAGTGCTCTGCAAACTTAATTTATTAGAGTCTGGCGACAAACACGGCCATCGATGAATTCAAGTTGCCCAAACTATCTGATGTTGCATGGCTACCACCAGCAATGTGCCACTAGGAAGCGTTCACAGTGAAAGCCGTTCAACGTTCACCTTATTGCAAAAATTATGTTGGTGATGCTCTTCTTGAAAGCCTAGATAGGTTTCCAGCGGTATGTCGTTGTTCTAACTTTATTATAGGGGCTTTCAACCTATCCAAGGTAAACTGGGGACGTATGTCCTGTTCGGGCTGTGATATTGGACTCTTTGTCAACGCTGACGTTGCAGAAGGCACCAACTTATTACATTTGTGCCCCAATGCGCCGCCGCTTTGGGTAGATCACTTTCTAGCTTGGCCTGTACATTGTAAACACGGACCACGTAACGGTCAGGGTTGACACCAAGCTGTCATATGAACACAGCTTATATGCATTCATTCGCATCGTGCCCGCTACTGGTTGCAACCTTAGGCAGGAAATCCAAAGCGTACAACTTCGTTCAGGCTAATGGTGACGGGTGCAGCTGCCAAGTCGGATCACTTGTTCTTGATTGCAACATTGTTGGCTAGGACCGCCGGACCTCTAAAGAACTTCAGGGGAATTGGCAAACTACACACTTTTTTCATCTCGCTCATCCCCGAGTGTCAGGTGCATCGTCTCCTCGATGACCGCTTTCTCTTAGTAGCGAAAAGCAAGCCCATAAGCAGTTAAGAACGCCTGAATGATTTGTGATGTCCGTAAAGTTTGTTAGAGGGAGTTATATTAACAAATTGTGCTCGTACAACGCCAGCCCCCGCCAGTAGTTTGCACAAACGGGAATTTTCATTTTACCTGATGCAACTATTAAAAGGGTGGTTGGATCTTTCCACTTTGCTCCTCCACACTAAAACTTCTTCATGTCTTAAGCAACGAACTACTTTTTGGAGCAGTAACATTGGATAGTCAGATATCCTGTGCTGCTAACTTGCCAACCTAATCCAAATTTGAGAAACTTTTCATTACGTCTAACTTTCCTGCCTCAGAATCCCGAGGCATCATTGAAAGTTAATTCATGAAGTAAAGTCGGTGCAGATAAGGTGCACCCCACTGTTCTCACGCGAGAAATAGCTGTTCACGGGTAACCCCCTCACTAACTGTTTAGGCGGACACTCTCAAATGGCACTCTTTAATGCGTAGAAACCAGTCATGATTACAATTGTCTTCAAGGTGGGCAATTGAAACGCCTTGATAGCCATCAGCGAACTTGTAATTCTGGTACCCCGTGCAAGATAAACTAGGAGTTACTAAAACGCCTCACATTCAAACATTTCCCGCGGAATGGTTTCTTTCCTTCTGCCGCTCGGGCAGCTGCAAGCAATGTGCCAATTTTGGTGGAGCGTCTGACGCGTTGGATACAATCCTACAACACAGAGTGGAGAATACACTTCCAAATCTACATTACACACAGGCGATATCCGAGTCGCTTTTGTCTAATACCGAAAGAGTGAGCCAAGTGCAGTTGATTTGAAACCGCCCTTTTCAAGAGCTTCACCTCAACCCGCGAACAACTTTAATGGAACAGTCAGGGAGGCCACAAAAACGGAAATACAAATTTGCTCGTCATTGCGAACTATCTTTAAGCATAAACCACCAATGAACGATTGTTGAAAGTTAGACAGAGTAGTCCTCCACATTATCACCACTAACTTTTCAGGACCATCTATTGTGTCACACATGGTCGTTTCCTGCAGGAACTGGAAGCTGACGTAATTCAAGGAGATGATTCTCGTTGGATTATCACTGTTCACGTTAACGGAACAACAGCCGGATCACATATTTCATCCCGCGCCCCAATTTTTGCACGGCTTCCTCAAGAGTAGGTTCTAGACCCTGAACTACGTTTTGTTTTCATCAGTCACCTTTCGGGTAACATTTCTAACGGCACTGTTTTCTTTGTTGTCGAGTAAAAATCCTCAGATACCAGAAAGTTTGGTGGTTTACGGAGCGACCTCAGTGCGACTAGTCTCTGGTGAGACCATTGGAATCCTTTGCTAGGGGAGAGTATGTGTGCACACATGCTTGTCAGTGGGGAACCCGGAGCTAACCTGACGATTTACAGTATATTCAGCACAACAGACCTCGCGAAGTTCTGTCTGAGGAAAGATCTGGGTGCAGGGATATCGTCAGGCTTACTGTCTTTCATCGCCTTGAGATGACCACAAGAGTGGGCTCGACACCCGTGTGATGAATAAACGGGCCTTATCGCCCTAAGCACTAATGTGTTTTCACGAATCTAAAACGTTCGTTCTACGCCACCTCCTGATCATACTGACCGATTTTCCTAAAATTTGTCAAAAACATGCTTGTCATTAAGCATTCTCGGTGCTTAGTCAGTGAACTCCTCATCAACTTTTAGCAGGTAAATTACCGATATCGAGCCTAGAACCTTGATCTTTATCCACTATTGCACATTCTTTTACTGCCATTTACGTAAGTCTGATCGGCTTGTGCTAGAAAACCTCCAACGACCATTTACCAAGAGCTCATTAGGATATTTTTCTCAGCTCACCTATAGACAACGCTGTTGAAAACTTGGTATTGACTCATTTCGGTTGCGCAGATTAAAGTTGAACCTGGCACGTTTTCATAAACTAATATATTTAGACGCCATTACTTCAGCGTTTACCGCCCACTAACTACACAGCCTTCCATATAGTCTACGAAATAAGTGTTCCACCCTGCCAACCCTGCCATCCCGGAGAAATATACGCGCAAACTTTTCCGCTTTGAAGCATTCCCATAGTTGGAATGAACTCCCGGATGAAGTCATAGCCAGTAATAACATTCAGCGTCTTAAAAAGGGTTTGGCAACCATTTCCCGGTATCAAACACAATTTCTATCTTCATAATCCGTGTATCCCCTGATGACCTTTCTGAGTGTTTCCCGGGACACATTTAGCCGTCAGCTGTGTATAACATAGATAAAGTCTCCATCCGTCTAATTCCTCTCGAAAACAGCCTGCTTGAAACGGTTTGTTGTGTCAATTAGTCACACGACCATTTAGCATTTGGCCTACTGCATGCTCACTAAACCGCCTATAACTCAGCATTATTCTATTGATATGCGCTAATTCATGTATACGCATTGCCCAGATTTCTAGAAAATGTGGCGCTTATTAATAAATCCAGCAAAATGACCACATGAGTTCAATTTAGAATGCGCACATTTTATTAGGCCTTCCACGCCGTTGACTCAATATCCCAATTGCGTGAATAAATCTTGAGTGCATAGCAAATTGCCACAACAAACAGTTGGCAGGGCTATATATTTCAGTAGCCATAGCGAAAATAACAATATCGCAGCAATACTTTGTCAAAAAATTCCCCATACATATTGTTCGTCATAGTAAGTGTAATCACCTTACGTTTTCTAATCTGGCTTGGGAAATTGCGTTCTTTCTCTTGATCCCATGGATATACATTACGCGAGGAATTTTTCTGAGACGAATGGACGCACGGAACTTTGTCTCGGAGGAGTAGTTCGCGAGAATCTTCGCCCTTCCTTGCCTATGCCGACAAATTTTTATATTTTCCGGACGCTAATTATATCCCGTTATGGCGAGACACTCCAAAGATGCATTTGGACGTCCCCCCAGAATGACTAAACTAATTAGAACATCGACCACCACACAACCTTGTGAAAGGTAAATTAATGTAAAATCTAACTTTTTGGACTGAAATTTTGAAGCGAGCAAGAAATTTATTTTCCTGTTGCCTTCGTCGAATTTTCATAAACTTACAATCATCTTCCTTTTAACCCTGTCCTTTTTGGCAGCGGGTCTCACGTTTGTGCTGTCGGTTAATTATTCGACTTTTGTCGCTCGCAATTCTTTACAGTGATTGTGCAAAACCCGGCGTGCTTCTCACATATGCGTTGGGAAATATAAATTATTCTTATTATGTTTCATTGACACCGAGGTAACTTGATTCTCAACTCATTCTCTTAGAAATTTCTTCTGAAGCTGTCCCTCGTTATAATGGCTGAAAACTAGTGACGATGTAATTGAGCGATGATTCCAAATCCGCGTTCTCACGCGTCCCTCCGGAAACATCTCCCTTCTTAAAGTGTCGTCACTCCCTGAAATGGACTTTCATCCGGAGTAATTAGTTGTTCATCATGATTACCAGGTGACACTGGGCCAGATAAGTAAGCGGCTAATTCTGAAGCTAACAGCACTTAGCAGCATCTGAGCCGCTTGCGTGGGTCAGAAAGTTTTCGATGAATCCGAAATTCTGAGATCGGGTCCGTGGCAGGCAGAAAATAGGTAGTGAATCGTTCGTTACTACTATAATTTCACACCAAATAACGATTAATCTCTTGAGCCAATAAATTCTTTTTCTAATATCTCACGGCTGAGAAGATAATCTTTTTTCAAATCGGTTAATGAGAAGGCACTGATGAAAGCTGGATTCATTATGGCACAAAGTGAACCGATGTGCATGAAAATTGAATCACTCAACTTGAATGCGAGAAATACCTACAAATTGAACAAAAATGTGTTCGTCCAACGAAATTTACAGCTAGGTTTCACTCGGCAACGGTAGACGATCGATCGGAGTTGAGCTGAATCTAAGTCGGAGTAAAGCAACAGCTGGGCACTCAAAATTGATGGAACTTTTAAGTTGCTCAAGAAAAATTATGAAAAGAAAACGTCTGCTTTTGACATTTAGAAATTTACGGGGCCCAGACTAAATAGGAGTAGGGGAAACGATAATAGTAGCTAACGTGGGAATGAGGATGGTTAATGCACTTTGTTTGAGGAAGATAAAAAGACTTAGGCTCACCGCTAAACGCTAATCAAAAAAGCTCAGAAATTTCGGAAATAATGCAACAGAACTTAACAAGGCCAAAACGTGGTCTCCCAAAATTGTATTCTGGTCTCCTATTGTCGCGTTCCTCATAGGTGATTTAGTGATACTTTAAGTTGTTCATATCAACTGTTCGCTCATGATGAAAATGTTTTGGGTATTCCTCTCAATCAGCATCTATAGTAAAAATGGTTGGGTTACTTGAGCAGTCCATAGGGTGGTGACTACCGTCCAGTTCGGTCAATGAAAATATTCACTAAGGGAGGAGGTCGGGAGTTTTCCAGGATGAATGGTAACCTAAGTAGACTGCACCCAGCTAAACACAGATGTGGCTGTAACGAAAGTAGGCGTTTGGGTCACAGTTCATCTTAAAGCCGGTCAGATGATGATTGATGCGATGTTTTAGGAAGTAAAACGAACTGGCCCTTAAGAATTACGTACTGATTTTGATCTCTACTTAAAGTTACGTGAAACAGTTGTAAGCAGCTAGATAACAAATGCGTTGTTCTTCTGAACGGTCGGGTACTATGAAACTACCAATGTCAGGGTACGCCAGCACATGTTTCAGCCGTGAATGTTTCATGTGTTTAACTTTCTACATTACAACCAAGTGGCGTTATTATTGACTCAGGAAGTATGTCATGTGAGGTGTTGACCGCCCTTGTCGACTACGATTTGATAGTAGGCATGTAGTACTTCTAGTTTGGGGTGAACCGTAGCTCCAGCAAGTCTCAAGATGAAACCTTAGATGTGTGATACGAAACATCTATTCAAAACAGTGGAGCATCTGAAACAGCAGCGATCGCCGTACGGCCCCCAGTTACCGGCAGATCTTTTCAGTACTATGCACAGCGGTCAGTCCCAAGGGCCCTTTAAGGACCCTAGTGTAACCTTTGATAGCATGCACTGTCGAGTTCTGATCTGATTATCTATAGCTAGCCTGAATTCAGTCGGCGTGACCAAAATAGGACGTACGTATTCCGTCTATAAGCAGAGCCTTATTAGAGAAGGAAGGTGTTTAAACGCTGTTGCCAACATTAAAGTTGTGATCGCAGTTAACCGAATTCGTGTTCGCCAAGTGACCAGTTAGACATCGCACGCCAAGCAAGATTTAGGGTCGTCAGTCAACCAAAGCAACTGATGCAAGCAAAGATGTTAGAGTACTGAGAATTCAGCGCCGGGAAGTAGCATTTGGAGCTCAGCAAGCAAAAATATCCACTAGAACACTTGTCATAAATAAAATTAGCGAGTGGAGCTTTTGAGGAATATACACAAAAGTGACTCACTTAATTGGACGAGAATGGAAGCTATCTTAGCCTCGATGTCATTAAGAAAGCCTGAAGCCGGCCACCAAGTGTCAAAATAAACATGTAATTGCCGCCTACTTATATCGATCGGTGCTAGATGGTTTAGGTGCGCAATACATGAGAACGGATCCCCAGGCTGAAACGCCAGAAGAAAACTCAACAATTTTTCGAACATCCCCTTGCCATTGGCGTCCTGATTAATCTAACCACGGCGCACAATATGTTATGAGGAGAGCGTGATCAACGTACGGATTTTAAAGCATATACACATTTGGATACCAAACGTAAATTGTACAATCAGGCAGCTATGTGAATAGAGCATCAAAACAGATATTATATGAGAGAAAAATGCAAGTTAGAGAGGAAAATTTGATACATGCTTGTGAGACGATACTACTTGGGATCTACGAAATTCGACAGAATAGTTGATTTGTTACATCCATTGGGACTCCACAAGGTGATCACTGGCCTAATGCTCAAAGCCGTGACGTAAAAGAGGTGCTTGGAGAATGGAGAGAATGTATTGACGAAGATTTTGATTATTATCAACTATAGATAATCCCGAGAAAATGTGCAGAAAATTCTTTAATGATGGGGGAATATGGGACCCTTATACTTTTGCGGGGCACGGATGGACCTCTCGACCGGACGTCATCCTTCGCTCAAATTCCAAGGAATTTTGGGGATCTCGCGATGTGCCCAACCGTTGCGGAATTTTAAGTGTCCGGAGGGGGGTGGAATACTTTCTCGCGCGGAATATGTCAGTGAAACCAAGAATGGAAAGCGGAATTACGTGATAGACGGAAGAACGTTAAGCTGACTATGTCAGCTGTAACGAATAATGAAACATGTGATATTCTGGCACGACCTATGTAACGTTGATAGCATTGTGTTAATTGGTGAAATATATACACTACGCGAAGAGCTATCATCAAATTACGCGAGAAGAGATCGATTATCAGCTTTCCCTAGTATACGAATAGTGCCGGATTTAAACGTCAGTTATCTCTGTACGGCCGGTATATAGAGTGAGAAGAATGTTTAACAACACTGAGAGGTTGCTGGGTGGTCTATCGAGGGGAGAAAGAGGAAGAGTTGCGACTCGAGGTTATCATGCAGTCATGAGACGAACAGGTTGAGATTGTTTTTTCCAAACAATTTTAGCATACTCAGCTTTTGCACGGTGGTTTACAACACAGACACACAAGCTTTCAATCAGTATACAGTAGGGACTTACCAGGACGACTTGGTTATTACCAACGGGCATATATATATATGTGGGTGTATATTAACACCCATACTCGGTGACGAGAGATATGATTTCTTGTTCGCTGGCACGTTTAAAAAACAAGATCCACCCTGAAATCGGTGGTTTTGATCGGTTCGAGTGGTGCGTGACAGATGTTACTGGGTCCGCTTTAAAAGATAACGTCCTCAGAGAGGTAGAGCTTAAAAATGGACATGACGTTCAGTATTGTTAGGAAAGTTTCTGAGCTTCGTTCGAATTGACGTATATTCTTACTGGCTCTAACTGCATGCGGGAGTTTGTTCTAAGTGTAGGAATATTTTACTGGGAAAAAATTTGGACGCAGTTTTTTCCGAGATTTAAGAACTGTCAAGGTGAAGTCCTTGTTTCTGAAGTTATAATTCGACCTGTGTTGCAAGCGAGTCGCAAAGCTGGCGGTGAATTTATTGCCATAGACCACATTATACATGAGTGAAAGGTTGAGCTTGAGTCGCCGTAACCAGAGAGGATCGAGTGCAAGCTTCCGGCAGCGTTCTCTGTAGCTCAGAGAAGACAGATAACCCAATAAGCATTTCTTGAATGTACGTTGGAGGCTTTCTAGAGTTAGCTCAACGGACTTGTTCAGGTGGCTGTATATGAACGTGCAATACTTAAACTGGGGTCGTATGTATAGTTTATAAAGGTGTAATTGTGCAGCGGGCAGGAAGAACGGGTGTTTACTGTAACGTATCGTCCGTCTGGTTTTAACGCCTGGGAAAGATAAATGTTCTGCGAAGTTGAATGAGTTTGAGTCGCGCAAACCCAGGTCACGTACTGAGTTGGCGGTTGATATGCTGTGATCGTCCAGCTTTATAGAGCCATCTGGTACGTGACAACCTTCCCAACGGTAGTGGATTTATTGGCTGAAAATTTCATCAGCCAAGTTTGACACCAAGTCTCTAATGACATGAAGTCCTTCCGTATACTTTCTAAACATGGATTTAGATTGCCAGGAGAAAAGCTGTAAACAAGTTTGATATCATCAGCGAACGGGAATAGTTTGCCGTGATTGATAACTTGACATATATCGTCCATGCATATAAGAAAGTGTAATTGTCCCAAAACACGTCCTACACCACGATTTCTGCGGAACATGCGATAACCTATAACGTTTTGACGAGACCCAACTGTGAAATGTCAGGGCTTCGGCTAGATACGAACCAGCAACAGACACAGCATGCATCAACGCGGCAAGCGCTCTACCAGCTCGGAAATTTCACATTTGGACTCTGTTACCCACCTGTCCCACTGTCTCATATGGAATCCACCAAATGATTCAGGGGATCGACTGCCCCGGCAGGATTTCTCAAACGGTTCACGCTGTAATCCAACAACACCAATGCTGAGCATAGAAAGCGTATTAATAATGAGTAGTGTAGCAGATTTATGAGTCCAGATGAGACCCAACTGTGAAAAGTCAGGGCTCCGGCTGGTTGTGTGCCTAGAGTCTCAAGTGTGCATCAAGCTCCAGTGAGTAGAGTAATATGATGATTATATAAAATGAAGGATCTAAGAATATGCATCTCGTTAATTAGAGAAGGTGCATTAGAAAGCAAGGAACCAATGCATTTTCCTTGTTCGGCATCATTTTCAGACCTTCAAAAATGTCTTTGTGATTCAAAGAATCTGGTGACATCGCATGGTTTGATGTTCTTATAGTTAGCTCATTAGAGAATGACTGGGTGTCACCCGTGTTTTAGTCCATAACAGGAAGTGTTGTAAAAGTGCCAGTAAGGTATGGTTGGGTAGTGGAACTATGGGGGACGAAGGTTTCATAGGAGGTTTGAAAGGCATGTGTCCTGCTAAAAANCCAAAAAATGGTAAGGCTGTAGTAAATTGGTCATGCCCACCTGCACGGTGTCAACGCAGGTATCGTGGGTTGCGTTTAGGTGAGTACTCAAGATGTAGGGGCTATCCGTATTTGAAGGGGTTTGGACGTAGGGTAAACAACTTCAGGGGGCTCTGGTTCAGCCTTACATGAACAGGTGCGTCACGCGAGAGATTGTTATTACTAGGCAGTGGCTTAGAATTGGGGTTGGTATATTGTGTTGAGTCTATTTTAGTTAACTTCGAGAGTATCTTTTTAATACTTTCTATGTGCAGCTTATCTGGCACATTGAACGCAATGGCATTGTTTGAGCAACGCATCCGTTTCGTGATTTTTGTTAACAATGCGTTGATGAACATGCTTGCGCTTCGAATGTTATCGATCTCGGGACTTTCGGGCACTTTGAAAATGTAAGATGAAAAGACGAGATTCTCTTTTAGGTAATCAAGCGCAATATAGCTTACCCTTAATTGGCCCAGCTCGGATTCCAGCCTGTATACCTTGACAAATAAATCCGCCAACACACTATCTAAAAGAACAGAAAGTTTTCAGTCTGAGATGTGGGAACCACCAGATTATCTTCAACCCCTTTGACGACAGTAACTTTGGAAGAGCCTGCATAAGTTCTGGACCTAGCACCTTCGCCTTTAGGACGATCAACATCGACTTTAAAGTTTGATGTATTGGTTTTGGCGCTAAGAGATCTTGTATGACAAGTGATTTTGGTCACCATGATTCGTAAATACAATTTTTTCCAATGGACGTGGAAGTAAGTGGAATGTGACCAGATTATACAGAATAACAGTCTCACTGATACCAATTATATGAGAAATTCCAAATCAAATAGTCACGCAGTAATTGCTTGTCGGTTTCGAAATGCGCGCATGTTCAAATTTATCACAAGCAATTTCAGTTCAGATGTTCTAATCGACAACCATAACACAGCGATTCACGACCGTAGTCTCTTTCAAGACAGATAGTGGGCACCGGATGGGGTCGGCAAGGTAAAAGGTGAACCATCATGTGGGTAAACCTGAGCAAGAATGGTTGTTCGGGATGCAGAAGATAAAAGAAAAAGGTTCAGTGCCACGAAAACGGGGTGGGTATGATTTGGAGAATGAGTGTTGCGCTGGTGAGGAGAATGTGAGGTGAAAATGAAGGAAAAGATTTCCTCAGAACAGCAAATGGTGAATTTACGGCACCTACTAAATTTTGTCCACATTTGAGTGGCCGTTGGTAATGTTGAACAGTTCCTCCTCCTTAAATGCGCAAACGGCATTTGTATATACACGTTATACACGCTACTGAACTTGAAAACCGAAGCATCAGCAAAAGCCTGGCCGGAACACTCTTGTTTCGATTACACGTAACACTCGTGAGTCAACTTCGTGTAATGTGGAGAGGCCGGAGGCGACGTTCCTTGGAAGAAAACGTTCCAGTGGTGATCCTATAAAAGAAGACGACGAAGAAAAGAGAGAACCAGGAGCCCAGTAAGACATGCACGTGACGTACACAGTCAAGAGCCGAAATGGCGCCGACAACACAGCAGCGTGCTGCGCTACACATCTGATGGTCCTGCCGCCCAACAGACAAATGTATAGTACGACATCTATTGGTGGACCTCGCTCGTACGAACATGGACAGTACGGACGGCTTTGCCAGCACCCTTATCACAGTTCACAGCTGTTCCCAGGGGCCACTTGTCTCTGGGTAACCCATTGAATATAGAACAAACAACATCGTCCATCTGGGATTTTCTCTCTTCAAACTGCTCTAAAAGACTCGCAATAACTAAACATACTCCCGGCTCCACCTTCCACAAGGAGTAGTTATCGTGCGACTCGCTCTCTTTAACACTTAACTTGCTACTCTATCATTCGTGATTCTAAGACCAACTGTACGTTGCTGTTTGGGAGTAAGCCACCGGGTGTTACAGCAACGTTTTCCAGATGTGTCGCAAGAGATACTGCCAATCGGTCGTTTAAGACCAACTTCACGTCAATCAACAGAGTCAGAAGAACTTCATCATCAGCTAGTTGCTCACATCAGAATGCACCCAAGATATACTTGACAGATTGGACCGGTAACTCCTGTACTACATCTCAGTGAGTAGTATTCGGAGGGTTGAATTACTACGGTGTTCCCACCTGTGAGTACTCATCCTTGACGTACTCGTTTCTTAAGTCATAAACCCAGCCCAAAGGTCTTTGTCAGCGGCTGAAAAATTGGCACCGATATGAGCGAAGTTAACCCCTGGCCTGCCAGGGAATCCGACGGGTCATAAAAGGGCCATAAAGAATGAACCTATGTTCACAGAATGGGATACGTCAAAATGAAGAGGAAGGGACTGTGAACGCGTGAACACATCCGTATTATTTCCAGGAAACCTAGCATTTCCCCGCAGAAGAGTTCAAAAATAGTCTAGCCCAACGGTTGTGAACAGATGCTGCATTGGATTGGCCCCAATAGACGGCAAGAGCCACTTGCTGCGTACCGACTGGGTCGCAACGGTGACGGGAGAACAAACGTGATGCCGTTGGCCGCCTAAATTACGCACCACTCTGTGTGGTCCAAAAAAGCATCGTCAGTAAAAACGACACGTGAGACCTTCCGGAGTGACAAGTGTCTTCATGCCGACAATTTATGTTGGGGTCCGCACTGGCGCATAAACGGAACAACGGGGTACATGGCCTGGAAGTCGTAAGTTGACAGCAATAATCGGCCGCCTACCCGTACAGCTCTTCTCATCATAGCGGGGCACGGTTTCTGACGCATTCGAGAAGGGATGTGGGCTTGTCAACCATCCCCGAGGCATCTTTGAAGATGACATCTTTCACTGCCTCTTGACAGGAAAATGCCAGGTTGCACCTTTGAGGTCCTTGTTTATCTCGAGGTTGTAAATTACAGTAGCTGCCAAACAGTGACAGCCGAACTTAGAACGTTCATACTGGATGAACCCAAGCTAGTCTTTTGGAACGCAACCAATGTCGGGGACTGCGTCATCGCGTTAGCGTACTATAGAAGTAACCCTTGTCTCTTTTTCGCGAGTGTAGCTAATCGCATGCAACCAACTCATGACTGTAATTATGGCTGTCGATGGCGATACTTTTACTCGGAGTTAAACCTAGCGGATATGGCTTAGCAAGAAGCCAGCGGCGTCCGTTCTCAAGAACTGCACACGTGGCTGAATAGTACAACCTTTCTATGGGGGTTAAGAGCTCGTGGCCGCCCAATAAGGTGCCCAAACAGCTTCGAGTTAAGGGGCTCGAATTGAGAAAGATGCTGGCAGTAGCCAGCGTTATTAACGCGCGAAGGTACTTGGGGCCTGTTTCACGTTATACACAATAACACACCGTACTCCGTGCGGTATCATGATTAGTACGTTGTAAGAATTGTTTTACCTGCACGAAGACTGGAAGGCAGTGTTCCAGAGAGTTGGGTCCCTTGTGGAAAATGGAACTGGATCTAGCGTGTGAATCCATCGTTCGAGTGGGTCAGCAGAGCGTCTTGGGTGTGAACTGAACTGAACAACCAAAGGCCGACGGAGGAAGCTTGCCCGACTAAGGCCTGCCACCATGAACGGTATCTTGTGCATTGGTGGTGGAGTTCCAACCGGGCCTTCTCATGGTACTCCGGTGATGATACTGCCACCCCTTGGAGTTGTTACGGACATGGTATACCAGACGCTGCCATAAGTATGAGGTTCACGTGAGAGCTAATCATACCTTATCGTTCATTCGAAAGAGGTTCCAAACTGTCAAGGACATAGCTATCTGTGATACTTTGCGATATTCTAAAATGTATGGGGTGTAAAATATCGGCAAAGCCGTGTCAAAAAGTGATGGCCCCGCTTCCCGTGGACTGCGAAACAGCCAGCAACACTGTTTACAGCCTGTAACGGAGGTTGTTTTGGAAACCTGGGGGTTCGGATTAGAAGCGGTGATCGTGATAATTACAGTCGTCTCCTTGCTTGTTTGGGGACAAGTGCTGTACATTTAAAATTGGCACGGTCGATGCCAACGGACCTTTTTTATTGGCTCTAATGAGGTTTATTGGACCACGCGGCGTGCCGTGAGTTTTGTATAGCGACAACCAGTCCAACTTTTCAGGTGCGGAATCGGAGGAGGGGGAAGTTACTTGCCTCAGTTCAAGACAGAACTCACCGTACTCTGGCGGTCCTTGGTACCGACTTGAGCTTTAATCACTCTGCTGCTAGAAATTGCGATGAAATTCGAAGCGCATGGTTCGCACAGTTCGACGAATCACGTGGGATGTCTTAGAGCAACGCGCGAGGTTCTCCACGTTCAATCGATTGATGACGCGGATGGTCAATCGGTTCTACGGCCAGGAGATCTGTTGCCGCTAGAGTCAAACCTGAGCTCGTCGCGCACTTGCATCACACTGTTAGAAAGTTATTTGAAAAGGGGGAAGCAGGTTCCACACTTGGCTAGCGTACTTTGCAAACTGTTGATCGGTAAGCATCTACCATCCATTTAGGCACACCACTAATTAACCAACTTTGGAGGAAACTTGAATTTTGTTGACCTCGTCTCTTTGGCTGGCAGTCTTCGACCCGTAGGCCTTGGTCCTAGGCATAAGTAAGCAGAATAGTGAGAGGTATCGACAATCATCTTCGCGAGTTTTAGTTGGGCACAATCAGCGGCACGGTCGAGAGAGACACACGACCCATTTATTTCCTCAAAGAATCAAGATGCTGGCGCCGCCAGTGAGTATATTTCAGGGGTAAGGGAACCCGGTCGTGACACACACATCCGCAGCTAAGTGAGCGTTGAGGAACCATGTTGGTTTCCAGAGCCAGTAATGAAGAGATGTCTGCGTTGAGTGTTTGACGATTGTGTTTTACTGAAAGTCGGTGACCACATTTCTTGCCTTCACTTATACCCTATTCACTGATCTCTAGTCTTCATACGTTCGAAATCTTCTTGGTAGCGATTACGAGTTGTTCTTCTGAAGAATGATATGACCATTCGAATTACACGCGCGACAAGTCATTTACCCCATAAACGCTGATTTCGACGTATTACTATATCTTGATATCTTTTACTTGCGAAGACTATTCCTCGCGTATCTTCTTCATCCGTACTTTTCACAGCTAAGTCTTTGTTCATGTGTACCTTGTTTTCGTTTGCGCTTTCTTGTCCCGCAATTAAAGGACTGTAGCATTTCGTCATATTAGTGTGAACCGTCAATCTTGGGACTTGTAGATTTAGTGGAACCAATATCGAGTTTCGGTGTTTTCTTTCAACTTGTCTACAGTAACTTTCTCGTGTATCGGCTCCTTCTAAATGAGAAAGTCGACCTTGCGGTCTTATTCCTTTTTGAATCAGAAGAGACTGATCAGGAAGCTTGAAATTTATAGACGCTCCTTGTATTACGGACGCGACTATTCTAAATCCAGCCCATCGGAAGATGTGAGTAGATGAAACATAGCGCGAAGAATCACTAGAATCCGCGATTAACAATAGTCTATTGTCCTTCATAACTACCTTTCGGTCAAAGCAACCATCCCCTACCGCTTCATAATACCAAGGTGAGGCCACAAAAAACTGTACGACTGTGATAGCTCTGCCTTGATGGCCTGTGCGGGACTTGAAAGGTGCCATGAAACTCTGATCACGTCAGCCGCGCTTGTCGCCAAGTGTGAACTACGTCTTCTGGTTGGTCCAGTACGAGACCACCCCTGCAAAACTGCTGGAGCAGACATTTGCCGGGCAGTCGCCATGGCCAAATTGCGGGGGATATAGGATAGTATATCCTTTATAGTCTATGTTCTGCCTTAAACTGGCGACTCAAGGGAAGCTCATCCGTTTCAGCATCCTACTAGTTACCGGGAACACGTTTTGGTGGTATATATCAAGCCCCACCCTACGCCAGAAACGATGAGATCTCCGAAATAGACAGTGGAACAAGGGACCAACGGCGATTCAAAACCCGGATCTCCAGTTGAAATCCTCACCTTACGAGTGTGTCACACACTTCCATTACAAAACGTTTTGCTATCCTAAAGTGGAAAACTGAAGCTGAGCAATCGGCAATATTTTCTGCCGCACTGATCGGGCAATGGCGCAGAGTGCAACTTTCATTGGCCGGCGTCTGTTATCTTTTCCACAACGTAATAATCAAATCACCAAACGAACTTCCGGTATCGTAAGACATTTAACTTTGGAAAGGTCATGAAAAACGACCCTTGGCAAAAGATTACACGATGGATCTCCCAGGATGGGATGCTCACCAGATTAAACTTGTCTAGTTAATTAAGATCGCACGAGGTTTCAGTGCTCCAAATTCTGCTTCACTTTTCTATCCTACATGCTCCCGCTCGAGATTCACGTCAGCCTGTATCTCTTCGCCTCAAGTTGAAGATACCAACAAACTGGCTACATGAACAGCGGTTCTACGATGTGCCAGATTGCACTCTTACGGGAATTCGGCAGCAAAACAACGCAATCCAAGCCCAGCTGGCAACAGTGTACACTTAACCCGCAAACTAGTCAAGCCGCTTGAATGCCTACGACCAATATGCGAGCCAGAAACCGGATAAGCCCCCACAAAACGGTCGACTTGCTAGTCACAGTCTAGTTCAACAGCTAACAAGTTCCCACTACTGTTGCAGCGTTAGGCAGCTGACTATGTCGATTGGCAGTGATAGTTTGCTCTTCTAAAATATACACATCAGAACACACGTCTTGGATTTAGTCACACTCACTTACTGCTGTCAGCATTGACTTCTTTGATTCGCGATTCAGAATGCGCGCAATTTCAGAGAATCCCTTCCATGTACGTTGGACTCCGAAGCATTTTGCCTAAAAATGTTAAGTTTCCCCGTCAAGTGGTTCCGACCACCGTTAACTGATAGGGCTTAAGTCGATGAATACGGAACTATAACAAATGAACACAAAGAGGGTGTGACAAACATTTCCGACACCTTATCATCAGGATCTCCCAACTTGTTCACCACGTTGCTTGCATCTGTGATAGCCAGTATTTCCTGCGGGATTGACGGCAGTTTTCTACCTACAACTGCTTCAGAATGGTAACCAGAAAGCCTGTCAGATGTTGCAACGGTTTGGAGGTGGTGAGTAACCACTTGTACCGACACAATCGATTACTTATTAGTGAATAGTGTGACAGGTTGATGATTTTAGATGAGACCCAGCCAAAGCCCTGAATTTTCGCAGTTGGGTCTCATTTACAATCGAATGAGTCAGTGAAAAATTGTTTTTGACTTGTCTGTGTCTGTGAGCACCTCCCTGAAAAGAGTGAAAAGGGAGGTTGAAGTCAAACTGTGGAATTTATCCCTGAACTGTGCTGCGGCATCAAAAAGAAGGGCTCGGATCATGTGTGAAAATGTGGTCTCGGGTGTTTTCCGGTGAGTAGTGGAAATGGCTTCAATTCAGCGAAACTACAGCACAGGATTGCATGCATCATATTCAAGTTGTCCCAGCGCAACAAGGCATCTCTTTCTGCAAGCACCATGGTAAGTGTCTGTGAACACTGTAAGTAACGTGGTAAAACAAACAAATAAAAAATGCCTGGAAAAGACTCAACAATTATGTAGTTCAGTAACTATACAGATGACACAACCAATGACGTCATACCTTCGAAGAGGAACTCAGTTTTTGGCCGCTGACCCTAGTACTCCAACCAAATTACTTAATGAATGCTTCAGGTCTTGCATGAACAAAACGCCGTAATGTGTGCGCTAGAAGCAGAATTCTTACTTCAAAGGAGCAGGTCAAGCCCAAAACTCTTAACTCAAGGCAATGAAAAACACGCGACTTCCCTCCCACTATGCAAATGCATAGTGTGAACTCCAATTTCACATTTCACTTTCTTCTACTCACAAGTTGACAGTAGTATGCCCTCATCTCAGAATTTACGTGACTTCCGTTTGTAATATTCGCTCTTACTCCTGACTGCTTGATACGGTGAAATTTATTTCCTTCCCATAAACACTACATCGTACGTGAACAATTGAACTGCGTTCGGCTTCCATACTAATACCATACTAATACCATATTTGTTTATATCAGTATCTGTAACCCACAGCATGTTTTACCGCTGGAATTAATCGGACATTTTGTCACGTTTCTGCTGCACTGTTGTATGCGCTTGTAAACCTGGTCGTAAGTTACTGCATATTCAAATTGTTTATTGCCGAATTTGTAGAACCACGTCCCATATCGGTATATATATATTTACGTATAATCCTCTGCCCATTTTAAGATATATATATCCAGCCCAGACCGTGCGTAAGACTGGGCTACTAGGACGCATATTTCGTTTCTCCTGCTGATTCAACACATTGAATGTTCAACGCCAAATAATATTGCACCAAATTGTCCCACCTAAGTAGAGGATAACGTGCGCTTCACAACACAGAGTAAAGCCCAACTTCGATGCAGTCGAGTATAAGCAGGAAATGTGGGAGTGACCCTGCGATCTCAGCGTTGACGATACAGGACAAAAAACCGTAGACGATTTTGTGACAATCTATTAAGACTTTACATCATATTTTGCTGCCATCTCGATACTGAAGGGAATATATTGCCTCCACCTTTCCCTGTAAGTACGTGTATGTTCCTGAATCATTTCAGTGTCGATGCGTAGGTCATGCGCTTCCGGTTAGCTATTATAAAACCTTCTCATCCACCTGGTTCTGATGGCATTCACCTTGTTGCCCTCAAGCACAGAGTGGAAGACATTCCTCTACTTTTGCTTAATATTTATACACTCTCTTTAACATCAGGTTCACTTCACCTTCGGTGGGAGAATTCCATGACCACTTCCCACCATAGAAGTGGCTCGCAACCGAACGTTAGCGAATATTATCTCATTAACCATACCCCAATTTTTTCATGAGGGTTGGAAAAGATAATGAGATGTCGCCTGGTTGAATTCTTATCTTAAAGCCACTCCTAGCATGGGTTCCTCAGCAAATGCTCTTGCATGATGTACCGACTGGAATTTCCTAACCTTGTTACAAAGACTGTTGACGCGGGAAATGTGATTAATATTATGGTGTTGGACATGGAAAAAGGCTTTCAATCGCGTGCCTCATAGGCGTCTTCTGATCAAAATGGCATCATTTGTTTTATCTGACCCATTGCTTAGCTGGACGCTCATGACACATCAACTGCCAACCCGGTGCGCGACCTGGATATAGACCACTGAGTCGCATACGATTTCACAGAACACGTCTTTCCTAGCATCTGGAACTAGACGGACGGTAGGTTACACTATACTTTCACTCTTCCTTTCCGCAGCTGGACTACATCTTTTGAATTATGTATACCACCCCAGTCTAAGTACTGCACGTTCATATACAGCCACCTGCGCAAGTCTGTTGGGCTAACTCTGGAAAGCCTCCAACGTATAGTCACGCAAAGCTTACTGGGTTATCCATCTTCTCTGAGCTACAGAGAACTCTGCCAGACGGTTGCGCTCGATCCTCTTTGACTGCAGCAACTCAAGGTTAATCTTGCGCTCTCCATAATCTGATCAGTGGCAGGAAACTTGCCACCAGCTTCGCGATTTTTTTCACAACATAGGTCTAAGTTTAACCTCAGAAACAAGAACTTTACCTTGACAGCTCTTGAATCCCGGATAAAACTGCGTTCAAATTTTTTCCTAGTAAATTATTCCTTAATTTGGAACAAACTCCCGTATGCAACTAGAGCCAGCATGAATGAAGCTTAGAAAATTACCCAACAGTAAGAGGTCATGTCCATTTCAAAGCTGTGCATATCTGAGCACGGTATCTTTGGAAACTGACCCAATTACATCTGAGGAGAAAAACTCTGCGTTGCGTACTCTTACGTCACGTACACCTCGAACTGACCAAAGCTATCAATTTCAGGATAGATCTCGTACGCAGTTATTTTTTCACACTCGCCCGTGTACGAGAAACTGTCTGTAGCCAACACATATAGGCGTCATTATACACACTCTCGTTAGTTACAACCCAATTACACCAGTGCGCTGTAACTCCGTATCTAATGATAACCTATGGGCGTGTCTGTTAGTTCACCATGCAAGAACTGATCATGATAAAATCGGGACGACATATTCAGCCTGTTTTTCTCATACGACCACTTTATGTCGTACTTCCCCGCACCCTTAAATCACCTGGACCTACTTCTGGGTTGTCGAGCCTTCTTCTCCTTCTATATATCGGTGGTTCATAGAAAATTGACATCTAAATTCGGCTAATAGTCAGTCTCCTCTCACGTTATAATTTGAAAACTGGTGGCAATATCTATATATTTTATCAATTAACATAATGCCAGTAGTGTTATGTAATACGTTTTGTCAACAAATCACGTTCCATTGTTCAACACATGTTTAACTTACGTTCTATTGCTAATCTTGTAACTTTGCCCCTTGTTTCTGATTTTACAAGCATATCTCACTCAAGAAAACACAACCACCTACGAGCACTCAAACTCTCGTGGTGGTTGAGCACCTTGCAAGATCTGAAGATTTTTTTGATTTCCAGTAAATAGCGAAGTCTTGTCGAGTGGTCCGTCCACTTCTTCGCAAAGGCATGCGCCTTTCCATCCCCACATCCCGAAAATATGTTCCACATATTTTCACGGGGTCGTCTGCGTGGAATAATGGCGAAATTCTTCAAAATCACCTCTTTATAACATGACCTTAACCAGTGGGGTGCAAATTGACGAACTAATCAGTGCCTTCATCAAATTTTGGAGACTTTAGAAACTATCGTCTCAGAAGTGTGTATTTCAAATTTTCCCTCCTAAAGGGAAATTTTCATCTCTTATTATGTCGATTTTGCTGCTGTGTTCATATAAACGACCTATTTTACAATTATCAATGTCGGTGTTCACTTATGTATATGGCTTCACAACGTACATTGATCGTGCAGCCTAGAACCTGTTTTTACGGATGCGTTAATAAATAAACTATTATTATTACTATTACAATCCACGACGCCAATACAATATGAAGAGAAGTTGCCCTTCACAATTAGCTCAGAACACAGTCATCCAATAACTCAGTATAGATAATTTCGACCCAGACTGGGCACCAGCAACGGGGAGATGAGAAGTGGGTTCTTAGGTCGAAACCATTCAAGGGAGTGCTAATCAGTTTGTACTAATGAAACTGACGTAAGCTGTGTAAAAAGTGAAAAGCGGCAAATTAGGCACAACACCCCAACATTTCAAGCCAGCGCGAACGCATTCGTACAAATGGAGCAGAATGCCTACAGAACACAATGAAATGACTTGTAGGGAAAGCAGTCTGTTTGAACGAAACAATCGTTCTATAGAACGAAGAAGACCTCCACAAAATGGTAGATATGAACAATTTGAATGAAACAACTTACGAGTAAAACATAGGGGTCAACGCAGTTAGTAAGAAGGTCCGTAGTGAACGGCGTCGCGGCCGAACTGCTTTCGAATGAGGTCCGGACGGATAAAATTACAGAGTTGCCCGAAGGCTTTGCATTGCTAATACTAAAGTGATGAAACATGCGAAACAATCGACCAACTACCTCAGCTGCGACAGTCAGTGTCAATTGTGAACCTATTTCGTGGTGTCACCAATCGATTGCTCATAGTCGAGACATTTTAAAAACTTGATGTTCAAAACTTTTTCACAAACACCTTGTGCCACTCAAGCAAAAAAGAAGCGATTTGTCTCATGTGATGCGGGCCAGATAACAGTATGTAGACGGCGCAGTGACCTCAAAGTCAGAAAGACATTATGTACAAGCGCGTGTGTTCGGTTAAATTGCAAAAATAAGGAGACGTAGGTACAGAAGCCAAATTTAAAACTAGGGTGGCGGAAACATTGTGGTGAAATTTTCGACAACTTCAATGACGGCGCAACACAGGTAGGGTTTAGCTATTCCATCATGTGACTGTTTTGCTGACCATCAGTGTGGAAACTTCTACCTATTCTAGTTAAAAGAGTAACACGTGCATAAGCACAATCGAATTATAAGGTAAAACCGGTCATTCGAACACAACGGTTGAACTTACTTTCCAGAAGTTTTGTTACTTCCCGACCTTAAATAAAATTCGGAAAGTTGAAGGACCCATGTCCGCTGAACAGAAATAGTTCAAAGTCAACCCAGATTCACACGTGGCTCATAAATTGGTACGGTGGTGAGCAAAAGCAATGCTTCACCGACATTCCCCTGTTTTTCTCACAGCAGGCAGGCACATGCATCTAATCCCTGGAAGCTTCTGACTGTCGCGGTGAATTTGGGCTCTCAGCTCCGCATTGCTTCATCGATCGCTAATTAACCAAACCTAACACTCTAGGTCTGAATGACGCTTGTTCAAAGTTTTCTGGTTCTTTAGTTGAAAAATAATTATCAGCCATCCCCACAGGCTTTGCAAATTACAAATTTCAACATTTTCAGGCCACTTAACACTCCTAGCTGGTATCAATCATTAGAAATTTTCTGGGCGAACCAAGCCGAGCCTCATGGTGTTAAGCCACAGGTGAAGACTGTCCGAGAGGGGAAGTATGCCATTCATTACCTTCTCTCTTTTAAACGTCTTCAAAATTTATGTGTGGGCACAAACGAGAAACAGTACAGGTCACATAATCACTCAAAAGTGGGCTGCAGCTAACCTGGACGTGAGTGTTGTGGAGCTGAACAACAAAGTGAAATGTCTTAGGTAAAATGATTTCTTCTGAACCTGTAATGACACCAGTGGGCCCGCGTGCTGAACGCGTAGTGAGTGGTGTTTCTGTTAAAATGGAGACCACTGTTCTGAAGGTGCGTGCTTTCTATGCGTTCTCCTAAAATACAACTGAGCAATCAACCAGCGTTTTTACCATCGTTTCCTCTTCAAAGCTAGAACGAACTGCGATGTCAAAACCAACTGATCAACCATTCACTTTTGTAGATATTACGGGGCATATTTGGCAAGAACTTGCTGTTTAGGAGGTTTACATCTGTGCAACGTCCAATGCAACTGCGTCTGAACACTTTGAAGATACACGTAATGCTGATCCGAAGGAGGAATTCTGATGCTCATTGAAAGTTCAGCGTCTCTCAGAGTGCTGCAATGGCTTCGTAAGTTTCCAAGCTGGACATGGTGAGAAAATGTGGTCTGATCAGTGTGGAAAAGTTAATCATAGGCCCTGCATTTCAGCCTCCATCAAGAAGTTGCATAGGAGGCCATTTCATTACAGACCTGAACCCATCGGCTAGCATGGACATTATTTAAAAAGAATTCTGGTACTGTGGACATGCTTTAGTCTTTCCATAAACTGCGTAGCAAAATTGGCTGCGTGGCGCAACCGGATATACTGTGCAAGCAAAGTTGGAGGTAGAATTCGGTAGGGCAGGAACATTTGACCGCTGGTTGATCTATCTGTAACATGAAAATGCGGCCTCCCAGAACCAGCTTGGGAAAGCCAGTGTTCAGTGGATGCTTACTGCCGCTGCAGTTGGATAGGTTAACGCCCATGTTCAGCATATTCATCGTATTCAACACCCTATCTCTCGACAAACGAAATGCGTCCCCACTTTTTCAAGGGGTTTGCTACTTTGCAGGAATTGATACGCACATTTTTATCGATTCTGTCATGCGGTGAACCGTTCCACTCAGGCATTCCCACAGAAATGCGAAAGACTTAAGTCGGGTCACGAGGCTCGTTTCACTCGCTTCGTAGTCATCTTGAGGAATATATAGATCGAAAAGGCTCGTCATGGCTGGCCACCCTAGAGGCTGTCTCACTTGCCATGTATTTCAAGGAACAGCCTCGATTTCAGCAGGAAGCCTTTGTGTCTAAATTATTTTCTAACTACTGAGGACCTAATAATCTCAACAAAGCACGTCAGTCCAGTTAACCGTGTAGATGTTTTCCTGAACTTACTCTGTGGCATTAGCTTTATCAGTAGAGTTACCGAGATCCGTAGAAACTTGTATCTAACGACTGCAAGTCTGCTGCACGACCATCTGGCCTCAAGGACTTCGGGTGATATCGATCCCCCTCTCTTGGTTTATGAGCTTCAGGGAACAGATACGCCGCCATCCCTTAAGTTGCACATGAGACCACAGAACAAGTAGCTCCAAAGCACATCGAGCTGCCTCCTCAAGCAACTCGCAAGAGCCACCTAGTTTCCAAGGGTGTGAGCGTAAACCTCCCGGCGACTACCAACCAATCCTCCTGCCATTCGGCATCACAAATAATCCAGACACTCCCCTGTATGACGCGATTTGCATGTATATGACTTCTCGACATTTCTTTCCCAGTGTACGGCATGGCCCCCACAAGGATCTTTCGTATATCGGTAATCTGCTGACAGCCACTGATAAGTAGACCGAAACAGTTGACCACGACAATAACGCTGAAGTCATACGTGGACGTCGGTGAAACATTGGAGGGCGTGGGGTGTGTTGTCTTACTCGGTAAGTCGTTGCACTAGCTTTCACCAGACAAACTCCCGCAATGGCCGGGGTCACTTCTAGCTGGTTGTCTGTATAGAAGGCGCAGAGATGGTGCATTATTCACTTGCAGGTCAGGTCTCAGTGGGGTACTTCAGGGCCACTTCTTGACCTGTTCCTACTTCTGGGGTATTTAATGACATTTTTCTTAAATTAACTCCCGTTATTAATGTTTGCCAAAGACCGTAAAATTCATTGCGCCGTTAATCCCGGTGATGCTCCTCTTCTCCTACGACTCTGCCGTTCTCTTCGATTAAGAGTGCCGGGCGAACTTTAATTCTGTTGTTGGGTTTTATTGTCAAAAGCCGAGCAGATAACGGGACAGTCCGCTTTCACCTATCCGTAGCCGCAACTGTCTCGACTATGTTCCACAAACAGTTCATGCAAATGAATATAAACTCAAGGACTGCTTTCGACGAGCCTGAATAGAAACAGCTTAAGACGGATCCAGACGAACATATATAAGCCCAGTAAACTCAAAGGTGGGACTTGTCCGAAACTGTCTTACAACGGCTAACGTGCCTCAGGAATCTCTGACAAATTCACTGAAATTCCAAAAGAGCCCAACAGTGCTGACCCTGGGCACGTTGGCTGTAGTTCTCCTCCACAACGAGAGACAACGTTTAAACTCGCCAACAGAACGTCAAAAATACGGTGCATGAATGCTTACCAAAACTCACAGCTGTTATCTATTCTCATTGTGAGGCCAGCTTGAATCAGAAGGCTAGCATACTGCCGTGCCGCTCGTTTCGTAGCGCAGCCTTTTTAGTTAGTCTTCCTGAGTTCAGGATACGACATGGGAAATACGCCAATACGACCCATTTTGCGGGCTTTTACTACTATTCTTATCCGGCTGGATATACGGTGATCATCCAGAAGAATGCCGGTGTCATCTGCGTCTCCACTGCTGTAGGACAATGGGGGCCGTACATAGTATTAGGTGGGACGTGACGGACCTCTAGACAGAACCATCTACTCAGCTGTTCTCAAGACTTGAACCAGTGGCAGTTAAAGTGATGGGATTTTTGCCAAGCTTGGCATTTAGTTTGCAAACGACAAGACAGCTGTTTATTTTCTAACAGATAGGTATAGCTGACGTTGGAACCAATGAACTACGTCTATTACTACGTTCTTTCAAATGACCTTGCCCACCTAATCTTACGTTTCTGAAAGCCAACTTAACTTTTGAAAATACGTCAGACCTGGTCTTGGAGAAACGGACTAAAAAGCAAGCACCGCGTCGATGTCGACTGGTTATGGAACAGAAGCGGTTGTTGGGACGGGTGCATCTTACACAATCCACAGCAATGCCCAGCAATCGAGAAAAAGCGTCTAACTGCTGTATAATTGCCCCAATGAAGACGGCAGTACAGAAGTGTCTGTTGAACATCGTACATCTACTTAGGGTGGGGCGTCGTTGAAACCGTCAGATGTGTACCACTCAGCACTCAGACTGCAATTAGGGCATCTATACAGTTAGCTGGTGCATCTGCACTCTCCAGGACAGGCCACCTGGCAGTTCTACGGCACCTCACTTGTGAGGCTGCTTCCGTGCGAACACACAAAACATGCAGGGCAAGCTCATTGGACCGCACCAAGCTTTTAGAGATTGTAGGTTTGTGACAGGTTGAGTAACCCAAAACCTGGATGCACGCAGCCATCCTGGCAGTAGAATTGACATTTCAGGTATGAAAGTTCTGCGAACAGATCACAAAAGAATCAGTGATGGGTTGGTTCACCCCCCCCCTTGAAAAGCTGTAGGGGAAACGGTTGTTCTGTCAAAGAGACCAGCTTGTCTAAGGGTCACTGTCCATCTCTCTATAACTTATTTTCTGACGCCAATGAACGTGTTAACTGCAGTTCAGCCTCGTTATCAGAGTCTGGCCCGAAACTCAATGACTAGAAACGTACCGACGGTGGAGAGCCTAGAGCCACTGAAATCTCCAAGGGAGAATGAGAATATACCAATGATATCCAGACCCGACATAATCGCTAAAATCGTATTTTATATTCAGTCAGTAATTTAGCTGAAATTAAATGCGTTATTGGAAGAAAGAACCGAGTACAGTAGCACAAAAAGGAAGGCCACTGATGAAACACATAAATGCATGGAAAAGGGCTTGATGAGCCCTGCTGCTTCCGAAAGAATTTGATTACTGAGTTCTATAATTCCTAAAATCTGCAGTCTTACAAGGGTAAGTAGAAATTATGTAACATTACGACCCATTTTAGAATTGTGCAATTCTCCGCATCACGCGAAACGTATCACTACCAGTTAGGCAAAAAATAGCGGCTTCTAACTGGAGAAATATTCTTGGGTTCTTTGAACCAATGCAGCAGCTGAGATTACCATTGAAATACCTTTCATCAACATCCTACTCGATGAGAGACTGACATTCTTGGACAGCATAATAAAAGCAATGCTATCGACAAGGAGACAACAGTGACGGAACTGAAGCAGTCATTATGTAGCTCTACATGCAACGTTCATTTCAAATTTTCTGGTAAGTAATGTCTTCTGAGAAGGGAACAGCAACGATGGTTGCCAGTATGCTCGGTGTTGGCCGGTAGCTTTGTGACAAAGCTGTCACATCTTGTCGTGTAAACACTAACATTCGTGTGGCAAACCAATCCAAAAAGTGATCGCACATGTATTTACATACATAGACCGGTGTTCCGTCAACGGCGCCCGAAATCTGGAAACTGATCGACATCATCCCCGTCTACGAAGCCGTGAATCACAACCAACCCTGCAACCATCACCCGATTGCTCTTTAATCTCTCGGGTCAAGGACTCGCGGGACGTTTGTTCACGAACCACTTTTCCACTGTCCGTCAGCGAGAATCCACCTCAGCGACATAACACACAGAGCTCTCAGTGACTGCTCATGATCTCAGTGACTGCTCATGAAGCACGGGTTTGGTGCCAACCGTCCTGGTTTGCAAACACCTTCCGAGACCACGAACATCGCTGACCAAGTAATGCAGCATTTTCAACCACCACTTTTCCTTACATCCAGTATCACGTATCACATGAAGCACGCGCTATCCCAACGAATTGGTAGCTATCTGGAAACCTACAGCAGAAACGAGACCTTTGCGACATGGTGCGAACAAAGTTCCTCCAAGCTACCCACGAGACTCTTGGCCTAACGAATTGCCAAGACATCACGTATTGCAGTCGAAAATGACTGTCGTAGGCATAATGGACACACTATTTACCGACCCAAAAGGCGTACCAACCTCCTTACTTACACATTATCAACGCAATGCACAAAGAGCGGTCGAGAATGGGCCCCCCACAATTACGACCAAGTGGCGCTTTTGTCAATATTTTCTAAAGTATGGGAAGCCTGGCTGGTGATGCTCAGCAGGAATTCCTGAATTGTATGGGACGTGTGCGCGGGGGTCAACGCCGCTTTCGTGAAACTAGGTCATGCCAGACGAATCTCACGGAGGCAACAAACTGGCGGACTGTTGCTGTGGTCGTCGCTGTGACCACGGATGGGGATTTCTGAGAATTCCCAGGAGCACTCAATAGCGTAAGCCATGATATCTTGTCAAGCAAGCTAAGGGCATTAAGCTTTGGGCGTGATTTGGTTAAGTGGCTTCAGGAATATTTGCAAAGCTTTTCTGTCCAGGCCTCTGCCAGTGGAGTTTTCTCACCTGGAAGGGAAGCTTTCAGTGGTGCTTCCAAGATTCAGTTCTCAGGCCACAAGTGTTTACATCATCCGTAAAGGAAATTGCTGTATATGGATGACGTCACAAGTTTCTGTGCCACTCATACTTTGAAAAACAAAGAGGTACCATAAGGTGACTAGAATACTTTGTTGCGATGAGTTACTCAAGGTGCATCATCACCCAAAGCCGTTGAGTGTAGTCTCAATAATTGGA
Source organism: Paragonimus westermani (assembly GCA_008508345.1). NCBI lineage: Eukaryota > Metazoa > Platyhelminthes > Trematoda > Plagiorchiida > Troglotrematidae > Paragonimus > Paragonimus westermani. The sequence goes on along the minus strand of QNGE01000365.1, from coordinate 273,431 downwards.
ATCCAGATGGATGTCCATTAGTTTTTGGGCGGCGTCAAGCCGTAGATGGTAGATAAAGAATCTGATGTAGTGACCATTGTCACTAGTAACCTCTCACAGTCTGCCAACTTTAGCGTGCTTGACCGGAAGACCCATCATAGGGGGATCCCGCTAAGCCACTCACCGGTCCACCTCACTGTGGAGACTTCTGGGAGTGTTTGCTACTCATATCCTTTCCGTATAAAAATTGAAATCCACAATTGTGTTCCATTTTTGAGGCGGGACACTAACGTTAAGAAGGGTTGAACGTAATGTCATAAAATCGTGCACGGACTGTCTCAAAAACCCTACCCGAATAAAACTCGTACGCTGGACCTGTTAATTTTGAATACGGGTGAGCCCACGACAACATGATATTCCTCCACAATATCCTTCGCAACGAGCTTTACAAAAATTATACTAACTCCTAAACATAACCTGCGTTGCAGCTCCTGGAAAGTAAACCAGCGGTGACTATGTCCCCCAAGTAGACGGCAGAGTTGCCATTTCTGTTGTAGGTTTCCAGATAGTTACAGGATCACGTTTCTGTTCAACCAATTCGTTGGGACAGCGCGTGCTTCATGTGATACGTGATACTGGATGTAAGGAAAAGTGGTGGTTGAAAATGCTGCATTACTTGGTCAGCGATGTTCGTGGTCTCGGAAGGTGTTTGCAAACCAGGACGGTTGGCACTAAACCCGTGCTTCATGAGCAGTCACTGAGAACTCTGTGTGTTATGTCGCTGAGGAGGATTCTCGCTGACGGACAGTGGAAAAGTGGTTCGTAAACAAACGTCCCGCGAGTCCTTGACCCGAGAGATTAAAGAGCAATCGGGTGATGGTTGCAGGGTTGGTTGTGATTCACGGCTTCGTAGACGGGGATGATGTCGATCAGTTTCCAGATTTCGGGCGCCGTTGACGGAACACCGGTCTATGTATGTAAATACATGTGCCGACATCAGAATACCCTACCTCAGGAACAAAGATGCGATGCTACTCTGTACAGATGGTGCACATCCAATCTTCTCACTTTTTGTTGGGAAGCACCTGGTATGTTTTCGACCTTGGAAATTCCGCCTGGAATGTCATCTTTGCGCGCTGCAAAATTGTTAGGTTCGCTTATTCCAAACACTTAACAAGGACACACCATCATCGGCTCCATGTTTTTTCTAGATGGATTTTGATTGGCGTTTGTAATCATAAATATGTCGCTGGGTCAAACGTTGTTGGAAATCCAATGGAAATTCTGTGACCAGTATACTGCAGTGGCGCCACAGCAGAACACGAATTTAACTTCAAAGTCTTTCTACACTGGAACTGTTGCTTTGGCACTAATCGTAACCGAAAAAATAGTTCATATAATATACATATATTATATATGAACTGTTTTTTCCAGTTTGTATCCGTACATGCTTATATATTTGATAAAGGATGATTCGTGCCGAAGCATATTATATGAATATCGTAGTTATATACACATTATATATAATATGTATATAACTACGATATACATATGATATTTTTAATATGATACACGTATTACATATTTTTTGTGTATACAAGTATAATAAATATGATACATTAAATATATATGCACAATGTAGATATCTAATACATACCCAGTTTACACACATAGATTACCGTTATTTAAAAGATCTCGAAACCCAAGCCCTAAGAAAGCCTCAACTGCCCGTTTGTGATCGTAATTTTTGTTATGGTTTATGGCGTGTGATAAAGTTAAGTGTTGTTGTTAATTGTTGTTGTCTAAGGCTTCATAAATGACGTTGGTTAAACGGCCATGCTTATCGTCGGCAGAAAGTAATTTCAAGTCGAACTGGGACTCACCACTAAGTAATCCATCGTTAATTTCTCAGGTGTAAGGAAGTAAAACAGCTGAGAAGAGGCATAGCCTTTCTCCACCTTTCGTAGTCAACCGCATGTTAAGTAGGTCCAACAGCTTCAGTCACCGCCAGAAACGTCTTGCATTGCACCAGTTGATTCATTGAAGAAACACGATCGGAAATCAAGCTGTGTTCGGTTAAAGCCGCCCATTTTTGGGATGTCAGCAGATCAGGGTGGACTCACAGTTGAATCCGAGCAGTATTGCGCCAACAAGTTCAGAATGGGCGCAATGAAGGTGATGATCTGCGCTAGCCGACCAATTTTCGGAGTTGACCATCGCGATAGAACATCAGACGGATTCCGGAATATCCGTGAGTAGTGAGCGCAACAAGAACTAGCCAGAAAGCAGTTGCAGATATGGGCTACAACAGCGTCACCTATGACAGTTGTTCTTCCATTCCAGAGGAAAAGCAGGTTTTGCTACATCATGTTCACAATCATAATAGTTTGGTGAAAGCCGTCTTTTGAGGATCCCGGTGATAAATGTGTCGTCAGTGGAGTATAGAAGTTCCTTTAATTGAACATTCTAGCTTTGAGCACCGATATGGCTGTACATGTAGGATTTTGCCACGAACCCAGAAATGAGCCAAAATTCCAAAGGTACGCTGGAACTGTCAACATGGTTATCGCCGACCGTAGCTGAGACGGCTGTGACACATCACTGTGAAACTGTGGCTTCATTAAAGATAAAACCAAACGGACGGCCCGTGTTGGGAAATCGAATTTCAATCCTTAAACTCAGCATTTATAACAACCAGGATGGTGCTCGATACAACCTAGGACATGTTAAAGCCATAGCGGAGACGCTGAAGTTGGTGCACCGCATTTCCTCGGGAAAATCCCACTAGATTTCAATAGCAGCGGTGATGATAAATCAGGAATAAGGGTGAATCACATGAATCATAATGTTTCACATAGGCTTACTTTCTGTTCACAGGACACGCGTGGGAGCTGTCAGGAGAGTTGTCTTGTTTCCATCGAAGGCGGTGATGATCTCGGACGTCTAATGGTTGTTTGAGCAACGCTTAGCCTTCTCGCAACGTCTATGGATATGCTGGATCCACGATAGTTGCGCCTGTGAGTAACGGGTGTCTATAAATTCTGAGCCCGTCGTACAACCGTTTCGGATCCAAAAAGGGAGACGATCGTATTGGCGAGTTTATTATTAATAAAGTAGTAATGTTTGAAAACAATATGATAAACCAAATCGTGGAAGACAACAACAAACCTCGATATTGAATCCACCAAACATACAAGTTCCGAGATCAACGGTTCACGTAAATATGATCAAATGCAACAGTCACGTAATGGCGAGGCGGTCAAGCGAAAATGAAAACAGGTACATAAAAACAAAGGTATGAAAAGGGAAAGCAAGGAAGATGAACTACACGGAAACAAGTCCCCAAAAGCAAACGGTACCAAGATTTGTTAACACATCAAGATCAACATTCACGGGAGAAGTGGTTTGTCAGGCGCTTAACTTGAGTGGTAGTGTCAGACTGCAAGAGAAGCTCTTAATCGGTATAAAGAATTCCAACGTAAGAAGACGGACCAATGAGGAGATAGTAAATGGGCGGGGAACGCGACCGTTAACGTCCTACCAGCACATGACAATCATCAAACACCCACGCAAGCAGCTACTTCAATGGGCTGTTTTGCACGTAACTCGTTTAATTGGACGTATTCGACGGCTAAAACATATTGAACCTTCAGCCTTTCTTTTGCGACTGCCAGGCGGAGAGAATTCATCTGACTCCCGAGTTGTGGCTGAGTTATTCAGGGAGTACTATTCAGCAGTCCGCAACGTCATAAGGTCGATCTGGGATACTGCTTTACCGCTACGAAACTTCGAATAGTCGCCTGTTATTGCTGAGTTTTCTGTGTTACATGTTGGCGACCTTTAAGCCAGGGGGGTTTCGTATAATACAATGTGTTCTGTCATAATCCATCCCAGAATCCTCGAAGAAGCAGCTGGCAGTCTGGCAGAACCTCCATTTGAGCCGGTTGAACAGATACAGCAGATTAGCATTCCCCCAAACGCATTGGAAAAAGCAGAGGTCACACCCGCATTCAAAGCGGGCGATCGGTAACCTCCAGCCATCTGTCGGCCACTCAGTCTCACGGTGAAGCGCCTATCAAAGCATGCCGCCATCATTCTTTTCTTAACTGAGCATTTTTTCTTCTTCCCAAAGTTGCTTCCTTATTAAACGGCCCCACATAAAAAGCATGCCTATCTTCATGAATAGTCCAGCGGAGATCATTGATAATGGCCTTATTTCAGATAGTACTTTTTTGAGTTCGTCAAGGCTTCCGGATTTGTCACCCACGGCCCCTAAACCACGAACTGAAAACCAATTGTGTACAATCAAAGGTTCTTTGCTGGACCGCCTCGTTTTTTGATAATAGGTGCTTAAGTTGAAACCGGATAAGACCCTTCGTCACCCTCTTTCATTTCTACGGTAGTTCCCCAAGGGTCAATGCCAGGTCATTTGGTATTTTCTACTAACATCAACGACCTCCCCGTCAATATTTCCAATAACGCCTTTCTATGCGCCGACGACCTAAAAATCTGGAATGCCGCTGGTCCCAGTGCACTGCAGATTGCTCTTGACGCGACTGAGCGCTGGTTGGGTGGTCGGAGCCTTCCACCAGATGAGGACAAGCATGCTCACATATTACTCGGTGGAGAGTCCGGCAATGCCTTCGTGATTCGTAAAGCACTCGGCACAGTTGACATCATAAAAGTCGATCACAAGAAAGATCTGGGCATCTGGTTGTTCAAATTATACTTCGCGTCTCATCAGGAGATGGCGTCAAAAACAGGGCTTGTCGTTCTTGGGAAGACTAAGTGTACTTTCACTGCATAGACGAGGAAGCGTCTCAAACGCTTTACGGGGTACGCATAAAATTGCCGCCTGAGTATGCTAACTAGGACGTATATACCTTCATGAAGAAAGGCATGCCTACTTTTGGGCATGTCCAGCGCGCGGCTACCAAACCGGTCACGAGCCTAAGAAATGTCGCATATGAGTCTCGGCTCGAAACTGGATTCTTATCCACTTGAATTTTGACGACTACTCTGTGAGTAGGTACTCACATACTTCTTCTGTAAAGTAGGTTCCGTCTAACAGTTTTTCACCTCAGCGATTGATGACAGCCGGCTAGAGCGTTACAGAAAGCTCTTCATGCAATTTTTTCTCATGGAGCTACTGACCATTTGGACAGACTTCCTTTTCAGTTTGTTGGCAGCACTTAGGGCGCATCCTGATTCTCACTTACTTGAAAATTCATCATGCAAGTTATCTTACTCTGTTCTCGGTATTAACTATATTCTGCAAGAGCACCGCTACACCGTGTCTTCAATTATTGCCCCTCAGAACAACAGATGTTCGCCCTTCACTGAGCAAGGAAAGCCGACCGTATCCGGGTACTTTGGATCCCCACCTGTAACCCGTGCATAAATACCTGGGTCATCGTAAGGGAAATGTTAGAGGACCTCCTGCAAAACGTGGGGGGATTACCCAGGTGTTTCCTGAGTGACGGGCTGCCCTAAGATTCAGGAAAGTTGAAATGAGTGGCGGCTGTAAGAAGCCCCTTGGGGTGTTATATACCAGTGTTAACGGCCTGGGGGAATAAATAGTGTGGGCTTTCAGGGAAACTGGTGGGGGAGGATGTCGTCGCGGTCACTGAGACATGGTTACGGGGGGCGTATCCCTCGATAATACTTACTTTCCAGGCTACTTGATTCATGGTTTATATAGACAAATGTTAGAATGGGTGGGAGTGTTCTGTTGTTAGTAGCGCAACACTATGGCTAGCACCAAAAGCAGGAATTGGATGTAGGAAATATCAAACCATTGGACTGTTCCAGAGTGAACGGGAGAACGACGCACATTTTTAGAGGCTCTTCTTCTACTCACCTCCAAGATGAACAACTCCTCAGTGTTACCTAAAGGTGGGCATGCCAGAGCAATTCTTTATTGTAGGAGATTCCAATGCTCCAAATGTAGACTGCACGTTGATGCGTGCTGCCAGTGGTACGTTTGATGAGACGTTGTCGGACCTCCTAACCGAGAAGGCATTACTTCAACACCTCAGTGAGTTTACTTGGTGGAGGGATGGACAAACTGTTGTAGTTTCGGGCCTTGTTATAACAAGAGACCCCAGTTCTGTTCTGGACTTGAAGGTCGGAATACCCTTGGGCAAGAGTGCACATTTGGTCATACGTCTGCAGTTTAGTTGTCTACGTCAACCTGTGCCACATGTTGTAGATCCTTTTGAGGCAGGCATATCCAACGAATATGGTCGGATATGAAACATCTGAGTTGGATAGACTGTCATGGTGTCAACGATATCAACAAAGTCTGGGCCATAACTAAAGACAATCTTATGGAATTACCTGGCAGGCATGCACCACTAGGAGGTAGCTGCCACGACGGCAAGCCTCTCCGGTAAAAAATTAAGGGCGAACAGGTGAACAGGCGTAAAAGTAGTGCATGAACCGCATACAAAGAGTTTGAGGGGGGTACATCAAGTTTCGTCGGTATAAGGTATCTAAAAGGAGATATTCTGAAGTACAAAATGAAAGTGGACAAAAGTTTGGAGTGAATTTCGCAAAGAACCGTCATGAGAACCCCCAGAGCCTTCTTTAGCTACGTTCTGACCGAGACGGCCATTAACAGTGGACACAGTAACATTGTTGGTACTGAGGGTGATCTATTCAAATTACGGCTATGAGCAGAGGGGGATCTTCCATCGATTTTTTGAGGTGGTGCATATTCCGAAATCTGAAACTACCACAGCCGTACTCAGCACACGAACTGCGAGGGGACAAAGATGAAGGAAGCTGAAATAGGAGGGGAAGAGGTTAAGTATATATTGGGTAAGCTAGACGTGAATAAGGCGATGGGGCTGGACTGTATCCATTCAACTAAACTGAATTTTCAGTGCCGTTTTGCAACAGCCTCTCACTCTGTGGTTTACTCTCACCCTCATACTAACATAGGTTTGTGAGACATAGGTTCCGTATGACCAACCTTATTTGCATCCTTGATGAGGCCACGGACAGTTGAATATTTAAGGGAAGTTGAAGTTTGTTGCTTGGACTTCAGAAACACACTCGACTCAATGAACCACCGGTTACTAATTCTCAACCTAGATACCTTCGTGTGGATTCAGGACTTTTCGAGGAGTCGCCCCTTCCATGTAGAGGCAGAAGGGTAAAGGTCTGCACAGGGTGCGAGTGGTTAGCGGGGTACCTCGAGAATCAGTGCTTGGACCACTACTGTTTTTAGTATTTATCAGTCATTTGTGTAGAAACCTGGATTTTCCATCTCCGCCTATGTGAAGAGTTTGGGAACTCAGGACAGTACACGCATGCAAGGGGGCCTGAATACTGCTCAGAGGTTGGCAAGTGAATGACGGCTGCCCTTGAAAACTGACGAGTGTAACCAGCTGCTTGCTGCGGAAGAGCCGGGGTCGGTCAGGCTCCTTGGAGTGGAGGGCGAATAGAGGCGGTTGAGGAGGGCGACAGCAGCCAAGGGCTTGGGAGTGCCCGCGTAGAGGAGACTTTAAAAATTTCTGAGCAATGTTTAGAGGCAGCCTGAAAAGGAAATGAAGCGCCGTATGTGTCGAGAAAAACGGTCGCATCAAGAAGATGGGAGAGGTTGTCCCTTTGGAAAGCGTATATGAGGCCACATCTGGAATACTGTATGCAGACATGGAGTCGCATATGGTAAAAGACACGAAGGTACTTGAGGAGGTCCAGGGGAGTTTCACAAGGCTGCTGGATGAAATACGGAATAACTCGTACGGATTCAAACCAAGAAAGCGTGATCTGTTTTCTATTGCGCGAAGTAAGACCAGAAGGGACCTGACAGATAACTTCAAGATTCTTAAAGGAATAACCGTAACTGAGGCGAGATATGTGTTTAGCTTATATGCGAGTTCACACTTCCGAGTTGGAGAAAAAGAGGGTTGCTACATAGGCTAGGGTCAACTCCCTCGTATATCGGGTCATTAACTGCTGAAGCATGCCTCCACGGAGTATAGTGTCCTTTGGTTTTGTGAAAGTTCAAAAGAAAGCTCAATGATTGTTGGTCATCTTTTGTACTGGACCTGTTGGAACAGTTTCTATTGAGTGAGTGTCCCTGACACTTCCATTCATGTAGGTTTAGGTTAGTCAACTCTTCATCCGTCTTTCCGCCATTACGGTCCACTTTTTTATTCTCGCACATTTTTTCACATAGCATTTGAAAGTATAGGTTCCAGAAATCGAATCTTTATTGGTCTTACACTGACCTGTTGTTCCAGCTCAGTTTAATATGACCATAAATTGTGTGCATCAGTGGTGTCGATCAACTTGTGTTCTGATGGCACCGATAGCATGGAATCAGCTTTCATCCGGTTGCCCTCATGATTACTCATGGAAGTGAAGGATATTATCCTCTCACCGTCCCACCACTGAGATCCATTAGAAGCTCACCTGTTCAAGAAACTGGACAATTTCTGGCCCAAGCAGCTCCTTACTGGGAAGTGGACTGAACCGAAATGAACTAAACTGACCGGATCACGTCTAGATCCACCAATCACTGTGAACCCTCCTGTCCTTGGTTGAGCATGTCGACCTTGACGGTAGTTTGCCGTGGCTGACTAGGCTTGCTTCACGCGGCCTCGGGGAGTCGTGCCCTGGCTAATTATCAGCTTTCCTGTACACCTAAAACCAGCCTTATTGGTGTCATTTCTCACGGCATTGGTTTCCCCGTACTGTTTATTATTCGCGGTTCCCTTGGAGATTTCGTGCTGAGGTGGGGGTAATAAATCGTCACGTAGACCCGTGATTTTGCCGGCGTTCTTATCGCGTTCCTTCTTTGTCTCGGGGGCTCCGAAACCACCGGGCGATGTGTCTTTCTTGGTTTTCATTAACAAGCCGTGGCTCACTGACGATAGCTGTCGAATTGTCGTTGATGAACTGGACGTCAGCAAAATTCCAGCGATTCGTACACGGGTTCGAGGCTGGTGCCCAGTCTACCCGGATCCAGTCAGTTTGTTCGTTTCGATGTCCGGCGATTTTCTGTTGACCTGAAAGACAGTCAATGAAAACAGTGTAGCACCGCTCTTGGGGGTTACAGAAAGTACCAAGAACAAAGTAAAATAATAATCTAGCAGAACAGGATAAATTAATGATCTAACGGTTTATTAAGTAGGTGAGAATTCAGTAACACTTTGAGATGGTCCTTAGAAGAGCAGCTAACGAGCTCTAGAGGCAGGTCGTTCCAGTGTTTGATAATTCTATAAGAGAAGAACTGTTGTCTTAGGAAGTTCCGAGGTTGAAGCTTATAGAGCTTCTTGTCGTGACCTTTTCGGCTGTTATCATCTCGTGGAGTATAGAATTGCTGCACGAGTCCTGTGCTAAAGAGAAAATGTGCAAGAATTAAGTCGCCGCGGGGTCTTCGAAACTCAAATGGATAAAGATCAAGAATTTCGAGGCGAGACTCGTAGGAGAGATGCTATAAGCCAGTGACCATTTTGGTAGCTACTCGCTGGACACGTTCGATGGCGGGTATGTCCTTCAAACCGGTGTAGACGACTTGCTTGACATACTCGAGCCATGGTCTTATGTAGACTCCGTAAAGCGCGTGAAAGACGTTCCCGTCTATGTGGGGGAAGGCTCTTTTGATCATCCCAAGAGTCATAAAGCCTCTTTTGTCGGCCAGCTGGTGGTGATAAAAGAAGGACAAACCAGACGACAGCCAGATCGCCAGGTCTTTTTTGAGGTCTACTTTTGTGATATCTACTACACTTTTCCCGGAGTCTACTCCGAGTGACATGTGCGCACAGTTGCTGTCGTTTAGAGGGAGATTCCAATCATCTGACTTGCACGGTCAAGGTCAATCTGCAATGCGTTAGGGTCACAGGCACTGCAGATTTTAAGTCATCGGCAGAGAGGAGGGCGTTGCTTGAGATCACTTCATTGACGTAGATCAGACTGGGGGACTCCCACAGAGACTGGAGATAGGGACAAAAGGCCTGAACGGGTTTTTACTCTGAAAGTTCTGTTACCAAGAAAGGAAGTAATCCAGCGCAGAACCTCTCCTTGGATCCCATAAGCTTCTAGTTTACGTACCAGGGGACCGTGTGGGACACGATCGAAGGCTTTGGCAAAGTCGAAGAAGGTAGCATCCGAGATATGACCATTGTCTTTGGCCTCTGTTAAGCTATCCATGAATGTTAACATATTATTTATGCATGGCCGATCGGGTAGAAAGCCATGCTCAGTCGAAGAGACAAGGCTATTCGAGAAGAAATGCTTAAAGATGGTGCGTTTTATCAGTCGCTCCATTATCTTGCATGGGATGCTGGTAAGGCTGATCGGCCGATAACTAGCAGGAGAGTGACGATCGCCTGTTTTGAGTATAGTTGAGACAGTGGCCTCTTTCCATGCCTTCGGAAGATTGTCTGTTTAAACAGATCAAAGAGAGACACCGCCAAACCGAGGACCGCTTCCTTGAGGATCCGGGGATGGATCTTGTCTGGTCCGATGGCACTATAAGGATTGATCTTAAGCAGAGGTCCTGAACGTCGGACACAGAAAAGTCAGTTGTCAGGAGGGGGCGTTGGAAGTGTCTCCGCGGGAAAATTGGATGCCAGTTTAGCAGATCCATATTGTAGACTGATGAGTAGTATTCTGTGAACATCTCGGCAACCACTTGGGGGTTGGAGGAGGTTTCCTCGTCGGGAAGCCGCAGAGAAAGCGCTGAGGGCTTAGTTTTTCTCTGGTGACTCATACACTTGAAAAGAAAATTCTTATTCTCGTGAGCTACCTGTAGGATTTTTGACTGTACCTGTTGGGTGTGTTGCCAGATTTCCCGCTTGCACCTGTTTCGTACGAAGAGAAAGGCCTCTAGATCCTCTGGCCTACCTGTTGGCTTCTGCTCAGAGAATAGACGATAACGTACTTCCTCATCATCAAACAGCCATGAGCCTGACCAAAAGGTACTGTGGCTCGGGCCGCCGCTCACCTCAACAGTGACGTGGAATATCCTAGAAGGAAAGAGTACTACGAAGGACAACAAAGATTGAAGAAGACTAAATGGAAGAACTAGAAATGGTATGGATACAGGTACGCCATTGACTGCGACACACCGCCAT
>QNGE01000365.1:241601-258908 GCA_008508345.1 Paragonimus westermani | reverse complement strand
TTTCAGTAGTTAGGTCCCTTCCCGTCCCCTTCTTTTTCGTTCTATCTTTCTATATAGGGTTTGCTGTTTCTTCATGGTTGTGTGGCAGTTAAGCATTAGTGTGAACCACTGATGTATTGCTGTCTATGATGATGATGATGATGATAATAAGAAGATGGCAGAAACTGGGTAGACGTGAGTCTGTCTATGGTAGCAAGAATGGCCTCGTCGTCAGATGCATTACATGAAGGCGAACGGTACATAACACCGGCAAGAAGCGTGTCACGTCTGCGAAGTTGGATTTCGACCCAGAGCGTGTCGCAGTTCTCTGGGAAGGTAAATTCCCCCACGACAGCTGGCACTGGGAGCTCTCGGCTTAGGAAAACCGCGCAGCCTCCCATGCGTCCATGGGAGGAGTCCGTCCGGTACAAAGAGTAACCAGGGACATGCAGTTCATTATCACTGATATCCGCGGAAAACCAGGTCTCTGTTAAAGCAAGAATGTGAGGGCTAATGTCGTGGACGAGCTGTCTGATTTCTGGTAGTTTGTTCAAAAGGCCCCAACATTTGGTGTATACGCACTTTAAGGCTACTTCCTCGTTTGGCTGGGTTCAAAAGAGACAGAAGTGCACGAGGGAGAGCTTGGGAAAGTAGCCTCAGTAGTGAGGGGGGTGGTGCGTAACCGGCGGCATAGTTTTGTGAGCCCTCTTGGGGGCGGTGGCCGTTCCATCACAGCCTGGGCATATGTGAGTGTGCCCGTGGGACGCTTCGTCCGCTTCTGTTGGGCCAAGGTCGATGACCTTCGGACCGCTCTTGCTTCTAGTAGGCGAGATGTGCTTAAAACCGTTTTATTGAAACTGTGCAATAGAGAAATGAGAAGCGTCATACAAAGCTCAACTCTACAATCATTTTGCACACATCTACCACATCTGAAGTAGCCATCATGTCTTTTCTGTTGCCCGATAAATGACCGGGCATAAAAAGGAAATATAATTTTCTTGCCTCTGCGGCCAATCCCTTTTCCAAGGCAGCCTTCCCGTTCATCTATACAATCAGTCAAAAGTGGTCCACATTGCTTGGCTTCCCAGGATCGCGAAATACAGCAAACACAAACTCACATGAGACTAGTTCACAGACGCAGTAGTCCACACAAAGGGGTTCGAGAGTACCACCGATGAAGTCATTGAAATACAGCAAACAATGGTTTCGGAGACCCCAGGGACAGAGAAGGAACGCGATAAGAATGCTAGCAAAATCACGGGTCCACCCGACGATTTATTACTCCACCTGCCTGTTGACTCCCAATTTTTGTACACATTGTTCATCAATGATATTTTGAAGTTGTAAAACTATCAATATGCTTCAACGCGTTCATTTCCAGTTCTTAATATTCCGGATTGATAGGCGTATGGGATTTTGATGTTATGCGAGAATTTTGGAAATAGGATCGTGACTAATCAGTGCATCTGTGAATAGGCAACGTGGTCTAGACATCGTAGTTATTGTGAAAGTGAAAAAATGTAATCAAGATGCGTTTTGGAAATTTAATCTTTGGTATTTACCTTTGGTCCACATGGCGGGCGCCGGACCCACACGAGCTACGGGTTCCCAATTCCTGACCCTGGTGGTATTTGGCCTACAGTGGATGGCCTGGGACCCACATCGGTGTGTTGGCTTGGGATCTGAATTAAGTGGCTCTCTATATACCATCGTATAGCCTTAATAGCCCGCAAGCTGTGTGGGCCATGTGTTAACTAGAATAATGTAGTTCCTACCTGTAGAGCATATACACTATACACGCTACAGGCTTAAATCACGTACTCCATAATAAGGGTAGTTTGGCGTTCAGTGCGTTTACCCTGAAACAAGACGTGATACTCGGGACGGTCGGAATAACTTACTACTTCACGGGTTGTCCCCCTTCAGGTCAGAAGTCACCCACTTGATACGAAATGAGATAGACTGAGAATGCATTATGTTCGCCCTTGAACGGCGTTCTGAAACAGACAACTGTTCTGGTCCACAATCATATTCGAGAAAAGCAAAACCGAGATAGGTTCTCAGGCCGCTGAAATCAGCCTGAGTGAAGTTAAGGACTGCAAACTTTCTTGCTGGTTTAAACCGGCAGTGGGTAGGTTCACGGGCGACCCAACAGTGGCTTTTGTGTCCAGGTGGCTCTCATCAGTGGTAATTAAGTCTAGCAAAAAGGAGTCTGTCGCGTCAGGGCGTTGATGTGTTTTGTCCGTGCTTTCCGTCCTACCAGCGTCGACAAGAAAATCTTTCTTGTGAGAACCTTTTCTCTCAGTTTCGTCGCAGCCTCCTCTATATGCACAACAGAAAAGACTACTGTCTTCATTGCGACTGTAACACTAGGATGGGTAGGGGCTGTGCACTCGTTTAAGGGTCCTAGTTTCAACTTCATTTCCGTTGATTTCCTTTGGTACTTAGTCATCCTCTTTATGGAAAGAATAAAAGATGGTACAAAGTTAAGAAGGGTCACTCACTTGCACTTGCAGGGTTTGTGCACTGGTTCACTCTTCGTACTACGCACATGACCGTCCAAAGGAAAAGCAGTGCTCTGACTGTCGTTACACCTGCAAGCCACAGCAAAAAATATTAGATGATGCCAACAGTGTGTAGTGATCTTCGTTGAAGCCAGTGCATTTGAAGTGGTACAACTTCTGGCTTGTATGGTACTGCGCGCCATTTTGTACGGATGTTTCGCACCTGTAGCGGCCGCAACTACGCGTTGTATGGATGAATGTCTGCCGGACTCGGCGCGATTTACTCAGTTAAAAACAAACAAAACAAAAACGGCATTCTCAGTGTTTCGGAATGCGGATAAGATAAAGCGCAAGTCACATGTGTAATAACGGAATGCTTTGTTCGACAGCGAACAGTGGTAATCGTGGTTAAATTTTGATGCACAGAACACCATTGGAACAAAAATATTGGAAGACAATGGCAGCAAGAAAAGTTTATTCAATTTGTAACTTAATGGTGGTTTGGTAATGATGTATACTGAGCATCTCTACCGACGACGTCCACTTCGTAAGTACCAATTTTTCTTATTCCACTTTTGTAAGTTTAAGTTACGAAATCTTCGGGACCACAGTATTTTCTTTCGCAATTCCCGTAGTAGTGTGGGTGTGTCGGCTGTCCTCGTCATAATTCGGCGTATGGTTAATTATTACAGTTAGTTACCAACGTTTACATCCTACTCTACCTAACCGACTGACCAGATTCCTGGTGCATCACTTCGCTTTTTTATTGCAGGGGAGGTGTTGCACTCATGTGGTTACCCCACATCCTGATACTTTGTTTTTTTCCGTAGTTTTATATGCCCTCTGTCTTCAGTAACATCGTTTCCGGAAAGTTTTCGGTTTGCCTTTTTTCTTTCTTTATCATATAAACTGTTGAACTTCTGAGTGCATGTAAAGTGAGCAGCTCCCAGCTGTCGAATATCTTGGAAGTGAACATCGGTTTCATGTGGCAGAAACAGAAGAATGCAGCTGAACTCTGTCAAAATTCAAGATCATGTTAAGGGACAGGAAAATTAATTAAAGGTGTTTAGTGAGTGGGAACACTATGTTGTTAATAGGTTGAGGTTGAGGAGACCGTAGTGATAATTGTGTTCACGAGAACATCAATAAAAAGGATTCAGGGATGGTAAACGTGCTACGATTGCAGTTCGGGAATAACCGACGGACAGAGGCCAGCGTGCTAGCCGCCGTTCCAACAGCTTATTAAACAATTCTAGCAACTGTCAGTACAAATTACTCTGACAGCGCACTCCAGGAAGGGCAGACGTGAACACCGAACCTGTTTTCCCCACACCGGTGACGCCTTCGTCGTATAACTAGTTCGGTAGCACCGATGGCCTGCAGTATCAACAATTCGAAATAACGGACTTTTAATATGACCGAGAGTCCTCATTATTTTTGAATCATGAAAATGTCCCTTAATTGCCTATACTTCAATTGCAATAAATACAAAAGGATGATCAGATCTGCCACTCTTTTAATGGGCCGTCGCTAGACATCTTTAAGTAGTTATATCCTTTTTCAACTACGGGACGCATGCTTGAACGTTGAATTTTAGTATCGGTCCGGCTAACGTCTTGGAAAGCCGAGTAAAACAAGTTCTTGGGGATTTTCCAAGTATTGTGCTCAGAATAGCTGATTGGCTTCTGGCCTTTATGGCCAAGGGAGTGTTAGTACTCAATTTGAGGTCGGATGTCACCATCGTACGGAGATCCCACTCAGAGATGACAACGGACAACGTAGATTCCCCTAAGAGGTACTCTGTAGAGCCGGGATATCGGATGTCTGACTTTAGATTACGCTTTGTTAAGCGGCAATCGATTATGCAACGAGGCCCGGCATCCGGATCTCTTTGGAGAACACCCGCATCCTGTATGCATATCAGAATCCACCATACTTTCATGTCATCTGCGTCCATTTATGCTGGGGAGATCGTTTACGACGACCAGAAATAGCAGTGGGCCCAGTATGGAGTCTTACGGGACCCCAGGCGGTGCGCAAAACGATGCCAACAGTTCTCCATTATATTGCATAATGTATATCCGAATTGTTAGATACCGTTGCAACCATAACCGTATTAGATTCCTCAGACCAAATACCCACAGTTTCTGTAGAAAAGTGTGATTTATCTTTTCGAACTGCTCAGAAAAATCTAAGAACCTGAGGTCCACTCGAAGACTTTCATCTGCAGCCCCTGTGAGGGAATCACCTGCAACCAGTGAGTTTGTGGTGCATAAGTGGTCGCTTCTAAAGTCAACAGTAGTGAGCACTTTACGTCTAATTACTCCCGGATGCCGTCGTTCAGAGTGCCCTTCATGAAGCATGGTAACAGAGCCACCGGAGTGAGGTTGTCACCATCGGTACCGTTGCCATCTTTGTATTTTGGTGAAATAACGTCATGTTTTCATGGTGTTGGAACCTGGCCGATGGACTGAGAATGCATAATCAGATAGGTTATGACAGGACATCTGTGCACTTCTTTAGCATTGATGGTGGTATTTTATCCAGACCCGTTGACATCCGTCATCAAATGGAGTAGCTTACCTTGCGCATTGCTATTATTGAAGCTGAGCGTGATCTCTTCAGCTGAGTTATAACTAATCCTAGTATGCAGAGATTTCTCTTCCCGGTTGTCACCAAATACCGCATGGGGCTGAGCTTACAGACTATTCGCAGTCTCAGAGTTTCAACGTGAAGAGTCGGGTGCATTCCTTGCTATCCGATACAACAGCCCTGGATGTGGCTAAGGATGCCATGGTCAAAGAATTTTTGAGGGTATTTAGTGACCTACTAGGTTATGCTGAGTTGAAGGTCTTGGCAGTCAGCTCCCACAGCGGCTACACGCTTGTTGCTACATCCGGCAAGAGGTTTCATCTTCCGTAAGTTGGAAGGTGTCCAACAAGGATTTCTTTTCCTACTAATCGTTGGTTTCACTCACAATTTGCAGTGGATTGCATGAGAGTATGAAAGAGGACTGTTCACAACAATCACATCAGAGAGGTGTAACCAGAAATTCCCCTAGTGTGCTTCCACCATGTTAAATTTTTCTACTGACAGCCATCTGAAACTGCAAAGATACTCCGGGACCTTGGAATAGTCAGCTTTTCAAAAGTTACGGTGTTACTCTTTTGAGACGGGTGGTAGTAACGTCACAGTTAAGACGAAGGATCGTCACGTAGTCAGCTGTACTGGCGGGGCACCATTTCCAACCGGGTCAACCTTAGAGGGTTCGTTGGTCAGTCCGGTGTCCAGTTTTGATGCTTTTTCTTCTCCTGTCATCTTGCGCACTCGTTTACATTATCATTGAAGCCAACTTCTAAAATAAGGTTATAGAATCCCATAGCATGAGAACGCAAAGACTGGCCATCGGCGAAGTGGACGTTAAGTAGGTTGAAGTCTCCAATCATGTAAATCCGACGTTTAGTGATTGTTGCTCGTCAAATCGTATTGCACATCATCTTGTTCCCGCCTGTGATTACAATAGGTGCCCTACAGATGTTTGCAGTCGTTACGCAGGAGGAATTCGAAGTACTTATAAGTAGTCGCAATGTGTCATTATGCACCGAGATCAGTAAAGTACGTGTCTGTGGCGATGTAAATGGCGGTGTCACCCGCACCGGATATGCGACTTTTCGTGGCAGACCGTATCCATGGGTATCTGGTTGTCAGTTAGGTATATCTACATCAAGCCGGGTTTCTGCGATTTTGGTTGTGCTAGTTGATTCAGTTTTTGAATCTTATACCTCAGGGACAAGACGTTCATGAAAATGCACCACCAACTGCATACATGTGCATGCGTTTCTATTCTTTGACACCGAATAATAGCAGTGTACTTTTTGGAAGTATCCACTGACTAACTCCACGCTTATGCGCACCTAATGTGTTGGTGTCCTGTAGCTGTGGCACTTTACGTAGAATCAAGCTGCAAGTCCGATAGTAGTTGTGAGGTTCTTGCTCTCGAGTAACCCTTCAATACACTTCCCTGATGATCCACAAGAGATCAGGTTTAACACTTTTTGGAGTGCTATTTGGCTCTGCCTGTTGGGACGCGATTGGTAACAAATCCTCTACATCTCGGAGGTAGCCAACGGCGGATCGAATAGGCCTTTGATGTACATCCTATTTGTCTTGTGCGGATTCAGAATACGGGTGACCCGCTTGTATGTAGTGACAGCTGTCTGCACACTTTCTCCCGGTAGTTACGGTCGTCTTTTACAATAACGGTGTAGCTCTACTTTTAGGCACATTGAACAGTATACGATTGTGCCGTGTGAATTCGCGACTTTGACCTGACCTACGGCTCTGTGTGCTCTGGATTCACACCAGTACTGAAACGTGAAGCTCCGCCAATTTTCTAAGGTTCGTAGACATTGATTCATATTTCTTACCCGGCCCACAATAGACTGTTAATCATTTCCACCTGTTTATAACTGGCGGGGCTTAGCTAAAGATTTTTCTCATTTTGTGAGGTTTGTGGCGTTTCCTGATGTTTTGCTTGGTCGTACGTTCCAGGACAGGGCGTTTCTGAGTCAGGGAGTTGTGTGTGTGTGTGGAATCGTTCTTTTGTGGGTTGTTGGCCTAGAAACTGCCATGGTTATTTCGGGAGCAGGGGTAAGAACAACCCCACTCATTTCACTGGGTACATTGATTTCATTCCCTAAGACATTCTGCTCGATGGCACCTGTTCTGCATTCGCTAGATCTGTAGGTTACACAACAATCCCGAGAAGCAGTTATGGGTTTGTCCCTGATCAGCTGGTACAAATCAGAAGGGTAATCCGGCCGCAATTACAACGCACTAAGTTGTTACAAAAATCGCACCCCAGAGACCTACTTCTAAACCTCATCACTATCCGCTGTCGTCCGCAGTCTCACAGATAGATTGCCCCATGACAACAATGCTACGAGGTGGTTTAAGTTCAGCTCTGCTAAGTATAATAGCCTAAGTACAGTAACTAAACTTATGGTGTAAGAGCCTAGATAAACCTTAAGGGACTTCTTACTAATACTACTGCTACGGTAGGGCTCGCCAGTTTCGAAAGAATGCATCATCTTACGAATGAAATGTGGCAGGATACAATGGACTACAGTGCGTTATTTAAGTAATATAGATGGCGTTCGATTGTTGTGTTCAGTACACACTCATTTTGACCCGTAGATTGAGAAACGACCCCACACACTCCACTCTGCCTACCCACCACGACTACCTAACTATATCCAACGCCCACGATTGGTGGCCAGGATACTCATCAGTGTACTATGTTAAGAGCTTCAGGTTACTTGTATGTATCGATCAGCTAATGGAACGCAACTACCCTTGGCTACTTAACTTACGTACAGTAAGACCAACACAACATATTCGTCTATGGTAAAGGAGTGCGCAAAAGGTAGGCGTTTATTGTGCCAGTCTTCTTACGAAAAATAACATGCAAGGGGGCATAGTTGGGAAAAGTTTCTGAAGGGACAGTTTTCACTTACTTTCCGCGTTATTACCCCCAAAAAATTATCACCAGATTTTCATCGAAAATTACGTAATTTTTAATTTGTTTACCTGGTTCTTGTTTGTAACCCTCGAGTTGTTGTAAGTAAGATAATCCAAAGCCAAAATGTTAACTGATTAAAGGCTTGCGCAAAGACCGTGGACACCATTCAATCGGATAAACGAAAGAGTTGGAGCGAGCCTTTCCATCTGAGAATAGCAAAGAGCTGTTTTCACTGATTCGTTCTTGTGATGGTTATCCATTCGGTGTGAGTGTAACTATATGTAAAAAGATGACCCCAATTACCAACCAGTCGGACCGACTCCACAGATAAGCTGAACACTGGGAGGCGTGCTGTAGCCAGTCTCAAGGAGACCACCTAGAAGACGAGACTTGAATAGTCAGTTACTGGGTGTCAAACGGCCATCTGTCGGAAGCACAAGTGAACATGGAGCGTAACATTGATCTTGAGCCAGATATCCTTTCTCTTTTCAAGTGTAATGGGGAAAGGTTGATAAAGCTGACGGAACTCTTTCAGATGGTCTGGAAAACAGAGGAGTCACGTCGTGATTGGTGATCATCATCATCAATTCCTGTTGTCCAAGAGAGAGAGAGAGTACCAAGGCCATATGACAACTACAGAGGCATCAGTCTCGTGCTTATTGCGTACCGTTTAATGGCAGGTCATATGATACGTCAAATCACTAAACCCAGGGAAAGTCAAATACACGAAGAACGGGCAAGATTTCAATTCTGTGAACGTTGCACTGAACGCATTTTCCAATCAACGGATCCTACAGCATCGGCACTCTTAGAAGCAGCCAACGATCAGGTCTTTTTGACCTAAAGGCTGCTTTCGATTCGGTTGCTCGTACCGTTCTGTAAGACACTTCTTCACAAAAGAGCGTCAGATGAACAGTTGAATTTGTTGAGATCACTGTATGCCCATTCTACAATCAGGGTGATTGTTTATGGACAACCGTCTCGGACGTTAAGCACTTATAGTGGTGTTCACCGAGAATGTCTGATCTCCTTCCTGTTTCATTTTGCCACGGACGACATTGTGGAATGTGCGCTTGAGGAATTCAGTGAACTCGGTGTTGAGCTCCATTCTGACGTCAGATTGACCGACATCGAGTATGCGGATCACATTGTTTGACTCAGCCTCTCCTCTGAAAACATACAGACCATGCCGAACGAAGTGTCTGGCGGGGATCATTTGTGCGGAATGCGCTTCGCATATTCAGCGTGCGAAGTGCTGTTGCAAGACATTCTCATTTCCCCGTCAGTTATTGCAGACAATCCGCTTGGGACTGTGAACAGTTCACATACTTGGGAAGCATTATTCCGTCAGCTTGTAACATTGTTGATGAGTTACCAACGCAAACAGTAAGTGTATGCTGCTCTTGTCAACCTGTGTGATCTGGGGGTGTTGAAAAGACTTTTGAGAGGGGTATGTAATGCGTGTATGCGTTCTGTTTGGCTCCGTGGTTCAGGACCGTAGCTCTTCCACGAAGAAGTTGTCAACAGACATGCTGTCTTTGACCATCGTTGTCTCCGCCAATTAGTCCAAATCAAACGGGATGATCCCGTGAGCAAAGCGACCGCCGACCGACGCGTATTTCGGAACGCTCGGGATGCCTGATCAACTGATCACGTTGCACAGCTTATGATGCATTTGTCGTACCTGCCGTTGTCAAATACTGAGACCGTTAGCTGTTGAGTAAAACCATGTGGTTGTCAAGGAAAGACATGGTCGAATAGAACAAAGACCCTGACTAATTCGTTGAGTGAAGTGGGTAAGTCGTCTGCCTGGCTGGGGCCCTTGTGACAACTCAAATCGTGGACTAGAAATGCTGTCCGGTTATGTCTCAAGATAAAGGAGCTTACGAATCTTCAGCACTGATCTTGAAACTACCTGATCTCGTCAGTTAACTGCTTCGGATTAGTTTATTCGCTCTTACCACATTGTATTTTTGCACTTTCAGATGGATGCCACTCATCATTTACATGGGGAATTTGGTATCCGGTCCCGCCTCTATACAGGGTAAGAATGTCATCGAGTTTTTGCTTTATTATTTCGCATAACGTTCTTGTGACTTCGATTTCATTATGATGTAAGGATATCCTAACCGGCCCGCTAGGCAACCTAGTCGGTGTCGAATGTCAGATTGTGAACTCCAGTCGCTGGTTGTAAATACTATTCTGACCTATTTCGCTAGCTTCGCATCGTGATAAGGTTTAAGTACTGTTGATTGAGAGGGCTGTGCTTATTAGGCTATGTCACGTCGTAGGACTTACGGCGATTACCAGGAAGTGTTGAGTTTCTTGCACTTGTTAGTTACGCGGGTTCCACTGTGCTGTAATAAATAATAAGAAAGCTATCCTAAGAAGTCATATGACTATAGTCACTATGTGACGTTGGCTAGTATAGTATGTTCCTCTGATTGGCATGCATGGTTATTGCTACCGCTGGCGATATCTTGTCTCCTCCAGACTGATCGTTTGAACACCTTCGCGGGTCCAGCAGTGAGAAATTGATGAAAAATTTTGGTAAATTATATTGTCTATGAAAGAAAAAACTGGGAGAGTCAAAAGGAATCCAAAAAGGAGAGGTAAAACCTATATTTCGTTGACTAAAACTTCGGCACTATCAGGTACATTCGTGTCAAACAGGCTAACGTGGAGAAGTTAGATGAGAAACAGTTGTGTCGCACTGCTAACCGTTTAACAAGCAAAAGCAGTCATCTGAGTATACGATAGAGCCGCTTGGTCTTAGTTATGGCACTGGTGTTCTACGAATGAGGGAAGTTGTAAAATATATTCCCAAAAACTAGCGTTGACGTCACTCAACGATTATCTGTTATCATTCACATATCTGGCGTCGCTGGAGAATTTTGAATTTTTCGATAGCTTTGACTACATCTACTGACAGCGACGACCACATTCAGGCATCAATATGTTATGCACTACGCCTTCTGGTTAAGTGGATCTCTCATTTCCAAGTGAGTCGACCTATTGGATTCCTGGCTGCAGATAAGGTCCTCCAAGAAAAATGTTGTCTATGTGTTGTTTAGCAGGCCGGACTTTCGAGTAAGAGATTCGGGGTAAAATTTCATATGTCATCTTCTTTTCCAACACAATCGGGAAGTGTCAAGTTATCGTTCCTCTTCCATTGACATTATTTGGTCAGTTTGCTGATTTGTTTTGTTCCCTCGTTTGTGCGCCCTCTTCGTACTTTCAGTCGATCATTGTTTTCTAAACCGAAGACAATTAGTAAAACTGCGGCGTAATCAGGCAGCGGCGTAGCCACGGACTATGAAGACCTGGTCTATCCTGTTGAGTGAAATGGACAGATGTCCTCTGCTTGTTAGCGACACCGAGGCCATTCAGTTTGTTGGTTATAAGCATTACCCAAGCTGGCAACGGGTCTCAGTAAACGACGTACCTGTGTTCACAAAGTTTCCAGCTGATTTCAGTATTCTTTTATGCATGCTTTCCTCTGAGCGTTTTTTTCTGGCATTTTCGGTGCCACTGTTTTTGTAAACGGCGACCAAAACTGCGATAGTCGGGCTGCTGATTGATATGAGTGGGCATATGTAGCAAATTTCATGGGTGTGTCCGCATAGTTACTAGCTCTTATAGTAAATTATATCAATTCTTTCATGGTTGTTTTGTCTTACAATTTTACCCTTCAACTTTACAGTAAAAGGCTGACTCAGTCACGTTGTCAGCTGGCCAATTATGTACGTATGTATGTACATAGTTATGTGTGACTCACACTGACGTTAACTCCGACCGTAGTGCACGATGTGCGAGAAAAAACAGACATGGCATAAACCGTCAAAAGTGTTTGGAGTTCTGTTACGTGTGTTTATGTACTTGTATGTATAACGTTGACAGTTGCAGGTAGCACTAAAAATAATGGGAGAAGGATATAGGCCGTTGCTAAACGGTATATTGAAATGGATGAGCAAGTAATGGAAGCGTGGGCGCAATTGTTTGCGGTTCCCCACCATTTCCGACAATATTACCATTAGGTGTTCAGTCGGAAGAACTCCAGTGAAACAAAGTTTGACCTCAGACGTTTCGTATTCCGAAACCAAATTTCACGTCAGCCACCACATCTATTTTTGGACCAACACAGCTCGAAGTGAAAAATGATGGATTGGACTAAGTCTTGGTCTGCAAATCCTGTTCAACAAGTCTTTCACGCAGTGACTGATCACACTTCATCGCTAGCGTTGTATTTCGTCCATGTGTTCCTGTTGTTTCGGGAACACAGGTGTTTGAAAACAGGTCCGTTGTATACATTTTTCGCTCGGATTTGGTAAGTTGGACAATCGTATGGTAGTATTGCTCTCACAGTTGCATCTGTGACTCGTTGGAGGAAGATAACTATTGTCACCCTTACAGGTAGAGTAAGTTGGTATATACTATCTAGGCTTCTGCTGTACGATTTTTGATTTCATCAAACATTCCATTCGAGCTGATGCAACTTGTAGAGTAGACGGACCTTTCAACGACTCTCCCTCATTTATTCATCTCTAACGGCCATAAGCCTGTTCATAAGCTACTGTGGTTCAAGCCGCCGCTTACTTCAACAGTGACAAAATAATCAAAGGAAGAAAAAAGTTATTGGAAACGATGAAAATTGGTGAAGAAGTCAAGCGAAGAAGCAGTAGCGGTGTGAATGGATGTACGCCATTGACTATGGCACACTGCCATCTCGGACAGCATTTCTAGTCCACGATTTGAGTTGTCACAAGGGCCCCAGCCAGGCAGACGACTTACCCACTTCACTCAACGAATTAGTCAGGGTCTTTGTTCTATTCGACCATGTCTTTCCTTGACAACCACATGGTTTTACTCAACAGCTAACGGTCTCAGTATTTGACAACGGCAGGTACGACAAATGCATCATAAGCTGTGCAACGTGATCAGTTGATCAGGCATCCCGAGCGTTCCGAAATACGCGTCGGTCGGCGGTCGCTTTGCTCACGGGATCATCCCGTTTGATTTGGACTAATTGGCGGAGACAACGATGGTCAAAGACAGCATGTCTGTTGACAACTTCTTCGTGGAAGAGCTACGGTCCTGAACCACGGAGCCAAACAGAACGCATACACGCATTACATACCCCTCTCAAAAGTCTTTTCAACACCCCCAGATCACACAGGTTGACAAGAGCAGCATACACTTACTGTTTGCGTTGGTAACTCATCAACAATGTTACAAGCTGACGGAATAATGCTTCCCAAGTATGTGAACTGTTCACAGTCCCAAGCGGATTGTCTGCAATAACTGACGGGGAAATGAGAATGTCTTGCAACAGCACTTCGCACGCTGAATATGCGAAGCGCATTCCGCACAAATGATCCCCGCCAGACACTTCGTTCGGCATGGTCTGTATGTTTTCAGAGGAGAGGCTGAGTCAAACAATGTGATCCGCATACTCGATGTCGGTCAATCTGACGTCAGAATGGAGCTCAACACCGAGTTCACTGAATTCCTCAAGCGCACATTCCACAATGTCGTCCGTGGCAAAATGAAACAGGAAGGAGATCAGACATTCTCGGTGAACACCACTATAAGTGCTTAACGTCCGAGACGGTTGTCCATAAACAATCACCCTGATTGTAGAATGGGCATACAGTGATCTCAACAAATTCAACTGTTCATCTGACGCTCTTTTGTGAAGAAGTGTCTTACAGAACGGTACGAGCAACCGAATCGAAAGCAGCCTTTAGGTCAAAAAGACCTGATCGTTGGGTGCTTCTAAGGGGAAGAATGTTTTCCGGATAGGTTGGTGTGGAGCCGGGAATCTTCAATGTATATCATTGTGGGACTCAAATTGATCTTCCGTCTTTTCGGCTCGCACTTGTCGAGAAGGGGCCTTACTCGTAGTCCTCGAGTGTGAAGTTCGTATTATGATATATGATACGATCTGATATTTTTGGAACCGCTATTCCAAGATGCTGGATCACTGCCCTCCGAGGTTCCTTCCTATTTTGGAGGATTTTGTACATTATAAACTAACGTCTGAATGTGGCTGTCGCCGAGAACAGATGCATCCAAAGCTACTCAAATCTTTTGAGTGATGCCAATGATTTTCTGTTGGTGTTGAATGTGTTGGTGACCACAGACAACCACCGAATCTTCGGAGTGACGTTTTTCGTTGATTCCTTCACAGTCCTTCTGCTCACAGAGAGCACCACCGATAACTGAGTCAGCTGTAGTCTTTGGATATAGGCTTACCACGGTTATTGGGTGAGTATAAGCTTCTCGAATCCCCGACATCTACTTCATAGATGACCTGTGTTCAGGTCGATAGCCTCCTTTGTTGGTTCTCTGTTCTTGGAGAACTGGTGCACTACGAAGCGTGTGTGTGTGTGTGCAATATCAGCTGCATGTACGTGGCCGCGCCTGTCATCTCCCTAGATGAAGGACGGTGGGTGCAATTCGGGACTTAGCACGCTCCGGATCTACACCACGTGTGGTATTTAGTAAGTGGAATCGTAAGTAATCATATACCAACCACTCTCAAAAACGTTCATCTCTGTAGCAGTCTAATCCGAATTCATGTCACGACTCTGTTTAACTTCATCATTTCTTCATTGTCTGTCTTTTGAAACAACCGAAAACACAGGAGGGCTGTCCCCACATTCTGACCCGGTTGGTTATGAGGCCCAGCTCAGCCAAAGGATAGATATAGAAAGCGATCACTGCCAACATTAAGCAGTTTTGCCTGTTTGAGTTGTGGTCAGTCCTTTAATGTTACTATAATTTCACGAAATTCGGCTCTACATTTGTGCATCCGCGGCTTCCTACTTAAACATTTCTACAACGCACCTTGCCATCCCACACTCGCAACTGTTTGTTTCACCTGTTACTTGCCGTTCTAGTTTATCGTATCAGCCGCATTGATATGTCAGATTTCCATCGTGTTAGATAAGAATGTGTCATTCAACAATTCACTCATCTGAAAACGAGCACGAAGCATCACTGAGGCCAAATAAGTAAATAGGTTGGTGAACGAATGCGATGAGCAACTGCTTCATACCTTTTCTACTAGCTGAAATTGCTGGCTGTCCGATAGGGATTAAACTAATTGTGGGTCAGGAAGTCGCTATTGAGCCATATATTTTAAGGACCATATCAGCTAACTTTTCAGTTTAATCGAATTAACAGACGGAATAAACTGTAACAGCAAGGACGCACTGTACCTGTCCGGCTAGCTTTAGTCGATGATTTCGATGACTAGGAATTCTCCAGAATGCTACCTTTCAACATGAGCCTTGAAATATGTTATCTCGTATGAAATCAACCGGTCCCGGAAGGTCGGTACTTATCCAAGACGTGTGCAGGAGTTTGCAAAACTTTGCAACCCATCTAGTTGTAAGCGGAATTATAAAATAAGTCTGTTTACTATGTAGCCGTTATCTCTATCCACAAAAGGGGTTGTAGAACCTTTCTGCATAACAGCATCGCCTACCAACAGTTTGTACAACCCTTGGTAAAATTATGCTTCCACCCCATCTTTTAGCAATAGCTCTCTTGCTAACAAGTCGACAACGAGGTTTTTCAATGCAAACGAAAAGATGTGAAACGCCAACACCAAATTTAGTACGAATGATGTCAAACAATTTTAACATCGCGTTTGACACGTTTTTAATGAATGTATTGAGAACACAATGTTACGCGAAAGTTGTTAAACAGCTAAAGGCTGTATCTTATTTGAATAAAACAAAGAGAAGACGCAAACCATGTGATGTTTCATACATTCTGATCACCCGTGGACACGTAACTAATTTTAAACAAAACTCATCATTTCTGATGACCGTCATTTCCGTAATTTGGATTGTCGGTTTTTGTGCTCATCTGTTTAATCCTTTAACTCATGACTTCCACCCTGTGGAATTGTGACTCTCGTTGACATTTCGTTACATGGCCATGTGTGATCAGAATGTACGAAATGTTAGCTCGGGGAGTATCACATGATTTGCGTCATCTCGTTGGTTTATTCAGGCTCGTCAAGGATACGGATTGTTTCAAATTTTTCCCAATGTGTATCCTGTTTGATTAATCTTTACAATAAGCCAGTTGTGCACATAACTGAGAGGCATGACGGGGACAGACGCTGGTCCAACGTTAACTGGTCACGTGGACGTCAGATCCTTCGAGTTCCAGATGATTCATCACTCACTCAGCGTTGCGGTTATATGGCTGCATTGTCAGTTGTCTAAGAGTGATCTGGTTTTCATGTATTTCTTTCTGCCATGTCACAAAAGCGCGAATTAACCGGTTTGGAAAGAGAAAAAATGTTAACTTCCCAACAGATTCATGTAGCAATTCGAGAAATTGTGTAAAGATTCCAGAGGTCGAGAGGTGTGGCTGCTATGATTACCCTACTCAACACGCGAAATCATCATAAGACGTGGGAGCATACACTGGTGTATGCCACTCAATACGGGATCAAAACGAATGTCATGTTAACCAGTCCGACATTCACCTAATCAGACTGTCCCCGACCAGCACAACTAACACGTGCAGAGTGGCTATTTGGATAGAAATACATCGGGTATAGGCCACACTGAGAACCTGACTGCAACAGCTACACGCCGTTTGATCAATGAACATCTTGCGGACGAAGCGAAATGAACGACTACGATTCTTCTCGACCCGAGATGGACAACTGTCATTTCGCTTGCTTTCCACTTTAGTTTAGAGTGCTTCATGGTACAGAGCGTCATTTAAACTCACTGTTTCCACAAGAACAACGGGCACCTCGTGGTTGAAATATAACGGAACAACTTAAGTCTTCAAATCGTCATCGTGACAGACCAAAATTCCTATTTATCGGACTCATCAATAGCATTCCGTTTGCTTCATTGATGGGAGAAATATTTAATGAAGGCGGTTATGATATGGGGAAATTTTGCTGATATGGTGTTTGATGCTGTTCGATGTGTTCATCACCATCATCATCATCAAAACAGCCATGAGCCTGACCAAAAGGTACTGTGACTCGGGCCGCCGCTCACCTCAGTGACGTGGAATATCCTAGAAGGAAAGAGTACTACGAAGGACAACAAAGATTGAAGACTGAATGAAAGAACTAGAAATGGTATTGATACAGGTACGCCATTGACTGCGACACACCGCCATCTCGGATAGCCTCTCTAACCAGCGGTTTGAGTGATCACGAGGACCCCATCCAAGTAGGCGATGCCTGCCCACTTTGCTCAATGGAGCAGTCAAAGTCTTCATATTTCGTGACCACTTTGTTGCTTGACCACCACGCGG
>QNGE01000365.1:227905-239022 GCA_008508345.1 Paragonimus westermani | reverse complement strand
TATATATATATATATATCCAACCCAAACTTTGTCAGTCATATAGCCAGCCTAATCTACGAATAAATTTTGATTTTAGTACTCCGAACAATGTAAGGCCGTATTTAGGTTACTTTTCAATTGGAATGTGAACCTAGTTTTATCAATAATAATGACTTACTGATAAGTAGTATATTTATAAATGGAAATTTCACATTCGGTTACTTGTCAGGAGAATAAATCTGAAGTCAACGGGGTTACCCTAAGAATAAATTACGGTAATTTCTCTGTTGTTGATCAGTCTGTCGTTCAATAGAGACTCCCAGTTGGAAAGTTGCAGACCCGTTTTATTTTTTTCGTTCACTACATGCAGGTTAGGAGCTCCCCTCCGCCCAACACCATGGACAAGTGGCCAAGCCGCAACCTTAGCAACCGGCCAACCTTCGGATCAGTTGGATAAAGTTGAATTTCCACATCCTGTTGCTGAGATCGTTGCAAGAAAGGGAAGTGGGTTGTATCAAGCGGAACGCATGAAGGTGTTGGCTTGTACTGAGGGTTTACATGCACCTTTGCGCTTGGCTATGGAAAAGCGAATTATGAAAAGAATACAACCTCGACTGCCGGGGCTATACTCTCATCATCCGTTAGCTGCTCAGTTAGATGGTACTCTGGACGACATTGATGTCGTGGACTTCCTTAACCGTGAGTGATTACATGGTGACTGTGCTTTACATAGCGCTTACAGTCATCACTTAAATCCGCATATTTGATTATAGATGGGACTGTTTAACTCTTACGGTCAGCACACTTATCTCGTGGTTGTGATCCTTAACGTTTTTCTGTCAGCTGGAATGGGGACCTAGAGACTCATCACCCTTAGCTCAGGAAGTTTTTCGTGGCAGCAGGGTAGATTTTGTTACCAATGACGTTATCTGAACGATTGGTGAAATATGGAGGAGTATGACACAAATTCGATTTTCGTCGGTATTACTTTAACTATGGTCGAAAGCGCGTTTTCTTCTTTGATTGCTAAACGGAAGCAAGCGATTGTTTTCCTCATCCACCCTATTGTCTCTTTATTGTTTCTTTTCAAACTAAGTCGTGAAAGTTCGGAGAACCTTTCGTAATGACCTAAATATGCGAACTTTGATTTTGGCTAGATTAGCCCAATAGTTTTTCTACTGTATGTACCGCACGTCGACAAACGTCGTATGATGCAATAGATAAAACTCCGGTTTATTTTCATCTTTCAATATGTATGGATCCTGTGAACATATTTGAAATATGGGCGTGATGTATTGATGAGCAGACTTTTTTTGCTGCTAGTTTCTCTACATATAAGTACTTGGACATGTGTAGTTCAGTGTCCGACGGTTGGCGTTTGTTAAATGAACGGGTGACTTTAATTATCCATGAACTTCCACACGCTTTTTAGTTTCCGTTAAATGTGGTTCTTCAAATTTGCAACCTATAGAACACACGCTTTTCTTGTCAAGTGCTGCACCGTCCCTTTTAGATTAAGTGAGTAAATGAAAATTCACCCTAGTCTGTCACTGAGTCTGATGCGACTTAACATGATTATGGGATTCTGGGGGTAAAACCGAATTCAGATTGACTTCAAATCATGTATGGTGTTTCAGACACCGACCACCTCCTCTGGTGCGTGTTTGGCACAGCACTTAAAATCCACCCCTACGGAGTTTGTGATATTCAATCTACTTGAACCTGGTGGCAGTCACTTCACGAATCCCCTGACGTTGTTTGACAGGATGCGCTTCTCGATGATCCATTGAGCCAGAGTAGACCATGGGATGATCATATCGGTAGCGTCACTCATGCCAAACAAACTAATAGATGTTTGCCAGGCTAGATTCTTCTAGCCTTCCAAATTGGACGAGGACTAACCTCTCAGTCCAGAAAAATATCTTCGTTCTGGTTCAGGGCGATTCAACTGCCGATTTGTGGTAGAAGCCAATGACTTTAGTCAGATGTCTTAACCTTTCCCCTGCTAAGATCAGGATGTTCTTAAATCGAATGGTAGCTCTCTGCGGTACCACGAATCCTAGTTGCATGACAGATCAACACCAGTATTATCCGCTGTTACATTGCTGTCAACGTCATAATGGGCTACATCGCAAGCAGTATGTACGAAATTATCCTTTTCAAAGACTGTCTAACGACGGTCATATGCAGTGCAACTAAGTTTTGCATCGTTTTCTTTCGGAAGTTAGTGCTTAAGTTGAAAAAACTTACTTTTGATCTGTTTGTTGGTAGGGTGTAATTTAAATGTAGGAGGAAAATTTTCTTGTAGACAGTTTTTTGAGAAATAATGTGTAGCAAACAAGCTTGTTTTCAATTATTTACAATCAGGCTAAATACATAACATTTACGTCGCACATTTTAAAAGAGAATCATTAAGGGAGTAAACGAGGAACGAGTGGATAATGAGGTCAGTCAGTTCAATGTAACACCGCAGTCAAGTATCCACTTGAACAATGGGTATTGACAGGTTAACGGGGTGAGGGGATAGCCAGGACAGATCCAAAACGTGAACAGAACATTTCTGGGCGCACAGGGTTGTACAGGCGAATTCAAATTTCGATTACAACACTCCTGAGGAAGGCCACCCGAGGTGGTTGAAACGTAGAGTATTACAACTTGCTCGTAACGTTGTGTTATTCTCAATCTGTTTATCAATAACATGTTCTGCTGTAGAAAGAATCGTACGCTTCACCGCCCTTGACTGGATGGCTTTAACTAGGTAAATTGGGCGAAATGCGTCCGTCACATTGACAGAGCGATTCGAATCCACCAAATGTGATAGTATGACACTGTTGACAGACTAACCTCATTAACCACCCGTTCCTCGTTTACTCCCCTAATGAGTCCCCTGTAACATGTTTGATATAAATGTTGTGTAGTTAGCATGAGGATGAATAACTGAAAACGAGCTTGTTCGTTACGCAGTATTTCTCATTACGCTTGGGAATTTTTACGAGACATTTTTTTATTTAGTGTTTTACTCGCCAGTCCCTGTTATCTTTTATGAATTATCCGGACTTGTTACTTGTATTGCATGGAGAATATTTCCGTTATCTAGTGAACACAACAGATGACCAAAGCGGACCACAACCTACTTCCGGTTGTGGTATCATCCTCATCGACATCCGTACATCGGGGTTTGCGACAGATGTATAACTGTCATGCGACCACATCGTTAATCGTGTATTCGGAAATATGGTAAAACAAGGGATGTGGTATAATTCCTGAACGAAGACGG
Organism: Paragonimus westermani; assembly: GCA_008508345.1. Lineage (NCBI taxonomy): Eukaryota > Metazoa > Platyhelminthes > Trematoda > Plagiorchiida > Troglotrematidae > Paragonimus > Paragonimus westermani. The sequence continues at coordinate 235,765 of QNGE01000365.1, read as the reverse complement.
TGCAAACTCAATCTCTCACTGTCGTGGCGCATTTATCTCGCATATAAGCAAAGAATTAGTTAGGAATAAGACGCCATCCACAGGACAAGCCTTCTAACGTTCTTCGCTAATCCGCTTTATCGGCTGTCCCTAGTTCACACAACTGAATCTAATTATGGCAACGTTCGCCCGCTGGGCAACATTACCGAAGGGCCCTGATTTAGTGTGTTAACGAGACAAGACGTCTTCTCACGATAAACCCAACCTAGTCTCAGCGTATCGTGCACCACACTACTTCCTTCTGGTTTTCCTTACGCTTATCGTTCTTGCCCGCCTTTTTAAACCAATGTGTAAGTGAAGATGATAAACTAGTGTAAACAAATGACAGTTGGCGGTAAAACCCCTGGAAGTGAAGTGAAAATATGATCGATCCTTCATTGTTGTTGTTAATCAGTTGTTGTTTGTCGTGTGCTAGCGATATGCTAGCTAGACTTTGGTTTCCTCTTCTGCTCATTTCCTCTGTCTGTTTCCCACTTCTAACTTCATTATTGCTGGCTTTCCGAAATTGAAACCATCTGCCGATTTTTTCTCTTTACTTTAATACGCCTTCCGCAAATTCACATACGCACAAGCACTGTTTCTTCCATCTGTAAGGTTCCTACTATTCATACGAGTAAGACCGTTATCCTTACACTGTTTGACAGTGAACATTGATGCTACTTGAGCAGTCTGCTCGAGTCGCAACTCTAGCTTGTCATACCAATTTCTCAATTAATATGGATGCCTTCCATTACCACCTATGCAACTTCCTCAATGAAAATTTGACTGTCTGTAGTTGATCTTGACAATCACTTGTCCGACGGAACAGATTCTGCTTTAGCTACTCATCTAATTGTCATTCTGTGGCCCAGAGTAGTTTTATCCAGCATTAAACAACAGTCCCATCAGAATGGTTGATTGATAGTCATGTTTCAATGAGGATACATTCGTTGGTCAACTGGCTATGTTCTGACGATTAGTTTCGGAGTGATTCAGCTATGCAGACCGTGTTTCACAGAAAACACTTCTGAATTCGTTCTTACATATGATGAATTGGCGGTGCGATATTCACTGGTTGAAAAAATCTTGTGGATTGCGTTTCGGCGAATAGTCCCGTCGTTTTGGCTAGGATAATTACTTTGGTCACAGTTCTAGCACTGAGCCCTTTCTCTCTCATCAATTCATCCATTCTTCTTTGCAATGTTATTGGTGACAAGATTAATACCTTTGAGGAAACGCACGTTACTATGTGTGGCAAGCTACCAACACATACATAAACGTTACCACCTGAGTGGCAGCACATTTGGCGCTACGTATTTCATGTGTTGTTACTAAATCTGCTAGGCCTCATGATGCCTGCTGGTTGATTATCGCTGACTGTCTAACTTTCGCCCGCCAACATCATGTTTTCGGATTGGCAGGGCAAACCAAGGGTATTGTTAGTCAGGTGAGTTTCTCTGTTGCTTTGCCTCATTTTTACCTGCCCTCTTTGTACGTATGTCGGTCTGAGCTGCCATCGGCAATAGGTTGATGTATTGCGTGTTTGTTTGTCTCTGTATCCAGGGCACCAGATGGCTGCGGTCTATTTTGCTAGCTGAACCACACACCGACTAACCGGTTTCGGGCTTATCTCTGTTCATTCTTTATTCCAGCATTCTCCCTCAATGATTGATGGAATTCTCCTGAAGTATTATCTTATTAATTCGGCAACCAACAAAGTCGGTTGGCGAAATAATCGTTAGTTGGTTCTTTAAACGATGTTGACGTAAATACTGACTTTTTCGAAGGGAGCTGATAAGCAGTTCAAGCTCAGCGAGTCGAAGAGGGCTTCAGATTAAACAGCTGTTTCATAGTCTTCATATTTTGGCGTCTGTGCTTAATCTAACTGCTGAGCTGAAAAAGCACTTAAGAGTACAGGAGTAATTTCGAAATTACTCCTGTATATAATGAAAAATGCGTTAGGCTGCGATAGTCAATGACAGATAGTTTCCGGTGTGTGGGTCCGTTGTACATGTTCGCACTTGTCCGCGAGATTCGGCTTCGGCATCTCGAGAGACCTTAAGAGAGAATCACTGGGATCGACATTTATTTGGAGTGGAGTTCACGTGAATACCGGTGCTAGTGTCATAGAGTCTGATCTACGACACAACACAGACTCCAGGGTTTAAAGAGCACTTGCCGACAAACTTGTTGGAGAATACGACAATGAGTTGCACGAATGCTTATCAGTTGTCTTGGCTTTAGAAATCTATGACCACTCGAAGTTACCGGTTGGGACAAAAGAACTGGGAGCCACAGTAAAAGGAGAAAGTGGTAGTGGGTGGATTTTCTCACTGTCTTGAAGACGATAACTTTTGATCCTCCAGGTCGTTTCTTTCAGGAAAGGTACCCATAGTTGCGTCGCATTTACTGAGTAGCCTGGTTGACTGGCGGTTCAATTGTCGTGCGTTGACTACAATAAGAGGCGATGGAGTAGTCCTCAGTCCTCACGATATCGATGCTTCCAAATGTTCCGTCCGCAGTTTCGCACTGGGAATTGCGGTCGGCTCATAGTTGTCATCATCACTATCATCACAGACATAAATACATCAGCAGATCACGTTGACGCTTAACTGCCACACAACCGTGAAGAAAAAATACAAACCCTGTTTAGGAAGGGAGAAGAAAACAGAAAAGGGACGGGAATATGTCAGGCCTGAAGCGAGAGCATGTGATCTCGATTACTTTCTCTGACCGGATCATAAGACTCCTTGTGTTGCTCGCAGTTTTTGCGTTAACTCAGCTTACTTTTTCTATCAGTCACCCTCGCTTCCGCGAAGCCGTTCGATGAACTGACAACAAGCTTTACAGAATATCACTATAGAAACAGCAAACGCTCCGTTCCTTGTAACAAACTTGCGCGAAATGCATCATCATCGTTATCATAAATAGCAACACATTACTGGTTTTGATTGAAGCTTAACAGCCACACAACCGTGAAGAAAAAAGACAAACCCTGTATAAGAAGAGAGAAGAAAACAGAAAGGGCACGGGAAGGGACCTAACTACCAAAAATAGCCACGTCCATTTTCAAACATTCAATATCAAGATGCCTACACCTTACAAACAAACAACCGAGGTGTAAATGAAAGTAAGAGTGTCATCAGCAAGACAGCTTCCTTACAACGTTCACTGCTCCACCGCATCATTATGCACACCTACTTCACATACTACTCAGCCAAATAACGACAACATTCACGCCACTGAGGTCGGTTAGCCGCCAACTCATCTAACGTTTCCGGCCACCAACTCTGTGAGTCGCGAGCGTCCCAGTCTGCGAGACGAACCCGATCTACAGTGACCAACTCTCTCGTAGACGATTTCATTTGCCTACGCCAGCTCGTCATCTGTCCATCTCGCGTGTTGCACGAGTCGACTGCAGCATCAGCACTGGGTGCTCGGTGTGGCTGGCGGCTAGCCGGAATCCTTAATACATGACCCAACCGTCTATGTCGGCCAGAATGTAAGGACTGAACAAGGGAACTCGTTTGACGATCAGTGCCAAACACGCGCTTCCTAACCTCCTCCTTGCTTACTCAATGGTGCCACCCGATACGAGCGGTTGAACGCAGACATCGGTGGCCAAATACCTAAAGACGGTTTACGTCTCCTACCCTGAGCGGCCGAGTTTTGCTGCCGTAAAATAATACAGCCCTCCTTGTCGCCTTATATACGCAACCCTTAAGCCTATGAGAAATGGATCTCTGTCGCCGTAATTGTCCTGGATTAGCGTATGGCGACATAGCCTTAGAGATGCGCACCTTTGTTTCATTCCGCGCTATAGGCTTGGCCCAGGGTCGGAACGCGTTGCTCGGGGTTCTGTTTGAGAAGTTGACTTTTTATCCTCCTGGGTATTATCATCTAATCAACTCACAGTATTGCGGAATCGCGGGTGCGTTTAGCAAGTTTGCTGTTCGAGTGCATCCGGATGTCGGTTAAATGTATACTTTTTAAAACATCCATTTTTTATTTTGTCGTACACTGGGAGTTGATCTTTTTATGAGCAGTCTGTACCAGTTGACTGGTATCATCTGGACTGATGGTGTTTTTTAACGCTACATCTCGCGAGCGTCTATTTCGAGAATCTTTCGACGTTGTTTAGGCACTCACTACACAACTCTAGGTGATCTAACAATGGTATCATGGTGGATCATGAGGACTGTTCACTGTACCGATTGGAGTTCGGTGGTATCGCTTATCAGCCTGTAGCCTTTCTGTTCATCCGCTACATTTTTTAGAAGTACTGTCTGATACGATAGAGCTGTTGTAGTTAAATCCGCTTCTGTCGAATAGCAATAACAGATCATTCCAGTGGACTCCTTTTTCATTCACTTAGCGTATCTCTTGGACGACCATTCAGCTCATCTAATCGTCGATCTGTCTGAAGGTTGAGTTCGGGTTCATGTGTGGACAGCATTATAGTTATGTTGTGGATCCTCTGTTTACCAGCCGGCAAGTGTACTAGACTCACTGGACGATGCGCTGGAGCTTACCATAACCGACAGCGATTGTTATAATTTGAAACGTTTATTGTCTTTTCCAACCCTTCTCACGTTTGCATTGATTGTGCCGAAGTCCCACTATCAGTGTTTTTGGTACTGTGACCAGGGTGTATTTACTGGACAAAATTCGCCGGGAACATGATTTGTTTCGTAAATGTTGTTACTTATCAGCTATGGTTAGCTGGTAAACTTCGGCCACATCGTGTAATACGGGGAGTGTAATTCCCAAAGCAGTTGTTATCTCCTGACCCCATAATCGATTTTTGACTCATTACCGACAGTGGCGATGATTATAGAAAGTTGTTCACTTAACCACTCAGTTGTCGAACACTCTTGCTGTAATCCGTGCATCTTCGCATGGGTGCTGTGCCCCGTCTGCCATTCTTATTCATCATTGTGGTACTCACTGCTTTCATCCAGCCGAATCGACACCACCCTTCCCACACTTGGTCTTTCGGAGTGTGCGATTCTGTCATTTTCCAGTCCTGTAGACAGGCGTTAATTGATGTTCTGTCAGTTCTAATTATGCTGCCCATTTGCTTAGCTCTTTGAATACATCCCAATGCAAATCGCTTTGCATGTGTACGTGTTCGTGTGTGTGTATGCGTTTGCTTGTATGTGTACCGTCTGGTTAACCAGGGTTAACTGGCTGGATTGTAAAGACCTCCACTCGTACACCTCCTAGTTTTATGTCTTCGGATGTGGTTGGAACCGCAAGTTATGCGGTTCACGCCGATAGTGGTAATGGCCGATGCACATGTATCCTTTGGCTCCGATCACTGTTACAGGTCAATTTGGGATTCAGCCAATCGCTCTGTTTTTGTCTCGAAACGCTATCGCTTCCATCCATTCGTTTACAGCATCCATGGGCTTGACTAAAAAGTAATGGAGCTTAGGCTGCCATTTACTGTTACAGGGACATAGAGTAACGTAGGGTCTGATGTTGCCAACTATGTGTGCTCTTTTTTCCAGTCCGGATCGACTCATTTCTGTCGGATTTTCAGTCTGCTGCAGCGTTCGCTCTGTGGTTCTATACCGCCTTGATATGGTAGCATGTTTCTCACGTTCTAACGTCACAGAATTTCGTTAAACTTATTCACAAGCTTTCATCCGAGTTACGTGGTAGTTGCCAGTTATCCGTACCGTAGATTTCTTTACGTTTTGCCATGCATTCAGGTCACTTGTAAGCAGTTTTCATAGTATCCGATCTACTTGTAACTTTGCAAAGCTGCAGGGATCGGGAGCCTGTGTGTGAGCTCATGGTCAATGGTCGGACGTTGGTGGTAGCCACAGAGTTTGCTAAGCTAATTAATGTAAGGCGGGTGAAATAGCTGCGTTAGTATTTTTACGGTACTATCCTGTTCAAAGCTCAATTTACAAGGTGATTCTTAAGGACGCGTTGAAACCCAAACTAATGCTTTTCATGTGGTTTTTTGTCTATGCTTCACTTAACAGACAACATAAAATGCATCTAACAAACAAAGCATAAAATGCATGTCAAAATTCAGACCGTCAAGTAAACTCTGTGGCCTTGCTATTTGTTACTGCATAGCGACTAGTGATGCTTATGTGATGGTCACTACCGAATGCAATTAGTTCCGCTGTGAACTGGGTTCATAGGGCTTTTCGATTGAACCAAGGCCAGCCAGCGGACAGTATATCATAGTTCAGGTTCAACTGGATCAGATGGACTCTAGTTGGGAGAACGACATATTTGTTTGTAGGGGTGTGTGAACTTATGAATGACGCGACTGATTTGGCCTAAGAGGACAGACAACAAATTTCTAACACGTCACACTTTTTGTTGTGCACCAGATCGATAGAAAAGAAGTGAGTCCGTTCAAAAGAACTAAAAGATTTATCCGATCTTATTCGAATGTACTAATAGATCAAAGGAACATTAACACTTTACGTATTAGTACAGATATTACAGCAAGTACCCAATCACACGCTACGCTCAGTTTTATCGTAATCGCATACTGGTGCCTATACTGATTGACTAGTTTTTTTTACACAACATTGACTTGTCCAGGAGAACCTCACTCCACCTAGAGTGACCATTGAAATAAGTTCATCTTCAGTTATGAGTATTTCTGATTTAATGGTGTTGCCAGTTGAGAATTTATTGATAACACTTATGCGGATAATTGAGATATTTCATTGTTAAAGATGATCTGGAGGGCCATCCGAGGATTTTGACTCGGTTTTCTTCTGAAAATCTATTAAATTGATGATATTGGATAGAAAGTAGACTTCGGATTCTTATGTCACTTTTATTGTTCTGGCGTACGCAAAAACTAATGCTTCAAAGTATATACCTTCACTTCGCTTAACAGTGTTTTCCATATTAATACATCAGGTGTTTGAACTGGTCGGCGTGAGCCTTTTTTTGCCGAAAAGGCTATAAAATCAGTAGTAGGGACTCAACATCTCTTCGGTGAAAACGTATTTCAGAGGTAAAAAAAAAGAATGGAAAGTGTGCATTCTAATTATCGTTACACATTTGGTTTCCAATGTGTACATAATTTTGCTTCCGATATTACTAACAAGGGGATAGCTAGGACACGTGGTGCTTTGGTTAGTCTTCGTCATTCGCGCCATCATAAACAGGTCCGATTGTCACTGAAAAAAGAGGGTTTACAATAAGCGCGAAATCAGAATCAGAAACCTGGCACATTTGTGTGGAAGGTTCACATAGCGTGTTGGTGTACGACTACCGTTGTCCCAACCACCTAGCTTGCGTCAAACGGGCTGACCGTTTGTCCCATATTTTCTCCATATCGATGAAACATCTACTGCATCGCACCTTGTTCGGTTTGCCTGCTGGCGGTTGGAAGAAATCACAAAATGGCGAAGCAGTGACGTGATGGCAAACTTTGACCACCTCACTGCTGCAGGCTGGAAATTGCCGCCAGCGGAATTGGGGAGTTCGCGACCATCTACACCGCTAATTTGAAACGCTTCCCTGAGTCTCATTCGGTGATTGTTCATTCTTCATGATATTCCATTGTTTTTAATCTGTTTTTCTTCATCTATTTGTGCTTATTTTTATCTCCGCCATTCCGTGATATTATAGATCACATTTTACTCTGGAGCCGCGTCATGTACACCACCGACCAACAATCGCCATATTTCTCCACTCATCATCATCATAGACAACAATACATCAGTGGTTCACACCAATGCTTAACTGCCACAAAACCATGAAGAAAAAGCAAACCCTATATAGAAAGAGAGAAGGAAAAAGAAGGGGACGGGAAGGGACCTAACTACTGAAAATGACTACGTCCATATTCAAACA
>QNGE01000365.1:56748-224532 GCA_008508345.1 Paragonimus westermani | reverse complement strand
TTAGGTATTTGGCCACCGATGTCTGCGTTCAACCGCTCGTATCGGGTGGCACCATTGAGTAAGCAAGGAGGAGGTTAGGAAGCGCGTGTTTGGCACTGATCGTCAAACGAGTTCCCTTGTTCAGTCCTTACATTCTGGCCGACATAGACGGTTGGGTCATGTATTAAGGATTCCGGCTAGCCGCCAGCCACACCGAGCACCCAGTGCTGATGCTGCAGTCGACTCGTGCAACACGCGAGATGGACAGATGACGAGCTGGCGTAGGCAAATGAAATCGTCTACGAGAGAGTTGGTCACTGTAGATCGGGTTCGTCTCGCAGACTGGGACGCTCGCGACTCACAGAGTTGGTGGCCGGAAACGTTAGATGAGTTGGCGGCTAACCGACCTCAGTGGCGTGAATGTTGTCGTTATTTGGCTGAGTAGTATGTGAAGTAGGTGTGCATAATGATGCGGTGGAGCAGTGAACGTTGTAAGGAAGCTGTCTTGCTGATGACACTCTTACTTTCATTTACACCTCGGTTGTTTGTTTGTAAGGTGTAGGCATCTTGATATTGAATGTTTGAAAATGGACGTGGCTATTTTTGGTAGTTAGGTCCCTTCCCGTGCCCTTTCTGTTTTCTTCTCTCTTCTTATACAGGGTTTGTCTTTTTTCTTCACGGTTGTGTGGCAGTTAAGCGTCAGCATGATCTGCTGATGTATTTCTTTTTGTGATGATGATGTCCCGATGTTATACAACTGGGTTCATGGGCATTCGAATCCTGATACCCCCGCTTGCTGTTCACCGGTGCAGTTGCACATATACTTCTGAATGTTAGTCATGATTCAGTTTGTTTTTTTGCCGTATTTCCATTCTCCGTAGTGTCCTGACCTTATTCTTTGCGGTAGTTTAATGGTAGTCGTCAGGGTATAGCCGACAGTTAGTGATTAACATTGTTTTGACGGTTTCACATCGGTTCTACGATTCAGTAACGTGAACCATTTTATTTGGGTGATTGGTGTTCACCCCATCAACATTCCTATTTTTCTCCTCATGTTCTCTTATAGTCTGCTGCGGACGAACAGCTCAGAGTGTCATTTGCTGCTGTCTTTCTTTTCCCTTGTCACTTTCTTTGCAGCTCCAGAAGATGCTGAATCTGTAGGCATGCCACAGTTGCTGATCGAACGTCATTTGGGCATTCTGTGACTTTCATCGAATGTTGAAATTTTGGGATTCCACTCTGTTTTACTCGATCGCCTTTCAAAATACGCTATGAAATAAACATTCGAGTCTTGTTTTCCTCTCTGTTGTATGACATATTGTGTCACATCTAATTCAAAATGAGTTTCTATGACGCTCTGTGTGGATCATTGTTGAAATGTCGCCTACGAACTGTCATAATGACCACCTCTATTTAATATGTGAGTATGAACAGTTAGGTATGGGCAGCACATCATCTTTAGTGTCGTCACCTTTTAGTAAGTAGTGTGTAAAGTTACTTCACTTTATCTCCTGTGACACTCCAGCTTCAGATATGGTATCTTAGCATGCCGCTTAATTTGACCAGCCTCATCGCATAGGTACTGCTTCTGGAGTTGTGTTTATTAATCTCGATTAACGAGACAATGAAAACAACGATTGTGAGTTCTAACCGCGGTTGTGTCAATCTCTGTCGCCTTCTGGATTTGGTATTATCCAATCCATGGCCTCAGTTTCCTGTTAGTGTAACACGGAGCAGCTGCTTCCAATATGGTTGTTTATAACCAAGGGAAGTATGTCCGTACGCATTGACTGTGAGTGTTTGGTTACAGTTCATTCGTTCAGAATCTTCATGCAACATCGAGTCGCGCTCTGTTCTGTTTCAGTTTGACTACTACTAGTGTAAATGAGGCAATGCTGTACGATCTTCCACGAAGACGTTGAGCAACGCGTAGCGATAAACCAATGATCCCAAGTGTTCAATACAAGATTGGATCGTAATGCCACAGTACTATTGAACAAATTATCAAGGTGAGTATTTAGACAACTTCAACAGTTTCGACCGACAGATCGTTTCCGGGCAAAGGGTTACAATTTGCTGCCGAACGGGCTGAATATGAACTGTAATCACATAATAAGGCATTCGTACCCAAAAGAGCTCTTCCGAACAGTCAACAGGTTCAAAACAATGGGGATGAGCCAAGCTCCAAAAAGGGGATGCACACACCACTTAAGTAAAGTACAATGACCGACAACTGGCTATTCGCATAGTCTTCAAATTAACGTGACAAAACAAAACCGTCTAGGTCAAGGTCCAATTAGCGTCCAGAAACAGGGGAGGTTGAATGCAGAGGGGTAAATATTTAGGGAAATGGGGCTGAGACGGATTTTCACATGACCAGTTCGAAAATTTGATACAAATGCTTCATATTTAACGTAGAGGTGGATGGATTAGGAGGCGGTGACAATAACCTCGATCATCTTTTCAATGGATGCAAAAAAAACTATGTGGAGACCACATCCCTCTCGTTATTCTTTCTCACCTTGTCGTCACACCGTTCTGGAAATGTCCGCCCATTGGTTGTCTTTTATTTTGGTTAAGTTACCGAACAGCTGTGTGTTTAGTTTCCTCATCAATTGCGGAACTTACCGATTTATTTCTTCGTCCACTGCAACTAGTGAAGTATTTTTTTCCGGAGTGGATCCACACTCATACTCGCCATGTGTAACTGGTTAGGTAGTTACTGCGTTTTCGCACACCTACCTAGGAGTCTATTTGGCGTTTCTTCATTTCTCCCCTATTCGCAATAATCTTTGCTTATGGGTCAGCCCTAATTTTTGCTCCTATTGGTTCAAGTCCTTCAATCCGGAACCACCGTAAGTAATGTGATGTTGAGCTAAAGACCCAGCTTCTTACGAAACCGAGCAGCCCAACGGATGATCCGCGTACTGCGATTCATGTGAGATTAACCAGTTTAGTCCAGATTAGGTTAAGTACTACACAGCCTGTTGCCATAATTCACTCGAAACCATCAAGCGTTTTGAAACTGATATAGATATCCATTCAACGAAGTTTACTAAACTACTCGTGTCGGCACAGCCTTTTACTTCTTATGCTTTAAAAGGCAAAACCCAACCTGCTCTAATCGAGTTTGTTCTGTAGCAACTAACTCAATTGCCGGCTGTCGTTTTTTGATCACTATTTAAGTAGTCGTTCCAGCTATCTGTCTGTGGGTTTCCATGTGCATAACGGGTGTCTCCGTGATATGTTGTGTGCGAGCAAGAAAAATAATCACGTTTTCACACCAACTCGCTGGTGTGGGTTGTTCGTGATGCGTAGATGATGACACATGTAAATGATAGGATCCAAATGTGTGTCCCGGTACTGTTCGTCAGCACTGAGCTTATTTTCTGCACCTACCGGCTTAAAATATCTGGCAGCTCTTTCTGACTGCATCCCGTTGGATCGGTGTTGTGTATGTTGAGGCTCATACACACGAATGAACCAATCAGGGAAATATCCTGACTATTGAGTAGGAAGGGCCTTTGGAACTTGACTGTTCCGTTTCATTGAACGACTTATCAGTGGTTTGTTTGTTGCTACTACAATGGACTTATTAATACCCTGTCTGCTTCTCACTATCGAAATACGTATGCATGATCCGGAGTAGACATGTGACTGCATCAACTAACCCAGGGAAGTTTGAGAGTGTGCAGCAGATATATTTCTTTTTGGTTACCTACGAGGCTGTACGGAGCATACCTTTCGCGTGATGTACCAAACGATTTGTGTAATCACCGTAATCGTGCAGTACTGTAGTGTAGGTGAAATGGGTTCACCTAAGAATACAATCAAAAACTAGTTCGGCTGAAGTTATTTCTTAACTACTTCTTGGATATATGCTGTAGTCCCAACTGGACTGACAGAAATCGTTAATTTATTTCAGGACTACCATGCATATTAGAAGTGGTGATAAAAAAGGTCCCAAACATCCCGTTCGATGCTGGATTGCAAGTCGATGTGCGGATGTTCGCATCTCAGAGTATTTAAAATAGCTTTCGCAGTACTCGGATTATCGAAAATGTACAGTAAAATGTGACTAGCAAGAGCGTTATCTATTACAATCACAAGTTGTCCTGCGCTGGAGTTCTCCCTTATTAGGTGGCATATTAATGTGGTTTATTCCACATCAATCACCTACAGTACGTAGTGTCGATTGGCACACTTCAGTCACAGTGCTGTCCGAGTAATCCCGTCAGCAACAGGTACATGCAATGCGCAAACTGTTTATGCGATTACACGATTTAGACATGACTTAAAATCTTCATATCTTACGGAAATATGTAAAAGCTCGGAAGACGGCAGTTGACGTAAGCGTCCTCAGTAATTAAAAGCATGGGTGGTCAACAGTGCCCGTAAATGGAAAAGTGGGTGTAAAACAATTTTACCGTCATTTTGGAAAGCGGTATTTTGGGTTTCCAAATTCACAAACTTTAGCAAACTGTGAGTCGTCCTTTCGAAGGTAAATCTTTCTCAATTGTTGCTCAGCGTGCCTTTAAGCCTCTTTTGGATGATGCCCCATAGGTTTTGTATGGGATTCACAAGTGGATTTCGCGCTGATCAATCCACTGTCTAGAAGGGTGGAATACAAGCACCTGAACTTTATCAGGTTGGACGGCAAAGGTTTCATCTTGAATCCTGGCAGTAAAAAAACGCTTCGAATGTAGTGATGTAGGATGATGTCTGCGTTCCACTCGGTATTACCAACTTTTGTGCTGTCAAAGGCAAATTTTCTCCAAGCCATCAACGTTTAGCCCTTTTCCTGTTTTTCGTAGATCGCGGCGGTAGAATGTTCGGTTATGGGGGACTTCCAGGTTGAGAATTTTTAATCACTGAATATACCACTGTTCCAAATGTTACTCCAAGTAGCATCGTTTCCCGTCCACTTTTCGCTATTTTGTACCTGCTTCAACATAGACTATCGATGGGTTACATGTGGTAAATTACCTGGTTATTACTCCACTCTCACGCACAAACACTGCCGTTTTTGACTTGAGAAACGGGATGAATGAGTCTTCTTCATCCTGTTTGGGTATAATGTTATCATCTGGGTAATGTGGTTGTACGATACAAAGTAAGATTGGCCAAGAATGTGTATACGACCGTTTTAGTTCCTCTGAAGCTCACAACAGCCTCTCCTCACTCACCCTCAGTCATAGTTCAGGAACGTTGCCTTCTGTTTCTCAGAGGACTACATTTTGATCGGCATGTCAGTTACTAGCTTTGCTTATAGATCGGTTTATGAGCCCCACTCGTTCAACTTCCAGTGGGATATATATGCCTAACATCTTTCACATGATGGATGTCATTAATGCGGTCGTAGAGCGAAGCACTAGGTTCGTAGGTATTGTTGAAAAGCTTGGACACCAGTTCTATTGGCCTGATCACGTTGGACTTTTCTGTTTTTGTGTTGGTTGACTCAATTTCGATTCTTTTTAGCCGCTTATATTGGTCCTTACGTTTAGTATTTTTGCACATTTATGCACGGTTGATCGTTAAAAGTTAACCGTGATAACGTGAAAAACGGAGAATGCTTGGCAAAGTCTCTAAGGTTACTTGCTAAAACTGCAACGTCAACCGTTTGAATGACAGAAAACATTATTAGCCTCTAGATACGCCTTCCTGAAACAGCCCACCCGTGTCTGTTGTAATTGCATCATCAGTAATTGAATTCAAGCGCGAACTTAATACATACATTCGGGACGCCCAACTGAGTATCCAGGTAAATTGATTATCAACGTCACTGCGTTGAAATGAAGATTCTCTTGACCGCTCACTGTTTTATTTTACAATGCCATTGTTGCATGATTGATATGCAATGGTCAGGTTTCTAGTCTGCTCATTATCTGAATATTTCGTAAACTTTCTGTTGCTGGCCTTCTGGAACTGATAATCATCCGGCTTGTCTTTTCCTTCTAGACCGTCCAAAAGAGATTTTGACGTACACAGGCTTTTCCGGCCTATCCCAGACTGTAAACATCCCATGAATCTTATGCGTAGTTGTCGCACGGTTCTACAGTTCAGATGCGTTTCGCGCGCTTACAACAGCTGCAAGTTTATGAGCGACATAATGCTTCAAAAGGCTGAAGAAATTTCCCGAAACAAATCCACTCAAACACGAACGAAAAAATACTCTACCCATCGAGATGCCGGATAGTTGACTATCTTGAATATCTTTATCTCGTTCTTCACTTATACAGGAATCGTTGAATGTTGTCGAAAATGTTTGCGCTAATACACTGCCCCAACCCTTCATCTTGGAACAGTAAACTATCTTCCAAAAGGTAATCAGTAGAGTACCCAAGATAATATAACCTTTTTCACTTCCACTTGTAAGGGTGATTTGGTGGGCATGTTTGGCATATCAGTACGTGGTAATAATATGCACTTGATACTATAAGACTGCTCTCACGCTTTGGCATCACCGGTGGCAACTCCTCAACTTCCACCATATGACTGCTGAATACATAAGTGGATCGACAGATTTATCATGAAGTTCCACACACTGTTTTGCATACCCCACAGTGATCTGCCTTTTTTAGGTTGTAATAATGCGATGTTACTTGTGTAGTAGTCTGAGCTGTAGGCTTTCTGTGTTAGAAAGTGAAGTTAGTTTTCACACATCCAAGTGGTCAGTCCAAGCTAGTTTAATGCTTCAATCAGAGTCACGAATTCGATGCAAATACAGAGTATTGTTCTCATCGATCAACTGTGGCCACCTGATTGTAGCCAATCACAGCTAAGGTCCCTTGTAACGTGTACGGACGAACGCATCGAAGGTGTGTTGATGAGTTTGCTGTAATGTTATGATTAACCGAGCAGCGAGCTGTCAATATGGTATGAAGTCATTCGAACCCCTACAATCAACGGCGATTTAATCATAATGGACATTCAGTTGAAACAGCGTTCCAGTACACTTGTGCGCCTATCCGAATTGAATTCATCGGATACCGTGTCTTCTGGTTGTCATCGTTGAACTGTTTCATCGGGACTCACAGTTAAGCGACAGGTGCTGGTAATATATCGCGGTGTTTGAAGTTGTTTCCTTTGTTTCGCAAATCAGACTAATACCTTCTGGTATGTACCAGGCTGCTTGATCAGGTTGTTTCAATTTGGGGGATTAACGATGTTGAAGCTATCGTGAACCTAACCAGAGACTGGAATCGGCAGTTTTCTAGATACCCGCAAATGATCACCGATAGTCGATATCAGTGGTTGATTCTACTCATATGAGAGTATATTGATTCCTTCCGTAGTTTTTGTCGTGTGTCTCAGACTTGGCTGAATCTGTTGGTCAGTTCGAAAATTAGATTATATTTGAATTCTGCGTTAAAAACCAAAATGAAAATAAGGGTACCCTTAGAGCGATCTTCAATTTGTATAACACAACATTCTAAAACGTGAGATCCGCAATCCAAGAGAATGCACCTCACAATTTGCGTTATCCATGTTTTGTTTTATTGGAATATTTACCTACCAACTTCATACCGAGAATAATCACAATTCAATGATTGGTTTTCCAATCTCTTCTGTTCTCTGATTTCGTTCCGAACCACATGGTCGTTTTCATCTACTTGGTTCTAATCACTTCCTGCCTCTGAAGGCAATCGGATGCACACAGCACATTTTTGGTGAATCATCATCTAGTTCTAAGGCCCGTAGCGGATGACGGCTAGGGTGGAGAACTGGGCCATTCAGCAGTTCCACCCGCGGACACCACTTCTTCATCACCTGTTCTTTACAGCCGCTAGTGAAAGGCACATAGGTGTGCATGCACATAAGAGCGTGGTTCCTGAGGTCAAACGATCGGCTGACAGATGTGTGCTGTGTGTTGGCAGCGCACTGCCTTCAATTCGTTCTTGTGGCGATCACTATCGTTTTTCTACCCCGGCTAGGTGCACCAGAGTATCTGTGTGTATTCGTGTGTGCACACTGATTTCGAGTAAATGGATCAACCTGAGATGAGGGCAGATCGAGGTACAGTGCTGTGTTGCTGGGGCGTGTGGCTTCTGACACATGCACAACAGCCGCCATGAACCCGTCACTACCCGTGCACCTGTTTTACAAGGTTTTTAGGTGTGTGGCTGGATTACATTACAGATATGCGTTATCAGGCGAGTAACATTTTGTGGATTGCTGACCTTTCAGTTCAGGTGTTTGTAAACTAACTAGACATCTGAATTTGTTCCAGTGTACAAAGAACAGCAGTTGTAGAATAATGCATTCCATTTGACGGTTTTGCCGATCATCATGAGTAATCAACCGATCGAGTCTCGTCACAGGAGTGTCTAGAATTGTTTTTTTTTTGGCTCACACTGTTCACATTTATATAACTTTCGCTTCACGTTAATCGTCCATTTGTGTGATGCCACCGTTATTCGCGGTAGTGCGGACTGTAGACGGACAGGGAACTTGGGATCAGAATATTTCTGTCTCCGCTCGGTTTGTCCAAGCGTAGTTCAAAGTCGTTAGGGGTGGTAAAGCTATGATCACTGAGCCAAACTAATGGCACCAAACTAACGATCAATATCCATACCTATTTAATCTGATCGCCGACCGGCAGGCTGGACCAGATGAACTGCGAGGCATCGTAAACATTGTAAGTTCGGAATTCCAAATGAGTTTGCCAGTTTAGTAAAAATGTTGGGTGTGGGTATGAGGATCAAGGTACAATCACGTGGGTCGACCTGTGATGATCTTGAGGTTGTTACTGACGTGAAACAGGGCTGTGTCTTAGCCTCACTTCTATTTGGTTCCTACTTGACCGCAGCACTGGCAGTTGCTCTTCAGAACTCAGAAGAAAGTACTCATGTTAAATACCACGCAGATGTTTGCCTGCTGAATATCCAACGTTTCAGTACCCGAAGCTGGTTATGCTATTCGACGGTGCGCAGTTGTTGTTTGTAGTGCATTATTTGCACGCAGTGTAGAGGATTGGTAGCGACGGATTCCACAGCCTCGGCATCCAAATTTGAATTGGGTACCAACCCTGGTGCTGCGCAAATCCGCTACTTTTGTAGAAATCTGTCAACAGGTATATCGGTAGACCTCGAGTCATGAGCTCGTGTGTTGACGTTCTCGGACATCTCGAGAGGCGTGTCTGGAAGAACCGCAGCCTGAAGATGATAACAAAGCTGCTTGTCAGTCGAACAGTGATGTTATCCGCTCTGTTGTGCAGCAGTGGAACCTGGAAATTGTATCACTGAAATGTACGGCGTGTGAGTGTCCTTTATCTGCGGTGTGTAGGACGCATTTTAGTTACTTGGTGATTTGATATGGTTCCGAACACTGAGTTAATTCACCAAGCGGATGCTGACAGGATTGAAATTGTATTGTTGCTTAATCAGCTTCACTGGTTAAGACACGTCTACAGGATGATAACCAAATGAACTTCGAAGCAATTACTTTAGTTAGCTTAAAACGCTTATGCGAAATCCTAGCAACCAGAAGCTGCGCTACTGCGATATCTTCCAAATGAGTCTTACGCGTTGTAAGATTGATTTTAGGACATGGGAGGGAGTTGTCCTGAAGTGGACCGTCTGGAGATATATATTCTCCGGATGGGATCGCCATTCGTCTTTTCAAGAGACGCCTGTATCAAGGGAGCACATTTCTGTGGTTACGGGTCGTTACGGTTTCTGAATCGTTCGTTTTGCTGCCTTCCCGTGACCCCACGGTACTCGATTTCAGAATTGGCAGTCGATATGCCACCCGGTACCCTGGCTTGCCAGGGACATCTTATGAAAGACAAGGAGAAGTCATGGTGGTGATCCACCTAATGAAATTTAACGGCGGTGTTAAAGTCACTTGTAAATTTCCCGAAGGACCTCTTTATCTCTTGTTCTTTAGGTTGATGGACTGCGAACTCATATATGAGTCATTTCACTTCTGTACGTTTGCCCGATCAGAAACTGTGTAATTATTTTCCAAAAATATGTTTAAAGTTAATGGGTCAATATTACAACCACGGGGGATCGGCATTACGATGGAATTACTGATGATAGTAAGTTGTTGGTGTATGAAAGCATTGCAAGAGTCCAGCCGATACAATCAGATTAATATTGTTGTTATAAGTTCTTCGATCCTCCGTAGAGGCAGGTCCATCCAACCCTCAAAACAGTCATATCCAGGACAGACTGCTGTGTTAGTGAGAGAGTAACGTCGTCTATTTTACTGGCAGGTGTATTCGGTCTTCGTAATAGCGTTGACGTCTGAGAAAATCTTCTTGTGTGGTTATGAACTTTCGTGACATCGTTCGTCACAATTGGCTGGTCTGTGTCCTGCGCGTGACTAATAATCGCGGAAACTATGTGCATTGCCCAACAATCAACTTGGTTTCATCCATAATGTTCTGATCAGTTGCACGGTCATCAGGCTCTGTGAATCCGACCTCTTTAGCATATAACGGCCGACCTTGGGTTGATTACTTTAACTTGTGTCGATGGCTAGACAGAATGATCTCTTCAACGAACGAAAAGAGCAGGCTGGCGATCACTATCAGTCCTTCCTGCTTTCAACAATGCTTGGTTTGTTGGTAATTCTATCTGAATGATTATAGCGGTTTCGTGTCTACCTTGATTTCACAATCCCTTCAGTAACCACTAATAGTGAACTTTATGTTGACTTGTCATTTCACGATTACTTTTGATTCACTACTTTAAAATATTACAATTTCACTCATAGCGCACCCAAGCTTGTGACTTTTTCATATTATCTAAAGGATCTTCCAAGTCACGACCGAAACACCACCAAACAAGCGAACACTTACTTTAGACACAAAGATTTTTGCACCATTCCCAACTTATGCATTACACTGCATACTGAATACGCACTATTTCTAGAGAGCCGACTGTTGAACATAATGCAACTCATATTTGGCGTGATTGACGAGGTGTGCTTTAGTTCTACTAACCCCTTAGCCAGTGTCCACATTTCTTATCATGTGATCATCTCGTTTCAACCGATGGCCGCTGTAGGAATCGTAGCTCACACGATACGAACTCATTTTGCTTCGTGGGCTGATTTGCCCAAATGTACATGCTGAGCACAGCATATCAGCGAGTGCGTTTGAGATGTGTGCACGTAAGTGCCAGTATGATCTGTTGCTTGAAATGCCGGCCTGATTAAGTACAGTTCTCTGAACGTTAGATTATCCTGAGTGGCCGGATTCTGTGTGCCACATTGGCGGCAAAATTTGTTGTCAATAGGGCATCTTCGATACGGGTTAAAAAATGATACACCCTACCGACAGTTGGTGGTCACTGACAGAACCCCAATGACCAAAGGTTGAACATCAGTTTAGAGCAATGAAAAATGATCATAACTAAGCAGCTTGTATCGGGAATATCTACGGTTGAGTGGGTCAATTTAATCGGAATTGCCTGCACTATTTCAAATCGCTGTCTCAAGCAGTACACAAGCACCGGTATGTCATCTTTCTTGAATCATTTTATTTCGTCTTCTGCGCATCTAAAGTTCGTACACTCCGCTGTTACATTTCCTTCCTGGTTCACTGCCGATGTTTTGTGATTACATGCCTACTCTCCACTTGATTGGGTTGTGGCCTGTGATAAACTGTCGTTCGGAAAGGTCATCCGAATCAGTTAGTAATAGAACATTCGAAAATCCAAGTAAAAACCTTTGTTTGCTTGAATTTTTGTACCTTTTCTTTTGCTCGATTTCTGATCAAACTAAACTTTCTAACTGACAGACAGACCAGAAAACTGAAACGAGACATTTTCTTATTTAGATTGATCACTATTGTCAACCACATTGGCTGATGCCAGTCCACTGCGCTGACTAGCATTCATTGGCAGGTAATTCCATTTCATAAATTGTAGTTTTGACTGATCTGTCTTTCGAATAAATGAAAAAAGACTGTAATGACAAAATAACACAACTGATGTATTTGCGAAACGATGATTGCACTGAGTGGAAAACATTCCCCACATCATTGTTTTATTGTGAATTTTATAGCTCCTGTTGAGTGACATGTCATGGTTTCGCACCGCCTCTTAACCCAATTTACAGTAATAAGGTCATAGGCAATATCAATATCATTGCGAATTGCCATAAATTATTTCAGTTAATAAACTGTACGTTATCTTCACAGAACACAAGCATGCAAAATGCCAGTCATGCAAAGCAGTGCGGATGGTGGTCACATTGGTTGAAATGTGCCTTAATTCTCCATTCTCTGGCGAAGTACTGAGGATTGTTTACATGTTTGTGCAAACTGTACCTTATTTGTCACAGTAAAATGACTAAACAATTGCTCTGGCTCTAAACAAACGTTCCTTCTCGATACGCCTGATAAGCATATGTCGGTTTTGGTTTTGTCCCATACGTGTCATCGTTGTCTTGACTTTCTGAATCTTGTCTAACATCATCGATCGGCTCACGTTTGTTCATGGTCCGCTTTACTGAATGTAGCGCCAGTTCACCTGCTTTAAGGTTGTGTATGCTGTCCTCTTTTCGAGCCAGTTTTCGCTTACCCTTTCCTGTGGTAGGTCTACCCAGGGTAAGCGCTCCACTGTATGGCTTAATAGCCATATCCTCTGATCCATCATCCGCAGTGATTGGTACCCGATCAGGCGATTGCCACATGTCTCTGTTCTCAGTGATTTCATAGTACGTATGTGGTATTCCCGCCGTTTGCTGCTTGTTCGGTGGGGGTGCATTCAGAAATATAGCGTTCTCAGTACTTTGTTGAACAGGTTGAGCAACTGCATAAGACCGCACGCTCTCCTGATTGAGTATTGGATTCTGGTATCGATGGACACGGTTGACAAATCCGAGTTCGTTGCTGGGACATTGTTGCCAAATTACATCCAAGCTCTGGTAGTCTGGTGATGGCGGTTTGTAGGAGGATTGTGTGAGGAGCTCATTCAGTTCTGGGATAAAATTAACAGGCAGATTATTTCAACAACGAATACTCGGGTGTCAAATTGGTATCCGCTTAGGTTGTATTTTCCTGATACCTAAGACTATACCCACCAAAGTGGCTTCCTTTGCTAAATGTGGGGCGGTTGTTATTGAGTCACTGACATTTTTTGTTCAGACAGTCATTCTGATCAAACTGATTCACTTTCTAATGTGTGTATTTCTATGTTTACTACTTAATTCTCCAAGTCTTAACATGAAAGTTCATTATAGCTCTGAGAAACTTTCCATCACCTGAAACACAAATTTCCTTAAGGCTAATTGTGTATATCGATAGGTTACAATGAGTTAACTGATTCATTTATTAATTAAAGGTTAGCTAATTGACTCGTAGGTTTCATACTGCTTTTGATAAGCGAATCAACGTGAAGAGTACACTGTATATATATATATACATATATACTGACATTCCTCTGTCTAGGGAGGAAATAACCACAAGTGTTAAAATATGCGTTCACTAACCAGTATGCTTAACTTCTGCACTCCTCTTTCTCACAGACTGAAATCGATCAGCCATTTTGTGGTTGGCTTCCGAACTAGAAAGCTTCCAACACTCTCCTAGTAGGATCCTGCAAACAGTATGTTGCACTGATCGAAAACGACATGATAGGCAGGTGATTCTGTCATGTTAGGTTCCACAGGCAACATGTATGTCAGAGGATTACAGCTATCACACATGAATAGGTATCAACCTCGTAGTCCTTTAGATAAGTGCACGAATTAACAATCTACGGCAACCTAACAATCTGACACTTTTTACACGTAGTGAGTTCGATTCGTTGGCTTGTATGGTGCTAATGATGCACAATAACATCAGAATGGTTGTCCGTCACTACGCTGGTGGTCACTGAATACAACGATTTGTATATACAAGCCTGTTGGTGCGATATTCCGTCTCAGCCTTACGGTGTTGGTTAAATGACAGTTGAGCAGTAAGTGTATCACACTTATTTAGCTGTGGGGAATACTTGGAAATCAACCATCTCAAGTCTCTGTTCTATCCTAAAAATATTAGCTGTTCCCTGGTTCTGTTATCCAAGATGAAGCGAGTTTTGGGAGATCATTGGTAGTTGTTCATATTGCAGATGTGAACAGGCTAACAGTATCATCACTGTATGCTCACACGTTGTTATAGAGGAGGGGGTGGATAAAAATAATGGTTTGAACAGTCCTCTCTCTGCTTGTTGTGGGAAAACTTGTGTTGGATGACTTCTAACCGTAGAGAAACATTGATGCAAATGAAGGTGAACATGAATAAAGCTGCTGAAATGCAAACCATATCACAATTCGCTGAAACGCACATGAATAACTTTTTATCAGGTGTACACATTTAGTTACGTACGATCGCGGGTTTGGAAGCTTACAGTAAGGATTATCTCACACGTTTGTGCGGATATGATAGAGGCTCTCACTTCCTTTGGACTTTGACCACAGATTTGGGCAATGTGTTCCACTGTGAACAGACCTCGACCGTAAGGTAATTCTTTACATAGAACAAGCTGCCGATTCCGTAATACAGCTTCAGCGAATAGCCCCCTAGGCGTTCATCACCGTTTACATGGAGGAGATCCGTCAGTGAGTGAACTAGGATGTGGTTTATTTTTGAATGAGTGCTTCGTTCCCTCTAAAGTGTCATTAATGCACTAAGGACCGATCTAACTCCGCTAGTCTCCATGAATGTGGGGCCTTCCTAGGTCTCATAATTCTTATAGTGGCCGGTCTCTAAACACTTTAAATAAGCACCAGATTTTTCTTTGGATAGGGACGAGGAACCATTACATTCGCTCCAAATATAGGTAGGTGAACGCAATGGGGAAGGCTGCAGGGCGGATGGTTCTAAAAATTCTTTCGCTGAGGTGCAATTTCATTCTGCACACTTTTAACCATGGCTGCTCTGATTGTAAGTAGAATGAAATTGTTGGTTACCAAGGTTCCTAAGTCTCGTTCGAACACATGGAAAGTGGGCTGGTGTAACAATTGTTGTAGTCAACACAATTTTGACGCCGAACGACTGCAGTTACTGACGTTGGATAACAGGGTTTTTTCACAGAACGACTAGTTTAGGCAGCTCAAGTCATTCTACGGAGTTTCTGAATCCTCTGGACACTACAGCTCGCCAGGGTTTTGTGTCGCTAGTGTACAACATCGATGTTTAAGCATTGCTGAGTGGTTCAGTGATGAAGAGTGAACGACAGGATGGAACCCTGCGGAAAGCCACTTCTTACAGGGAATTAATCCGGTAACTATCTATCAACGTTGAATCTGCGTTCAGTTAGATAATCGTCAAGCCACCTTTGTAAGCTTCCATTAAGTCTATAATCGTACAGTTTGTGTAAAAGGAGGGGGCTATCATCTCTACCAATAGCTTTGAAAAATCAAGCTAGATCTTTCGTCCTTGACTCGTCTCACTTGGCACATCATATGTCAAGCAGTTTTGTGCTTTTGAATTGACGTCGACTGAAAATCTTATCAAGTCTGGTTGGCGTCTAATTGAGACTTGAATCCAATGTGATCGATCACTCATACGAATGGGCCAGATTTTCCCACTACTGCCCTCATCGTTCGTCAGCTTGAAATATTCATATTTTGCGATACATTGCTTTGCTTGTTCAGGCGTGATTTAGCGGTGTGTCCAACTGGAATATGGAACTGGCCGAAGTGTCCGAGGCTTAGACAAATACCAGTCGGACCATAGAGAAATCTGATATGAACGTTTCTCATTAAATGTATCCAATTCTGACAGCGCATCAGATTGGAGTATAGAACTGGCGTGACTGAAACATATAAGCTAATAGAATGACAGTCTATTGGAAAGAATGGTGTATCATTAAGAAATTCGGGATTCCACAGGTGAGTGGTGATTCGTTTGACTATTAGTGCCCCGGAGGAAATTCTACTTGACCGGAATTCACTTTGGCATTGAAGTGAGTTACACTTTTGATGTGCATGACTGTAGCCTTTCGAATCGAACAAGCAGCCTGCCACCTGCCCACGTAGTATGTGCTTTTGTGTGCGTGGCATTTGATTGTTCGATGTCACAATAACAACTATCTGTATCAATTGGTGGTATAAAGACACCTGCAACACACATCTACTCCGCTGAGATGGTGCGAAAGAAATCAATATCATGATGGAATAAAAGTCAAAGGACTTTTCGATATAGCATGACGGGTTTTAATAAATCCAGCCTCATTCGTATGGATATAGTTGTCTATATTTATCGCTATTGCTAAACTGTTTTGACTATTATTTTATGCACTTGAACCGGAAGCATCAATAAGTGGTTGATGGGAGGAACTGTAGAATGCATATATTCAGCGGGACGTCCAAAGCCCAATATGACTGATATGCACATCCTTGTACGTATAGAATGGCTCTGTTACAAAATATGGATAAGTTGCGATACCCTAAGGTTACTATCCTATCAGGTCAACATAGTAGTGATCAGAATCCAGAAGCCACAGTGGAAATGTCCAAACAGTTCGTTCTTTAGTGAACAGCAGTATCTTGAGCAGTCATATTGATGTCAGTCATCCATGCTGGGTGACATTCTGAGCGTGATGAGTACTGTCTGAGTGTGTTAAAAGATTTGAGCTCATGTGGAAATGACGGTAACCTGTGACCAACTACAATCGGTTTACTTATCGATATTATTAGTCAAGTCTTGGTAAAGATTAACCTTCTGTTTCTTTTATCTTGGTTAACATGCTTAAAAACAATGGGTGACCGAATAATACAATCTATTCTTGCTACTGGATTATTGGTGACGACGGTTTACGTAACCTTTGTGTCCATCGGTTAGTCACACAGTGTGTTTAAGCATACCATAAGGACCAGGCGTTCAGTTTTCTCACTGATCTGTCGACTTGATGGTTCTAACTATCTGGCACACCTGATTCCTCATTTGAGTTTTGTAATCAAGTTAACTCGTTTGTAGTTTACAACTTTAGCCCAGCCAAAATGAATATGTAGAACGTATGTGATACAGGCCGTACAGTCAGTATCGGTGATCGCTTATGCACACACACACACACACAGAGAAAGAGGTGGAATGAGTGCTGTTCATTTTCACATACTTGGACTTGCCAAACTACTTGTCATATACTTAAATTCGAGTTGGGTCAAATGGACGACAAAATATTCGACCGGCCCAGAGTGATTGACCAAAATAAACGCGGATCTATTTTTCCAACGGTGGTCTATTGAAGAAATTCACGAACTCCCTTCATCTCAGAAGAGGCGGAATGAAATGAATATTCATGTCTAATTATTAGCGACTGATAAACATCGTGAGAACACTTACCAACGGTGTTACAAAAGCGAAAAAAACGAACTGTCATAAAAAGAAAGCAACGGTGATATGTTTGAATATACAAAACCATCTGAAGAAATTCATGATTCTTAACCATGCATCGGAATCAAGTGCTATTACTGTAATCGCGAATGTTACTCAAATGAGAGTGCACGTGAAACACGTACCATGTCAGAATGTGTGAAGGAATATAGCCACTACTCTGATACGAATGCAACCGTACGCATCATCAAAGAATACCCTTTTCCAAAGATGCAAAGTGTGAGAAAATCAGATTGACTTCATAACCTTATTCGCTTGGGGGCACCTCCATTTCCTTATTATATCATGAACCGCTACATGATGTAATATTTCTCGTACGATAGATGGGTTATTTGGTTGTACAATAAAGAAAAATGCTAAACGTCAACTACTAGCTCAGTACTGACATACAGTTGGTACATTTTACACAATACCCAAAGGTTTCCGTCAGCTTTCCCCAACACATGCTTCCGTGGATCATGGTGATTCCTAAATTCTACATGTTTATGAGTAGCAAGGCCGAAGGAAACTGTGAACACTTATCCCCAAACTTAATTGACTCTGCCGAAGAAAATTGCACTCAGCTTAAGTCAAAGACAGTAAATGGTGACCTAAAATTGACCTGCATCAACGTTTTTAAAATGGAATTTCCTAATGTGTCCACTAAACTTAGCTTCTCCTATTTCTGTCAGTGTGACTAGAGGGGAATTCAATCAGGCGGATTTCCTGTCAGATACAGTAATGTCGAAGTGTTTAGCCTAGTGTCGTATGATTTATTTGCCTCCATGTTTATTTGTTATAGTGCTTTGTTATAGATGCTTTCAGCATTCCGAAACCATATTGACCCATCGAAGTGAGCAATGCTATTAAATAATTTGAAGACAATCACAACTTTAGAAGAATATAGAGATTTTCAATAAATGGTATTGCTGTCCACATACCTCTGAATTCCTCTAATTGTGTGATCTGTTTACAGCAGGAATTTTCACGGACTCGGAGTGTTGTCATTTCTCGATACATTAGATGTGAGAATACATTCGGACTAACATATTTGGGTTTTAGTTACAATAACAGTAAAAAGCAAATGGCCAGATTGAATGCATGATTTGTGGTGAGCTTTGACCAAACGAAAAAAATGCGACCATTGTCAGGATAACAGGAAAGTTAACGATTACCAATAATCTTGAGAATCGATTAGTTACGGACTATCTCTGCAACACTGCACATAATGTTTCGCTTTAATAACAGTATAAACTCCAATAAAGTTAATTTTTAGTTTCCATTTGTGCTGACAATTATCTGCCACATATTGCTCATTCCTGTTGTTCAGTTTATGGACTAAAGAGATTCTAACTGGCACAAGCCTGAAACATGCTGCACATACGTGGGTCCAAGCGAAACGTCGCCATACATCTAGCCTAAAAAAATTACTGTGCGATGGAAGAACTCACTCTGCGACCTAGAACGACAGTCGGTCGAACACTGTGTGGCTCCGGTACCGATACTATGTTTAACCAGCCGAACACCAGCAACTGTGTTGTATTACCAGTGTAACTCAAGCGGCCAGCATCTTTGATCGTACGTCACTTGACCTCTGAACATAAGGTCATCAGGACTAATGCTTTCAAAACTTGACGACTGTTCCAGTTCGTTGGGGCTGTCTGCTATTTCGAGATGACAACCACCCCTGTGCCAAAAGATATCAGCGGTCGTCAAAGTGAAACTGCCGTAGTAACTGTACCAGTTTTTTGCTCATGGATGTGTGTAAGTTGTGTGTATGTGTGTGGTCTAGCACCTCTTTTCACTAACCTTGTTTGGCTTTGCTATATGAACACAAACAGTATTGTATATGCCTGATAATCTACACTATACTCCCCCAGACTATAAATTGTACACTGTTCCTTTTGACTACTGTTTTCAGAAGGTCAACTGTAGGAACTATGAACTGTTGGACGCCACGTACAGTAAATTTCTCAATTTACAACTGTCATTCGAAATGAAGCATGAAGTGATTAAAAGACACTTTCTGTAACTACCTTGATCACTAGTAGGATCCATTCTTACTCACCGCTGTGAGCCCAGTTCGTTCAGTTCAGTCATCTAGGCATAGATCTACTTCTTTAGACTCAGCATCAACAAACTGGGTTGCATTTCCTCCAGACACAGCTCTCAAGACATCCGAAAGCAGCACTAACCTTGGCTATACAAGCTGGTGGCTCATTGTCCATGAGCAGTTCAGTCGACAGATTGCTGCCCAAGTAGTAGGCATCTGCGCAGCTGCCAGCATTGCATCTAGACCAAGTTGAAGCAGTCAGACAAAAAAAGCCACAAAAATGAAGTTGCTCATCTATTTGTTGACTGCAGAAGGGTGATCATGTGGTCACGCACGACCCAATATGTATACTTCGGATTTATATCTTTAGTTACAGTACTGCTATCTTCCAAACATGA
This sequence comes from Paragonimus westermani, assembly GCA_008508345.1. NCBI lineage: Eukaryota > Metazoa > Platyhelminthes > Trematoda > Plagiorchiida > Troglotrematidae > Paragonimus > Paragonimus westermani. The sequence continues at coordinate 204,788 of QNGE01000365.1, read as the reverse complement.
AGATTGGGGGCTGGAGAAGGTATTCTTAAACAAAGAGTACTCCGATCGCCTAGAAGCCGAAGATGTTTGTCAAGGTATTGTTTTGCGTGGTCAGTAAACGCACAGCACTCTTCAGAAGCTTGCTTCACTACACGCAGCTATAATCAGAAACGGGCATCTATGTCTGATTCTCTGCGTTCCCAGGCCTCTAAGTGATACGTGATTCCGGTCACTGGTTAGCGATGCCGGTTGAGGTTTCTTAGGAAAACCCCGTTTTGTCTAGTCCCACAGACCATGTTACAGATTTTAGGTGGAATCCAAAAACCATGGCTGTGCATGCATGAAGCTGACTGCTGAGTCAAGGAATGCGTTTACGGTACGGGATCGATATCGCATCTGACGGCCTAAACGCCATGCAGCACTGGTAGTGATAGAACGGAACGGTTACGACATCCTTGTCACCGCCGTAAGACAGAAAGACCGCAGACCAAGATAAGCCCTGGGGGGTGAACGCTGATGCCACTTTCTACCAGATAGGTTATCCAGCGGACGGTGATCGTTAACGTTGTATCCGTTTTTCAGTTTCTGATCACATCAATTCACTGGTAATAAGCTAAGCACATGGCACCAGCTCCCGGATCATGTCCACGCGCTTGTGACTTTCTTTAAAGTTCATTATTCACCCGTGTGTCACAGAGATGATGTAAAGGACTAGATCTTCACAATTTACCAGACATCGGTGAGTAACGGACTACTCCTTCTAGACGACATCATCGCACGGGCTATGCGCGAATCGGCAGCCTAACAAACAGTCCTTGGAGTCCACAACATTGGTTTAGCTGGTGAGAACGGTAACCGTCTGCTCCACTTGTGTGCCACTCACGAGTTGGCTATCATATACATCCAACTGCAGCTGGATGCAAACACTATCACCACCCGGACTCACTCACGAGGCCGCCATTGATGTGTGCTTAGTTGCGTGATCACACCACTACGTTACTTTTGAAAAGTGCACATCACTCGAGTGACGCGCGGGGTTGGGTGTGGCAAAAATGACAGGCTGATCAGTATCAATTTGTTTATTCATATTTGTAAGCCAGTCTATTTTAGATCATGCGGACCTTCGTGAGAGCTAGATGCTATACAAGTGAAGAAATGGAAGACGGGGAGGTTGATTCAACGTATGGTAGCCGTTCGTCTCAAAAACACTCCCTGATTCATTGCTTCCGACGACACATAGCAACGACTTAAGGAGTGGATTGAGGCAACAACCATCAAGATGATGGGTATCCAGTGTAGCGTCTTGTATACTATTTTCTATTTCATATTTTTTATTGTTATTCATGCCTTTTCATCTTCTTCAACCTCACATGTACACATGATGTTTGAACGAGGTTAATCAATCCACAGAGTAATCAACAATTTTCAAAATTACACATCCGAGTTCGCGAATTCTGCTTCCTGTTCGCGTTTAGGGTCGGTGGTGTACAAATCTTTGGAAGAGTTAGAATTCGGTGGAATCAACCGTTTAGTTCGGCAAATTTATTTATTTATTTATCTGTCGTTGGAATTATCTCGGTCGTGACATCGAGACTATCTGGGGGACACACGACAAGTGGTATCAGTGGAGAATCCTCATTTGGTGTAGTGGAACACTAAACCAACATGCCTCCACGAACTATCGTGAGTTATTTGTTTTCCTTTTCATCAGATTTCGACTTTCATTCACACCTGAGTTTCCATATACTGTTTAGATCCACTACACCAGTATTCGGAGTGTCCAAACTGGTTCGGCAACAACCTTACGATTTGCTCGAGTCTGATATGAGAGAATAATGAAACGTTTACTGTTTTCACAATGGATCCAAACAGTGAAGTAAACAGAACTACACTCCGTAACGCTTGCCATCAATTTGCTCAATTCGTCAGAAACGACTGGTGGTAAAAGCAAAGTGAGTTGATGTAAGGCTACGCTGGCTACCGACAGCATAAAGAGTTCTATGGTTTGCTTAAGGCAATTTCTGGTCCACATCTCCCCTCTGTTAAACTATTGGTAGACAGGTACCCCGGCTTTCTGTCCTCACCATCGAAGTTTGGCACGAGGACTTTGGTTGCCTGCTAAACTTGCAGGTTACCATTGATTGGGTGACCGTGAATAACTTGCCACAACAAGATAGCAAAGTGATATTCTGGATTTGGCGGAAGTACAAAGACCTATTTGAGAGCTGTGAAACGGACTGGCTACAAGTGAAGACCGTTTTCCTGGGGAGCGATTAAACCACGATGAGCAGACTTTGGAAATTCTCCCGCTGAATTTGATCATTCCATCCGGCCCAGAAAACCAGTCCCTCAAGAGTCTGAGAAGAGCCTCATCGCATCTTTATTTAAAGATGAGGAGAACAAGCAGGGCAGTAACAGTTATTGGCCATCAGTCTGTTGCGGAAATCGTGCTCGACCGACTTAATGCCAAAGTTTTGGAGACCAATTTTTCCGAGGATCACTGTAAATTTCGAGCGAGCGGTTGCCCAACAGGTTCATAATTGTTGTGAACAAAACCAGTAGCCGTACGCCTTCCTCGTGGATTTTATCAGAGCGTTTGTTTTATTGAGTCATGAGGCATTGTGGGCTGTCGTTGATAGGTTTGGATGTCTATAACAGTTCGTCAATTTAATCAACATGTTACATGCGGGTACGAAAACGAGGGCGTAGTCTTGTGAGTAAACCTCTAGCACGTTTGAGAACGTGTGAAGCATAGGTGCGTTTTAGCCCCAAACATATACTAGTATAACTAACAAACGTACAAATAGTCCGTAAAAAAACTAACAGACATTCGGACAAACGTACATTTGTGACCGTTAGGAATGCGAACGTGATGTGAAGAACCATCGCTGTAGTCTACCCTACTGCACGTGCTAGTCTTGCAGAGTTTCGAACAACGGAACCGACTCAGTAATGCCACAGAGATAAGCAGTGCATTCCACCACCAGTAGTTTTTGTGTGAGCTTTTTTGAGGACACTTGCTGACAGATATGGGTTCGTACAAACGACTCCACTCCAGCGACCATCAACTGCCTATCGGAGCATACGAACTACGCTCTCCATTGACAACCTCTTGTAATTGTGAATGATGTGTCCACACATTCATCAGCCGAGTCACACCATGCGCCAAACCTTCAAGAAAAACGACGTTCGTTTTCCTCGATGCTAAAGTGAAAATGGTTGATACGAAAGGACGCATCAAGATCTGTTGTCAAATAAGCTTGGTAGTTGGTATTGGTCACTGTCAAGCCTGATGGGTATTACGGAACAGAGAGAAAATTAACCACTTTTGACCACACAACAGCATGATAACTAACACCAAATAATGTAACATCAACCAGTTTGTTTGTAGGGTTTTTTTATTGCTCATCTCCCAGTATGACAGATTATCGAACCTTACTTGGTCGTCACAACAACCTAAAGGATATGGGAAGTTGAAAGCGTAATTTCCTTTGGGTAATGCGTTACTTTAGGATACTAAGAACAGTTTAAATGTGATCCACTTGTTGGTCATAAATGTACGTGTTTTGATGGTTGTAGAACGGAGTTAACTTACCCACTGAGTCGCACCCAGATCGATCACAACCACGGAGTTTAGAATGCTCCCTTTCTCAATCAGAAATACTTTGCACTACGAGAAAATGCAGTGATATTCAGCTTTTCTACTATTGCTGCCCGAGATACCGCCTTGGAGTGAAAGAAGAGTATGAACACTCGTGAATGAGATTTGAAAGTGACAATTTCAGACGATCTTAACTTGTCTCTGTACACCACAGTGGCCAGCTAAGCTATGTGCTTACTTGGGCATTTATTGGACTGCTTGTGAAATTTCATTCTAAAGGCTTCTCGATACTGATCGAGTAATTTGTGCGCCCTCACTTTCAGAGGCTGATTCGGGCTTACTATTCATATATCGTAATACATCCTATCCTTAATGTGAAGGTGTAACGATTGGTGACAAATCGTGTTATAATGCGTCATTCACGAACGTATCCAGATAGATTTTTGGAAATAAGCAAAACCTCCTCACACAGTCGACATGTCCGAGATGACTTATTATTAGTGTACTGACCCTGAGGCAACCATAAACTTTATTGTGTAACCTGCTTCCACCTTGAAACACAGCATTCAATGAACTGCTTGTTTTTCATGTAACCAGACATGCCGTATCTGGTTTGCCTACAATGGAATCACTCACTAACGTTCAACGTGATAGCATCCTCAACAGCGCAGACTGTATATACATATTCGGAAAACAAGATAGTCTTCAGATGGCTTGGTTATCCAGACCATTACAATAGAAAGAGGCTGTGCTCCTTTTTTCATAGTGGTTTTTATTCTGTTTTTTCTCTCTGTACTGGATTGTTTTTTGACATGTTTTTGAGGGAGTAATCTGGGATTATTTTCTGCTGATGTGCTACTCTCTTATTCTCCTCTAGTGTAGTTTCCTCCATCTCAATCAATGAATAAGCTTTTTTGTTTTATCAGAACCATCGATTTCCCTCTTTGCTATTCATCCCGATCCATTTAACTCATAATCAGATGTATGCATAAACGCTGACATCTTGGTCCGTCCTGCAGTCCTTCGGAGAAATCGTATCATACTGTGAATACAGACTGTTTTTAAACCAGGAGGAATGGGCTTACCCTGATGTAATACAGTGTTCACCTGCGTGACTTCTAAATACATTAGTTCGGTAAATCTGTTTGGGATGTTGCGATGAGTTTCCGCAAAACCGCTGAAATTTGACTGATTCTTCACTTATCGCATTCAGTTAAAAAGTTTCTCCCAAAGTATGTGGAAATCTTCACTCAGACTCGGATATATTATGTTCAAACCATTTCTTTCACTGGTTTTCAATCACTTCAACCCTACTTCCATCTTCACAAATGAAGTAACTCCAGACGAACGTCAACATGAAACTGTTACAGCTGACTGAAAACGTCGATGTTTTTTCAACACTTATCGGACCATCCTTCGTCAAAACATCTAAGTGTCAGTGTGTTGTTCTGATCATTATCACTGGTTCAGAATGAAACTGTCGCAGGAGCTTCGAACACACGAAGTCACTCTGCCTCTCCAGCGGTTGGGTAAGGTTGATACCTAGAACTGAAACCGGCTGGCAGTTTAGTTACTGACTTAATGATTTTTAATTTAGAATGACAACCAATAAAGTCGGATGGTATTTGTCTCTTGGTATGCTTAATTCCTACTTACCCGTCATCGATGACTCCTAGTAAACGGAAGTCGGATTATTACGGCTCGACCACAAGTTTTGACATTCAAAGGTCCCGACTACTCATTATTAGCCAAACGTTGCTCAGCTGATCCTATAAGGTCAGTGAGCATCGGAATGTCGGTTGGATTTATTCTAGCCTACCGGAAAAATCGGGCATTACTAAATGGCAGTGATTTTAAATCGTATTAATGTAACAGGTAGAGTAAAACTATCCTATGGTTAATTATATAATGATTAGTACACTTGTCCATAAATATGAGAGGTGGAATTCACTTCTCAAAATATATAGAAGTACACAACTGGCCTATAAAAATTTGGTGTCTGGGGACGAAATCTTCGGTTAAGTGTGGGTTACCGGTGGCTTGAAAAATGAATGTTTCGGACACACACTCCTACAATTATGCTCTAACAATTAATTCAAACGCTTACTCAAATATCATTTCAAAATGCTTGTGTCTGTACCAGTCTGAATTGGCACACATCCTCCGACATGCGAGAACTTCGATACAGTAAAAAGTCTATTGATTTTGTCTTGTGCGTCCCTCATTCACCAACTCTTAACAAACAAACTTGTCCTTTCTTGGTAGTTGTAATAGCAATAGAAATGGTGATGTGGTGAATGGAATGTTTCGTGTGGCTAATCGTATGCCAACCGTTTATGACAAGTGGAATAAATGAATTGGACAAAATACCTCACCCTATACGTTTCACTGTCTATGTGTGTGGATCGGTGAGTATGCGACCTGTCACAAACCACTCTGCAAACTCAAAAGAACTATCTGTACCTTCTGTTCCACCTCCTCTTTCTATGTATTCTCAAACGATTCATTACAAATGTGTCGAGTCGGAGCAACGAACATTCTTTGGATTGGCGTATATATATGTGTGTGAGAGAGACTAGTGCAAGAAATGACTAATGTGCTTATCAAATCCTTTTCAGAACATTTTGACAAACGGGGAATTTATAAATAAGCTTGTCATGCCGATCTGTTCATACAACTAAACAATAAACGCACACGCAAATGTCATTATGTGCACATAAATCTGTTCATGTGTATACAACTTAGTATATATATATATATGTAGTGTATGTGACCAGGGACAAACAAAACACAAATGCAGAGAGTCGAAAATATAGTTGTTGCATAGTTGTTGCAAAATAAAGGTTAGAACTTTAATCCGGAAAAAACTCAGCTAATCTTTGTTTGCAACTGGCATAGCAACTACTAGCAGCATCGGCCTACTCAAACACTGGTTTACTTATTACGTGTTGCGGTTATGCATTGTTCATAAATGTTTGCCAATGTTTATCAATAGTATTTATCTTAAAAAAGACTATATAAACGCGTGGGTAAGATGGACAATGTATTACTGTGAGATGCATGAGTGAACTACGTCCAAATTTGAATATGAATTTGTTCAGTGAAGAGCTAACTAGGAAGAATATGGGTTTCGATGAGAGAAACGGGATGTCCAGATGTGGAAATTGCTTTACCGGCTAAGCTACGAAACAACGCCGGAAGATCACAAATTTCACATGTACCGCTTTCCACATGCGAGTATGCAATCCGATCGTGTTCCAAAGATGCTCTGAACCGTACATCAAATCTAGCAGCTGCACTACTGTGGTGTCCCTGTTCACTCTGTTTAAAAAAGACTGCAATCAGGGATTTGCCCAACAATCTTTTCGTTAAAAAACCGTTGTCAATCACTCAACGATCTACCAGTGCATGAAACGAATTTCACTGAACGTCTAAAGATGAGCACTCTATCCCTCCCTGAGTTAGGTGCTTGGATTACTGAACAACAGAACTTTCGTCTAAATACATTGACCGGAACTGAACCGGAGCTGCTACTGACCACTTTTCTTAGGGGAGTTACACCTGCCGTCTAATGTCAGTACTCGATTTATTTCAGAGAAACTTCAACTCCTATCCCGTCATCAAAAAAGCTGTTCAGCAGTTCAAATAAAATTTATACATGTAACATAACAAAATTTCTAATCGCCACGTTTACGCTTAGACTAATTCGAACAACTTGAAAACTACTTACGAACAGTCTTAGGTGGATGTTTAAATGTGTTGACCTTGCCATGTTTACTGTGATGCTAACGGCGGGGGCTAACCATATTTGTCTTGTTAGAAAGTGGACTTGAACAAGAAAGAGTGCACACTGTACTGATAAATTCTGGTGCAAGCAGAAAGTGAACTTCCCTTTTTGAAAGAGGTCGACCAAGAGCATTTGTCTGCTAATAAAGGTCTGACCAAATGTAAGTGACGTTCATTTTCTAACGATCCCAATCCGTGACAACTGACCATAACTGACCCTGTTGTAACCACATGCAGTCCGATAGTGCACGCACTGTCATACTGTCAATATATGACTTGCAAATGTTAGCAAATAATGAAAAATATCGTATTAATACTAGTAAAGAACAGGCATCCGCGAGCTCATATGAAAAAATGAAGGCTCCCAGTATAGATATCACATCTCTCTGCTTCTACATGGCACAGAATCTCACTAACGGACCAGATAGCTTCAACTGATCTATGTGTAGGCTGAAGTAGTCGCTTCAACCAGACGAAAACCATCACCATGCGATTGGTGCAGGGGCGTCGTTACCACCGCGGTACCAAGTCACATTTTCCATCCCTCGCTGCCGAGTACCACTCAGTCTGTTCAGGTAACAATTTGCTTGGGCATTACCAAATATTGTGTGCAGTAACTTAAAGTGTGACGCCTGGAACCAAGGTCAGTGAGGCTGACTTCTAGGGAGATAACTGATCGTGCTTTCACTTAAAGTCGGTCAGAACGTCCGATATGAATTTCCTAATTAAATGATTTCTGACAAACTCCTCAAAACTCGGTTACACAGTCCACAATGAACAAAACCGATATCATACTCTGAGTGAGGGTAACATCAGGAGTGACTCCCCGACCACTGCTCACTAAAAAAATCAAACGTACCGGGAACTTGACTTCTGACCGGAGACAGATTGTTTGCCAAATGTCTCCCGGTCGGGTTCAGATGTATGAAGGAAGACGGATGATTGTACTGTCCAGACAAATGAAGTGGTCGTGAATCGGATATGAACTTATTGCCATTCCTGCTGTAGGCCGCCTGGGTTTGCATAGCATAAACATCAGTAGCCAGCATATTTCCATTAGACAAGTATTTACGTTCTTTGGGCAAATAGTTGATCTGTGAATGAAAGTAGAATTTGCAGACCGGTAACTACACTGTGATGGTCATCGCAAATGGATATATATATATATATATACCATGAAATCAAAATATTGGCCAGAGGGCTAAACTTTTCAGAAAATTATCGATCCTTTTTTCCTATTTTTCGTAACCATTTTGATACTGCTGAAAGGTAGACATGGAAAAAGATTACTTCAGTTCAAACTCTACCGTACACAATGAGTGTACATGTTCAGTGTCCAGTAGCATGGTTGTAAATGTAGTGTTTGGATCAATCACCAGTTCGCTTGTCAAAAAAAACGATTAGGCATTGCAGAAAATGATTTGTCCTGTAAAGCTTGAGCTCAATCTTTGAACATCTGTATTGCTTAACTCGTTACAGAATGTTAGTCTATTTTTAACTTTAGGAATATGCACACAAAGAAGCGTCATCAGCGACTGGTACTTAAACCTCAACCGTAATTTTACCACTCGTAGTGTTGATCTATCAATTGAGTCATGGGTTCCAGTGAAACTGCTACGATCTTTGAGGTGTAAATTGTTTGCAATGTGCTAAATTGATTAACCATGTTTACCGGTGATGATGCGTCCATACCTGTCAAGAATTTGACTGTATCATTGTTAATATGATCACTTAACAATCATGATTGCTAAACTACCATTTTCAGTTAGGCTTAGGAGACTCAGTAATTCTGCACCCTAACAAGAGCAAAACTCAGATCTACCATGTTCTGTCAAAGTACTTTGTTTGCTAACTTTGTTAAACTGTAGGTTGTGCTCATTTTATAAATATCGAAATCCCACAACTTCAACAAACAACATAATGATTAGAATCCCTGGAGTTGTTAGCATAAACCGGTTAGGGTCACAAGAACGGAAAGTTATGCAATAACTACTCGTCATCTCAGCTTTATATTTCAAAATGAAATAAACGGTGTCTCTCCAGTCTAGTGATGTGTGACAATGTATCGCATCATAAATGTTGCCACTGATTCCATTGTCCATGCTCAATTAGAGATTCGGTTGTTGGTCAAACTATCTAGTCTACCCGACGAGTGACCCAAACCAGATTGAAATCGGACATGTAGGAGTATCGATTTGGTGGTGTGTATCTCACAGCCTTCTGATTATGACATTTGTCCTAAATTCCGTTCTGGCAGTAGTGTGACCAGATAATGACGAGTTGAATAGAGTGTATTCAGTTAGCTATGTGTTTGGTACAAAAAGGAAAGTAGCGGGTGTCGTATAAAGATGGTTACCAACATTCGGACGTCTAGTCATCAGTGATTGGTTCGATTCCCTACAGTGCTTTGTGCTGATGTAACCTGACTAGTTCGAAATGACTGCCTACAAATTATGGGGCGATTGTTGGGGTCCATTGCCTCGTAAGCCCTCTTTCAACCTTTATGGGGCCGTGGTGTACACTTGGTAGTATGCAGAAAAATCACAACGATGGTGGATCAAATTTGATCTCTGTAAAATTGATGTGCAACCGGTACAAAATGTAACTTTACAACCTAAGTGACCGTGATGCCATGATTTAATGGACGAGTGTCTGGACTGCTATCCAGACACTCAAAAATTGTGGATTTGATTCTCTTGCATGTGAGATGTGGTGGTACACAGCTAAACCAAATCAGTTTTCCATCACTTAGCTGGTAGTCGCTGGATTTAGCGGCTTGAAAACATTCTTGTCCTCATTGCTACAATATCAGGGTGGTTACAATGCTGTTGTTTTGTCAGTAGTATAGTAGACAGTCTTGGCAGGATTATGTTAGACATACAAACAAGGATCTGAAATGTCTGTCATATATTCACAGTTAGGTTAGACTGGAATTGTTTAGGATGATTGTCTCGGACTGTGTAAACAGAATTTCTTTACCGAGTATATCGCAACTGCCGACTCACGACTGAGACAAAGTAGTTCATTCAAATTGACTTTCCATACACAAGAGTGACCGTATTGTTATGACACAAACAGTAGTCAGCGTGTGACTTCTGACTCATTTTGAACAAATTTCATACACATCGTAGTCCGAATAAAACGACGCAGAATTTTTTCCAATCAATTTTCAGATAATTGTTACCCCAAAATATTTGGACAACTTGTGATTTAGCCACAGCAGAATTGGCTCAGTAAGTGCTATATTGTGTAATCTTGTTCGTTTCTGTTAATAGGCCGGATTCATTTTACCCCTGCTGAAGAACAGGACATACGGACAATTTAGTGCACCTGAAATTACCGAATGAAACAAATGGGTCGTTTTAGCTGACGATCCTGAATGCCTCCCAAGTGAATTCTTGGCCAGCTTTCGTTAGGTCGTCACATGATTACAAATACTAGCAACCTTTTTACTCCTTCGGAAATCAAACTCCGATTGACCAACGCTTATTCTTAACTCGACCATCAACTTATACTCTGGATGATCGTTTGTTCATCGCTTCGTTTATACGAATTGCTGCACACAATCAGGATACAGATGCTGTTTTGACAGGTTCCCAAAACTTTCTACCTAAATTGATAGAAGGTGCAGATTTCTTTTCTACGCTAGTGTGACAGGAAATGAACTAAAAGCCGACTTACTATAGCAACTGCACATGTATCATGTTTAAAACTTGCAGGTAAGAGATAGGAAAATTGTATTATTTTATTGCACACAACAAACTTCTCTGAAATGTCTGTTTCCCACTGAACGTATGATGAAATTAAGATGATTGCTCAAGTCATACAATAAACGTATTCTCACGGAGTGTTTGTCATACAGGACTATCTAATTGGAATCACCGAAATTTTACATGCCGGGATATGGTTTCAATGCGATACCGTGTGGTGAACAGCGTTAAAACGTCGTGAAGTAAAGAAACAAAATATACATATAAATATTACGAAAGAATAGTACACATTATCTTGTGAATTCATATCACAACTCGTATTGTCTGATGATTTCGTTCAAAGAATACAAACGGGTTTAACTTTCCGAATATATAGATTTGTTCGTTATGACAATAGTGAAAAGTGTAAGAAGGTGAAACCCGAAAAATTGACATAAAATTAAAAACTGAGGAGAATCACAATTCGGATATAGTCACGTAGACATGAACATGCGCATTACAACGTGTAATCAATTGTTATTTTTGACAAAAAAGCTCGTACACAATCCTAAAGTTGTTCAGGCGGCGCAAGGTTTAAAAATTGGAACTGAAAACATGTTTTTGGTTGAAGTCATCTGTTTATGTTGCTGTCAAAACCCATTAAGTCACTGTGTTCTAGATTGTGTAAACTCTAACACTAAAGGCATATTTTCTAAATTCCGAGGCAACTATTCTGAGAATATCACTTTGCCGATCGACTTCTGAAGCAGCGAATTGGACTGAGCGTACAAATGTGCTCTAGGCTACGCGGTGATTTCTGATTCACAGTGTAGATATATATATAGAAGATTGATTAGATTTAAGAATCTTGTCAGACATGGCGAATGGTGCGTTAACTTATCCTCCTTGACCTCTTTTTATACCCTCTTAATCAGCTAGATCCCCTCTTATGAAGTATAGGTGAAAACCCGAATATTCAACTGAGTATAAGGGTGTACCGAGTTAAGAAGTGATGGATAGCCCTCTAACTGAAACGGCACGAACAATCATGCTAACGTTTTTTCTGTGATAGTAGCTATTTTCAAAAGTTAGATGCATTCGTAGGGCAGACCGAAACTTTCCGGGACTGTCGTTCCTAGGTATGGCTCTCCGAAGTTGATGTCCTTCATTTCGTCTATCATATAGTAACTAGTGTCCAAATTATGGAAGGACCACGGCTCGGACAGCAGATTTGTTGACCGAAATAGTTGCCTCACTAGTTGCCGAGCCCAATATCAATAACCGGATCAGAATGTCGGTGTGCCACAGCAGTGTTCCTAAGCTTGCTCAGCCTACCAATCCACTATACAATATGAAAAATTAACACAGTATTTAAGATAATGTGACTCGAATCTGAAGATAACCTCAGAAGTCGATCCGACGCATTATACTGTTTTACTTGTACCAGTTCATCAAGATAACATTGGAAGTAATAAGAGACTTTGGTTGATATAGTTTTAATATCACTCACGACTGATTACAGCCACCACATTTCCACGGATTTTCAATCAATCTCTATCAAAATGAAGTGTCATATTCGAGTTTCACTCTTTCTAAACTCCGTCAATGTTGCATATCTGACAGGAAGTCGAACTACAGATACACTTTCATGAGGTCACCATAGTGATACCTGCACCGATGACCTTAAATTAAACACCATCCCGTTATCACGTGCAAACGGCCAGTCACACTGGCCTATCAGTGATGCTCAGGTCTCTTGATCGCCTCCAAAGACAACACATAGTCACACCTTTTAACTCACCTCGATGACACTATGATCACAACTTCTACTCAAATTGAAAGAATCGCAAAATCAGACTGAAGTGCTTCTGTTCTGTATAATGCTTTTGTGGACTTAAAAGTCTATGTGAGTGTAACAACTGCGACCAATTTTGAGTGATGTTTAACTTATAACGATGCTGAATGTTACACAGAAGCAACCATAGATTCTCGTATTCGGACGTTTGAAGCATTCTTCAATCACCCCACTCTTGTTCACTTGAATTTGACCACCACCTGATTGGTGATACTTTCATATCTGGACGGCACTTTGCCACAGTCATCATCACCATGATTTTCAGCTTTGAAACTTGCCAGTGAGCACATCGTTCGGGTTACCGTTGGTCCTAAGGACGATTCACAAAGTTGCACATTAATAAATAAGTGGGAGCATGTAGTGGAAAAAGGGAAGAAAGAACAAGCAAAAACCGTCCTTTTTCAAGAATCAGGGTCGACAGGTTTTTAGGTACAGGCACGCCATCAACTGAGATACCATCCCGTGAGACTTTGTTTTCAACCAGCGGTGTGGATGATCACAAACTCCCCAACGATGTAGGCGGCATCTACCAACCTTGCACAATAGACTAGTCAAGACTATCCTAGCCCGTAACCACTTCATCACTTGGCCGCCTGATAGTTTTTCCAATCAGCGATCACACTGAGCAATGTGTGATGCTGCAGACGTTGATTCAGCGTACGAGGTATGTGGCCAAAGCAGCAAAGATTGTGCATTTTCACTCTCTCATCTGTCGGTCGCGAACTTTGCACACCTTCCAAGCACCCACAGACGGACTGTCGCTTTATTCGCAAAACCAGCCAGTTTGGCCTAGACAAATTGGTGAACACAACGGTGATCAAATGCCGAGAGTCTGTATGCAGCCTTCATAATAATAGTCTATGTCCCTGATCCGCAGATCAGAACTGGGCACACATATGCATTGTAAATTCCACTTTTAATCAACAAACGGACGCTTTTTGACGCTATAAGTGACGGATGTTGACAAATGAAAGTGCTTCTAATAATTTCGTGGAATTGCCATCAGCAGCCTAACAAGCTGACGAAATCATACTATCCAGGTGGGTGAAATTCTGGAAAGACCCGAGCGACCTGCCTGCAACAGCAGAGGCACAGTAAGTGCCTACTCACTTCTGTAACGACACCTTACACTTTGAAAACGCAATGCACCGGCCATATCATTGAGCCGTTTTAGTGTGGTGCGAATGGTTTCCACAGGAGAACCAGATAAAGCAACTTTGTCCACATACTCACTATCAGCCAGCTCCACTTTGAGATCCTCGGAACCTCTGAATGCTTCTCCCAGAATATCAGCTACCACTAAATCAGACACCCCAATCGAACGTCACTTGACGTAGAGGACGTTCGAAAGAGCTGCCTATAAATGTTAACCCTGCACTACCGATGGGCATACAACGACTTCAACAAATTTACCTATTTGACTGGGGCTCCTGTACAATAAGGACTGCGCCAGAGAACGTGTTGTGCAACCGAGGGAGAAGCAGCCATTAGGCTCAAAAATATCCCGACTGTTGGTGCCGATAGGTGCCGATATAGGTGCCGATATTCCGGTATCTGTCACAAGGTGAATATATGATCGATATATTCAAGACCATGCTGGAAAAACTACTACGCCTCCTGTTGTAAATTTCATTCGGTAGTTCATAAGGCACTGCACTGATGTCCTTGGGTATCTCGGGTGCGCTAGAGAAAGAAGTAATATCTCTGTGGTTATCACGCTATGTTTTATACCTCCTTGAAGAATGAGAATGACCGTTGACAAACACCAATCATAGGACACCTTTTTAGTCTCCCAGATGGAACGGAAGAACTTGGTCAGTGAGGACAGCAATCTTCCACCACAATCTTTAAAAATATTGGGAAAGAAGGTTAGGGTCAGTGCCTTGATTATTTTTCAATATTTTAAATGTCAATCCCCTTTTGGTGTTCGGCGGAGGATTGTTTGCAATGTCACAAATAACCACACAATTTCAACCATCCATCACTGAATGAGCTGGCTTAGTCCAGCTGAACTGTATACTGAAAGGCTCGGTCCATCTGTTGAGTCACCGCGACAATCTGTAAATTCCCCAGACACCTTCGTTCCATATAGTCTCACTAACACTGCCCGCTGCCAGTAAAGTAACGAATCAAGGAAATAGCGTCCGGTTATTCCCTGATGAAAACACCTTACTCATCCCCTTGTCTTTCGAGAAGGAGTAAACCTCGCGGTCCCTACGCAGACTTTCCTTAAGCTCGCGTTACGGTTCACGGTTGTCAATGTCATATTCAGAGCCAAGGGGATCGGTCGACATCTATTTATGAGTTCCGCTGAGTTAGCAGAACTCCAGAATACTAGCGATGGAAGATTCACATTACTCACTAACTTTCACACACTGAACAGGTGAGTATCAACCGGAGAACTCAATCTCGTGTACATGGAAGTTAACCCAATAAGTTACAGTTATGAGTTCAGTTCACAAATTAATATTAGGTTGCAGATCATACAATGCAGAGCTTATACGAACCTACGACAAATAGAACAGCCGTATAACTTTAACGCGATACTTTTCCGAATTTTCTGTGCTGTTTACTATTTATGGGGGCAGTTCAAACATACTTCAGCTTATTGCCGTACGCTAAGATTTAATCGTCAATTGGGAAATGTGTTTGCTCTTTACCTACCGCTTAGAAAGACGTCGCCAAAAGATGAAGTGTCGTATAAGTTTATTATGGAGAGTATGTTTGTTCATGTCTTCAGTGATGAACATATTCTGACACGACCGTTTATATCTGTTGACTATTCGATAGCACCACCGTCTACAGTAATCCAGGTTTCTTCGTTATCCGCATGCCTTGCGGAAGAAAGCCAGCTTGTTAGAATTGTTCTCATGACCGAATTTTTTCGCTCTATTGATAATCCTCAAGACAATAATTGACAAACAATTAATGGATGAATTGTTTCCAGACTTACTTCCAACCTGTTAGCAGTTCTGCTTCACAACTCCGTAGAATTCCGTTAAGCTTAACGAATGGATAATCCGATCCATTGTCGTGTGTATTACCATGGTATTCGTCAAAAGAGTGTCCTAACTGGATGCAGTAGACAGGAACGTTATTGCTTCAAAATATGTAAAATATGTCATTCGTTTCATCCTAGTTCCCAATCATTAACACATTCATAGCATCTGGAACTGAAAATTTAATACTTAGCGTTAACATTCAAATTCCTCATGACTGATTGTTCACTGGTCTCTTTCCGTTGCGTTCACTTCGAATACATAGCATAACTGCGCGATTCACAGAGTGAACAAAGGAAACGAACTCAAAAATAGCACTTAACTTGGACGGTTTTTGTCCGGGTTGAATTCAAACTAGAGATTGCACGAAGGCCTTTAACTGTTGGCATTTTCCAAGTAAGTTCGATTAATCACAAAAGTGTGGGCCCAGTGACGTATTTATTCTAATTAAAACGGCTGTCGGTGGACGGTGAAATAGTACTGAATGAGGATACCGTCTTGTACAGCCAACAACAACCATCCATCAGTCAGAAAGTGACGCTTACCTCAGTACGTGATCTTCCTGGTGACATCTGGTCCAATAAGTATTGCTTAAAAGCAAACCTTTCATCACAGTGAGACCCTATTCCAGCATCTGTCACACCTCCAGCCAGAGCTAATTCACAATCTTGGTTGCCGAAAAGGAGTTCAAATTCAGGTCTACAAAAATACTGGATTCCTAGTAAAATGCCTGTATAATTTACTGGTCTGCCCCTTCTTAGATTCGAGTGTAATCTAACTACTCAAAGTTTACTTCGATGGGAATCGGACGACTAGTGGTTAGTCATTTGTTTTCGGAACCTGGCACTACCTGTGCCTGAGGGCAATGCGATTGACCCCGTTCGACTGAAATTTAAAGTTGCGCGACTTGCTTCTAACCGAATTTGTTCTGCGTGAAACTCGAACTAGTGATTCTTTTGCCACAGGCTGAGTTGTTCAGTCGATTTGAGGCTTATCCCCAAAGTTCAAGAGCAAAGTGTGAAATTGTTGAGTTTAGTCTACGAGGTGGCTGTCACCATAAATTACACAGCCCCCTTCGATTATATTTCCACGTTTTTCACGTTGCTTTCACATTCTGACAAATGTGGTAACAGTTTTCAACAACGATTTTTAAGGTCGGTTTTCAGAAACTTCTTCTCTGGGATCATAATGATTTCCAACGTTTTCCTTCACCCTGTAGGGCACTAACCCATGTTCAATAAATGACGCATCCAGAGAGACCGAATGTTCGAACCTGTGGGTATATTCTCAATCAGGACGAAAATCTTTCATACTTCACGAGATCCAATGTAATTTACGAACACTGCGAATAAGACAACTTAGTTCCTACTAGACGAACACTCCATGCCAATAATGGAGTATTAGCGGGATTGGCATTCTGACATTTTGTGGACACTATAAAAAAGAATATACTGTCAAACGTCTCGAGCTTGCAAGTTTTGTCATGCTTAAACAAATATTACATAATGATAGACTATCACCTTCGGAGGTAATTAATAAAACTACCTACAACTGATCCGGAATAACCGATTGATGACAAACAAACCGAATGTCAACTCATCATTTAACGTACAGCTGCATAAGCACATCATCTCTGTGTGAAGTGCTATCCAATAGGCTTGAAAGTGATTAATATTGGTCACCAAAACAGTGTGACAACGACACCCGGTGTTTTCATCACTTTACTACTAAGAGAAAAGGAACGTCATTTTTCTCGTAAGCAAGATGCATGATTTCCAGTGATCTGAAAAAGTTGTGAGCTCATCACTCATATTTGTAAAAGGCTGTCACTGTGTAACTTCTCACATAGGTTTTTCAACAGTCATTTGATGGAAGTGAGTTCTCAATGGATTCCACATCCGCAACTAGATATCCTTACGTAGGGTTATATAAAATCCATGAGGACCAGTGTAGTCTTCGTTTGTTTCGTTGAACAAAAGTATATCGCAACACGCTCGTTCATCACATCAGAATGGTGCACAAAACATGCTCAGGAATAACTTTGTGTTACTACTTGGTGGTCCGCTCAGCGGTTAATATCCAAATATGCAGGCTTTGAGCCGAGAGAAGTGGAGTATTGATTCATCCTGAGAGAGCTAGGTCAAAGTCCTTCAAGTGTTTCCAGTATAGTACTGCGTGGGTGCTTTCGGACGTGCTTCCTAATATGTAGGCATCTTGTGCTTCATGTACCTCTTGTTCCAGTCAGATGGATTTTTTAAACAGGATTCGTCTACTTCCATCACTTCATAGTTATATGGATTTATGTAATAAAATAAATGATAACAAGATTGCGCAACTCACGTCATGTTCTCGGGATGGACATTCTGGTCATAGATGGAGTCCAAGGAATGGAAATGGACTTCGTGGGGACCATTATATCCGGTAATAGCACTTGTGTTCTTAGGAATTCTGAATATTTCTCAAATATATTCTGCTTTTTCCATCAACCCAGATCCTGTGCGCTTGTCAAGGAATGACATCACTAAGTAATCATTGTACATTCTTTGGTCTACGCTGAAATTCCCCCTTTCAGCGATATCCGAACGCAGGATAAATTTAACAACTGGAAGCACTACAAATCGGCTGCAATCGTTGTAGTGAAAATTCCATTGTAAAGATCACGGACAACAGTGTGGAGCATCTAATATTTGAGCGGTGACTAACACACACTAGTCGTATCAAGGAGCCTGTTCTTCCCTACAGTTTACCCACTTCCCTCGATTCTGGAAAGTAGACTGTCCTCACCTGTAACTGACACCAGCCAACCGACCCTCAAGACATCTGGTATACACGTCCAGACTCAGGCACAAGTCTTTCCAGACGTCATAGTTCTGCCAAGCAGCTCTGTGCATCAAAACCAAGCCTTTGAAATGCTGGGACAGTTCTACAACCCCGACTGACACAATCTGGATAGCTGAACCTCAGTGCTTACTTGGAAACCTGTCATAAACCTAGACCCATCGATCAATTAGAACGTTCGGACCTTCGCATGTAAATGGGAAAGTAAACTCCATTATTCTACTGATATTCAAACAAGGCTCAGTTATGTACCTAGAAAATGTGTACACCATCAGAACATCAACCATAACGAGTAAAATTTGACTAGATCGACGACCTACTTGTTTCATAGCGCTCAGGTCCGCCAGGTCGTCATACTGATGAGCCCCAAATGGAGACCGACTCATCAGATTAACTACCACTGGCGTCCAGTGAATAGCACAAATTACCGGGAGTTGAAGATTAGAATCCTGACGTTCATGCTGTAAGCGGAGCAAATCTAGGACTCCCCAGTTTGGACATCCATATACCACACAAATAGCGATTATTTGGTGGAATGGTAATGGTCACCGTTTTCCCTGTGGCAGTACCGATTGCAAGTCCCTCAAGCTCTGTTTCACAGCATCCAACGACTACGGCCACAACTGACCGGGTCGCCGATGAATGGACCCGTTAGACAACGACAGTGACCACGTTATGCTCATTAGAGTGGCACCAGATCGACTGGGAGACTGCTTCGAAAACAACCCACTTAAACCACTATTCACGCCTTTCGAAAAAATCTTGATTAATGACCAAATCATCTCCACTCAGAGAAACACCGTCAACCACGTCTGCCAGAACCGAGTTGCTGACACATGGAGACCATCAAAACGACGGCTCCACAGCATCATTAGAGCCAAAAAACAACCTCCGCGTACGTTGAAAACAGTCTGGATTCACACAAAACCCTTACGAGCGGAGAATGACAGACTCAGCAGCAATTATACTCGGTCGTCTGTAGGGAAATGCATTTGCTGACAACAACAAAAAGTTATCCGGATCTGTTGGACACTGAGTTACGGAATTTGATGATTCGGAGGTCACTGGAAACCGTCGTCAACTGAATGTGGCCCCAGGTTATCTTACTTCCATCGCTGCTATCTTCAAAACTGACGTCATCGGGGCAGTCCGTTTCATACAGGGATCGGCGCTTGAGCTCGACGAAATTCGTTTTACCGATGCAGTCCAGTTCCAAGCAAAAGCACTAGCGAGGTTTTCCCGGTTACTGTCCAGTACCAACTAACTTCACCCTCTCAAGTGAATACCGCTCGGTTAACATTAGCAGCGAAGATGACATCGCCGAACTTCCGTTCCATTGCTGTTTTTTTATGCCCACAGGACGCTTTCGTAAGATCCTGTACAATCTTTCTGCATCCCGATTTTTCTCTGTAAACCAGCAAGTTAGCTACGTTGGACAAGATGAGGCATTTGGAATGCCCACTTATCTCCACAGTATGCTTCGACATTCTCAGACAACGAACGGCAATTGTTCACTCATTAATCTTGACGTGCAGAAGTGAAACCAGTCACACAGTTTGTCTCACCTACTCCAGTGATACCGTCTTACACAGCCTGACAGGCGCAGATGGAACATCGTCGACCTGTTAACAGTTCGTGGATTAGTAAACAAGTTCTCAAATTTTCGGACAACCCATATTTTTACCGTCAACTCATCTCTCAAATTCCATATCCTTGTACTCCTAGACAATAAAATCCTTAATGCTTTTGTGACTATTCGTGCTTCGTACAAAAGGGGTACCACAGGTAGGACGAAAAAGGATAAATGTGGTCACTGATAATTAGTGGGGGACTTCGGTTTGTTACGTCAACTGACTATCAGTCGCAAGCTATCGCAGATACGGCATCCCCGAAGGCTTTCAAATGAAGCTGAATGAAATATCTGTACGGATGCAACAGCTTCCCTCAATTATGTATGATATCCATATTAGACGGCTACGACTAACATGATGTAGGCCAGTGCGCTTCCGCGTTTCACCATTCCTGGACCCACTGTTTCTTCAAAATACCACAATAACCCACCGTGCTTATTAACAGAGCTTACATGTAGCCACCACTACACAGATTCCCCTAACAAATGGGTACCTCAAAATCGAATTTCTCCGACATTCGTGCATCATCTGTCCATATATGGGAGCTACCTAGCATAAGTATGAGACCACCATACAAATCCCAAGAAACCTCCATTTCTGATACGCTGACTCAGACGTCAACCATGTTGTGCATGACTCACATTGTCGGACAGTACATCTCAGTTAAAAAGGGACCTTATATCCCATCTGAGGGGATTGCATAAGTCCCAAAGCAGGCTACTGTATGTCTTTCATTAAGAAAATACTGCTAATCATACTCAGGAAAATACCAACCCCAAACTCATTAGAAGAACGAATTGTTCCATATAACGGAATAATGTTTTGCTTTAAAGTTCATTTACCACTTATGCATGCATGTATGTATGTCCGTGTATTACCGTAAGAGGATTCTGTGAGATTGTGCAGAAGTGTCTACCCTATAGACATATGAAGCAGCCTGTATACACAGTTTGTAAACGCTGTTATTCACATGGCTTGCGGATCGAAAGTGCTCAGTAATCTGAGTGGTTGCAATGGAAACTTAAAACTTACTTTCCGACTGTTTTAAAAAACGTTCATCATCAGACACATGAGAAAACAAAATGAACTTTCCAAAGACCATTTCATTGTTGCTACTGTTCCTACGAATGACGACAAAAAAGTTTAGTCGTTAAAGAAATGCCTATAAAAACGTACAGAAAAAGCAATCACATATGTTGTTCTACGTTAAATTGAATGATCCAACTGTTCATAGACGAGCTTTTTAGACATGACCTACGGGATCAACTTGATCGGTGTCAACTCACATTCGATAAGCTTGTCGAATGTTCTTCGAACATTCTTAGGCGAGACGTCTTACAACCAGTCAGCAGCGCAACTTTGTTGCGTTTGTTGGATGATAAGCACACACATGCTGTCAGATAGAAGGTCCCAAATATTTCCAAAACACCTCGATTTAAACCATGCCCAAAATGTGGTTGGAGGTAGCTGAAATCGCTCTCTATCTCTCTCTCTCTATCTTGTTAGCTGCTCTTTTAGGTGAGCGTATTCTCGTAAATGACCTAAACTGATCACCGTTGTTTCTGCAACCCAGCGGTTTCACACTAACCAACATATGATTCAAACTTTCATATAACTGGATACCACAACCCTAGTACCAGGCACAAATGGACATAAAAATGTACAACACAATCAGTGAGTCGGTACACTGGTTTCGTTCTTATATGCTAACAACCAGTTGTTCCAGCGTTGGTGACAGTTATTGCGACGGTCCTCTTTCACAGCTTATCGAAAAAATTCATTCTATGCCAATTTTAACTTGCTGTCATGTCATTAAGTATCTCGATGTCAGATGTGGATATATCTCCAGTTCTCCCTCCCCGAACCGCTCGGTCAGTGTGGTTTCGACAATGAAATATCACATTAAGATCAAGCTATCTGACGTGCCGAGATAAACAAGCATTATTACAAGACGACTGGAATGCCTACGTAAGGTTGTACGAGTGAATTATCCGGTCATTCTCGCAGAAAAATGTTGGGAGCATAAGTACTCACAATAAACCCTGGTAACTTGAACCATTGACAGCATGTCAAAGTAGGATCAACAACAACCGCTCACTATTCACCATGCCAGTGGATTTGTTTCAGATAAATTCACGAATTTTGCTACCCAAACACTTGAATAACCTCCCTTCCACAGTCAGTTAAACTTTACAATAAATATATTATCCTGGCAAATTAGCCGGTCCTCAATTACCATTGGTCTATTGGTGGTTTTATCTCTCATCATTTCGTCGTCTCCTAGTTAGCCAGCTGCATAAGATCAGTCCTAATAGCCTGCCACCAGGTGACATACAGTATTTTCCTTTGACCACATGAAACACGCATTTGTCTGGTCACCTACACTCTGTCCTATTTGGAGAAAGTAGGGCCAGGTGCATGTGACCATTACGTGGAAAGCATTCATACAGTCATCCTGGTACAAAACAGTTAGTCTGCTGAAAACGGTGAAACATTGCTGAGTAGGTTGGAATAATACAAACCAAGTGTTTGATTTGACAAGAAGATGATGGGACGAGACACTGGTGGTCTTCAATGGTCACATACATGTGCGGTATTGAGAACCCAGGAAGTGCAATTTTTGCACTCAAGCTGACACTCATCGACCGGTCTGGTCTCTGTTCGGACTTGTCAAGTCGAGCTAATGTGAATAGAGGTCGGACTGGTAAACTTTTGTTCGCCTATCGGTGGTATAAGCAGTGTTGTGACTTAATTTCACGCAAATTCAGAAATTTCACGCATGTAACGTGCAACAATTTAGGTGAAGCTAGGCTGCAACACTTAACGTATATATCTGAGTAGTACCAACTGTCCTGCTTATTGCAACCAAATTATATAGATATATATCACTGTTTGCGAGGCAAGAACAACACAACAGTCGCTAACACGTTGGCGTAGCTGTTCATCCGATAGTTGGAGATCTGATGCTCAAACTCAGTTATCCAGACAAATATCAAGCATCACACTTTGTGTTGACCTTTGAAGTAAAATCATGTGAAAATCCGACCCAACCTCATTCCCCTAAGTGTTTATCCCTGTACATCCTGCTAGACATTGACCTGAAAGATTTTGTTTTATCGCGTCAATTTGATACTTGTGCAAATAGGCAGTTGTCGATCATTGTATTTTGCGTAAGTGGTGCGTCGTTCGAACAAGCGGCACGGTACCACAGTAGCATTATCCGTAATCTCCAAGTGACACCCGATTCACGCTGTATCAGGTTCCACGTAATCCTTGCCTGATAACTAGGTCTGCTTGCAGATAAGTAGTCGGGGATTTGTTTTATTGTCAACTTGAACAGCACTCACATCTGATCGCAGCATTCGAATTCGAATAGACTTTCCAGCCAGCCTCTTTCGAAAAGAAGCACTAGACTCGAGTTTCGCTCCCATTAGAGCTTGCCAGTAGTGCATATCCTCGCCACGGCCGGGACTAGAACTCCTACCAAGCTTTCATGAGGCAACCGTGTTGACCACTGCGCCATTAACTTCATATTGGGCACGACCAAATTAGCGGGTCCTCTAGTGAGTTCTCACGTTGGGCACAATCGAATTATCACTTGTGAACGCTCATCCGCCTTCGTTTGTGAGTAATAATCAAGGTGCTCGATCGCCTCAAGAGAACACATGTGAGAATTCGGTCGTACCCAATATGAGGTCAATGACGGTCAACACGGTCGATTCGTGAAAGTTTGGCAGGAGTTCTAGTCACGGCCGTGGCAAAGATATGCACTACTGACGAGCCCAAATGAGAGCGAACCTCGAGTCTAGTGCTTCTTTTCGAAAAGGGCCGACTGGAAAGTCCATGGTCGTAATTGATCGTGACCTTCCACCTCTTCGATCGCAAAAGGGGATTGCACTGATGTTGGCATTACCGAAGTGGAAATTAGTTAAACAGATTATCTTTGATTTTTCGGCAGATCCTGTTTCGGACTTAATCAGTTGGTCCTAAAATCCCTGTTCGCCAGCGTGCCTTTCGATTGATGGGAACGCACGAACTGATTAGAGCACCATAACGCATGCGCCATTTGATCCATCTGTCTGGATTTTTTAATATTTGCGTACCTTCGTAACAACACTTCATCGGGACACAGTGACAGGTGAATCCCTCCTCACACAAATATTTTCAAGAGCACTGAACGTGGTGTATAGTCTACAATCTAGCAAACATGTCAGCTTTGTGCTCAAATCTTGGAATGGAACGATGCTCGGAGTTGTCAGGTTATGTTTCAAACGTCTACTTCGTAAGTTGTTTACATTCATGAAATAGTTGAAGTTGGATTTGTATTTGATAATGTTGGGCTGCCCAGACCTGAGTAGGATGACTTGGAGCAAACAGGACAAAAATGCGCGTTCTCATAATCGACTATAGCTGACGTAATCACCGAATGACATATGAGATATAAAAAAAACACTTCCATCAGCATTCATACGGATAGGGAATGTGAATGATCCACCACCGAGACTGAGTTCTACATTTATTTTATCCTGTTAAAGGTCATGCACATTCGTCACCCAAACTGTACTGACCATAATCCTGGGGACACAAAGCTGCGAACAAGTTGTGATGCCATGGCTAAAAGGCACAAATAACCGTGAAACCTTTGGGAAGAATTTGTGGAACCTTTCACTCTGAAATGTTTCCCAATGCGTTCGCCTCTGTAATCCACTCACCAATGGAAACGAACATAAAAGCACTTGTTGAAAGTGTTCAGAGACGGACCACCAGAAGAAATATGGAGCTAAGGAAAATCGCCTATCCGGAAAGAGGCAGAATTAGATCAATTCTCACCCAGTTACAGACGCCTCAGGGGAGATTTAATTCTTAACTTAAAATGCCCCGCACCGAGGATCTTCTACTGGCACATCTCCTCTCATTAAGTAAGGATGAACGTTTGAGAGGTCACTCGCTGGAAATGAGTAATGAAACAGACAGGTTACTGTGCGGACAGAACAGCTTCACAGTTAGTATCTGTTCACGTTGGGACGCATCGCCCGACTCTGGGATCATGACTGAATTGGTTGGGAATTTTAAAATATTACTCAATCAGCACTTACACGAGGGACAAACGGCACTACAAGTCTCCCAACCGTTATACTGGCTCGATCGTGCAGGCCAGTAACGGCACATCTTTGACCGAATGCTATTCTAGTGTGTCTCAGCATTCGCTGATGAAATGATTGCAACCAGCTGCTTCACTGAACTTATCTTCTATTTAGCTCCGTTCACTCTTCCCGTACACTGGCAAACCGTCCAACACAACTTTTCCATCGACCAGCACAGAGATAAGAACGAACTAGCGAAGATCGGGAGTTAGGTAAGCTACACGTGACACTATTATACGGTCATTCCAGGTTTCTACGATGCCCTCGGGCCGATTCGATGACAGTTTTATCTGGTCACTTAGACGTCAAATGCTTTTCGAATCGTATACGCGTCTTCATTTGGTCACTGATGCAACTACCGGACCTCGTCTTCAGCGGTCTAGGGGGGGGGGTTAACAAACACCATGTGATAAAGGATCAGTGTGCATTTTGTTTACCTTCCTCAGACCAAGAAGACGTGCGCCGACCGCTTTAAAGCGAGGATAAAATTTGCCTCCCATACCAACCTGAAAAGAACATAGCAACCTGGAGTGACCACATAACATTGTCGCAGCTGTTTCCGTACGTTTATGCATGACTAATTTTTCATGAAATCCATTCAGTTGATATTCAGACTACAGCTGTTTGGTGGCACTCGTTGTACTGTTGCGAATATTGGCTGCCGCTAGCTTGATAACAAGATGGGTAATGTCACAGATGGGTGATCGCACACGTTTGTCGCTGAGGATGTATTAATTGGCACAACAAACATGTACTTTGGAATAATAAATCCCCTATCACAAAAACAAACGTCTTCCTTGGCATCCTTTTACACACTGCGATGACGCCTTACCAGCATGCGGATTCTATCCAAATGTCTTCGGATGGAAATGCTTAGGAAGACTAGAATGGTTCGGACGATGAGGTGAGGTGTACGGTGGGATGTTGGGTAGAGTCGAAGCACGTAGTTCGGTGTTTACTTTGTGCCATCGTAACGGAAGACTGCGTGTGACTAACAAGTGGTCAGGCAGCTGGGATAGCGCTCACGTACTCGTTGCAAAATGGATCACCGATCAAGTGGGCCGGCCTTATATATAATGAGTCTTACGCTCTTGGCCCGATGGGGTACCCCAGTCAATCCGACTGAATGTTGAGTACTTTTTTGACCCACTCATACGTATTACTGGAGAAAACGCTTACTGAGTGGTTTGCAGCTTACTGCCCCCGCAGACTGAACAAGCATATTCGATGTCGACTGCCTTGTGTATTAGTAGCAAAGCCAGATACACCCGACAGTGATTAGTAACATGGCATATACACGGTCAGTTGCACATCATCCAATGATAGCAAGTGATTATAAGTGAACAGTTTGGTAAATAGATTTGAGTGCTATTCATAAATGCGCCTCTGTTTTGTACGAAGGTAGATTTTAACCGGAGATCGACTTTACTGTTTGATTTTACGGAGAACCACAGAAAAGGGTTACAGTCTCAAAGACCCGTTTTACAGTTAGGGACATTCACGGGTTGAGTAACCACTCCTTGTGGTTAATGTTAATATGGGCGTTTTTGCACACAGCACACGCATGGCTGTTGATGAATACAGGTTGGTTACCTAGTCAGCAAGTCTCAGTTACCGCTACGTTTGTTCATCTGATTCACACCATTTTCATCGAAACCGTTGCGCAGGTTAGCAACCACGGAACCATATGAAGACCGATCCGAATATGAAATATGGACTGAAGATTTACGATTCCATTCCGGGAAGTTGAATGTAAGATACAAGCACTTTCACAGTGTACGTGTTAATACAGCAGGGCGTCAATAAAACGAAATTATTTCTAACGGAAAACTTCTAACAAGCCTAGCCGTATAAAATCTATTCAATATAGAATTGGTTCTCCTACTTCATTCTCTGAGACAGAATGACAGCTACAATGAGTTATTCTCTCACCACTGAGCTTTCTGTATTCTACCATATAAGCTGAAAATGGCGTTTTGGTCTTGACCGATCACATCTGCACCTATTTGATCTAAAAAAACCTACTACAAGAACTTTCACTCCACTCAGGAAACCCTGGACGTTTTCGAAGTGTCATATGGGGACAGGTGGGATATGATTATTGAATAAACAACCAATATGCAACGTAGATCACGAGACTTATGTGTACAGAGGCAAATGGGTTTGCCCATGCTGTTCAAGCGTTTACACAGGACGCTTTTAATGCGCATCAGATCTGAACGAGGTCCACGTAGTTTATATAAAATGTACTTATCGGTTTCGTACGAGCTGAACGCATGACTGTTATTTATCCAATAATGTAAGTAAACTCCTAAACCGGCTAAGTTTGACAAAGGTACCTAAGACTCAACTGAGACTGTCTGAAGAATAGCGTTCTATTAAGTGATATAACACTCCGTCTCTTCGAAGGCAAGTGAGGTACTATTGATTAGCAGATGAACTTTGAACGGTGAGAAAATTAGCAGGAAATCAGCTTTACATTCAATCCTCATGTGGATTCAGGTGGAAAACTAAGTATGCTTGTAGTGCTTACTGCGAGAACATGTGGTCTCTGACCAATAAATAGACCAATTTCACTAGACGATGACTAACGCGGAGAGATCACTGTTGGCCAACAGGGTAGTTCAGTAGAATAATGGGTAAAATTATCGACGGTTTACTGGAGGAGGTGTCAATGAAATACGACAAACGCCCTATAGAATAGCTTAGAAACAATTGTAGATGCTAGCTGTATGTCTTTCCTGATTTTGGTTACAACTTGCGACGGAGTAAACAATGGGCCGCCCCACTTACTGAATCATCAATGGTTTTTATGTCTGTTTTCTGTGTTTGGTGGGAGGCGGCTCAGTGATAGGAACGAACGCACATTCGCCTCTGACTCTACTATGGCAAAACCCAACGCGGCCGTCATATCAGTCGTGTACGTACACAGTGCGCTCGCCCTGATCACTTTTTCATTTAAACAAACCCAGGTAAAGGGTCTGCGGTTTTATCGTTCATCCCGTGCGTATGTTGCACGGCCACACCACTTTGACCGTACATATGGACAAGGTGTGAGGTGTATAAGTGCAGTTGAACGGTAAGCATGCGCGCAGGCAAACTCGACGCCTTGCCTTTATCGGTTGAATTGACAGGCAAACCATGACTGTACCTCACACCATGGGCACGTGCCTTACTGAGACACAGCAGAAAGATGTGTTTCGGTCTAAACTTTCTACACCTGCCCGTCGAAGGGTAAACTCCCGGAACAGTGGTTTTCTCTAATAAACCACTATGGCGTCACTATTGTCTGATTTATCCAGAACGGGAAGAGATTGTGACTCACCCTCACGGCGAGGGTACGGGTATCTTATGATGAATCTACGCCCAGGTGAATGTCGACCGGACGCGGATTTGTCCGGACACGTGCAGTGTTGTGTGTTGCGGCGTCTACTACACCATCTCGGGATGACAAACCACCAAAACGAGAAAGCCAATTTGGCACCAGCCCAGATGTTGAGAAGGATAAGGACTTACATTTAGGATGACGATGAGACCTTTGGATAAACACGCTAAAACGGTGGTGCGTTCCAACTATATCACTGAGTTATCAACGTTTGATCACTTTTTGTTGGTGGAATAATGGAAAAAATGAGTGGTGTATTTGCTGTTCTGTCCAAATTGATAATTTCTGAGAGATTAAAATCAAAGCGGGTAACTTGTGAGTACAATAGCACAATAGTTCTCTTGGATCAGGTTCGGACTCATTTCTGAGACCAACGGCAAACAAAGCGTAGGATTATTGAGCCTCCCTAATGTTCACAGAAAGCATGACCGTTACCAGGACTCATTAGTCACCAATAACATGAGGATCTTTTATGGGCAATCGTGGTTGCCAGAATGACATGCCGTTGATAATAGCAGCGTGGTTTTCCTTCCTTGTTTAGTGTTTGGTTGCTGATCAAACTTTACACATAATGTTGATGTTTGACGGCTCCTCAGTGTTAGAAATTTCGCATGAAATATTGTTGGGTTCGAAGAACGTCGAAAATGTTACATAAAGTGTGTGTGTGTGTGAGTGCTGAGGCAAAAATTTCATGTTTTCGTTGGTTACTTACAAGAAAGTACAGTTGAACAGATCAACGACTGATCATATAAGATGAACTATTAAATTTCGTTTGATGAATAGACGTCATTCAGTCCAACGGCCAGTGTGGCAAATGGAGCAACTGAAGTGAGCAGTCAACTAAGTAGTGCAGTGACGCAATGACCATATGAACGACTCACTTTGGTCAACCGATGACGATTTACAATGTCTATCATCATGTGTTGCATACACTCTATTAATTGGAATACGGGGACGAATGAAGGTGCATAGAAATTTATTGGATAGTGAGGAGAAGAAAACCAGCCTAACAATGTTGATAATAAGACTTATGTACGATCTGCCATGGTAATGAGAAGATCTCGATGATTTTCCTGTCAACTGCAAGATGAAACGTTTTAAGATTCAACGTTTACACGTAGGGAAAACAAATCGTCCTTACAAATAGGTGGGCAAACAACACTAAAGGATTTTGTACAATCTTCCCTGTGGTCGGTTTCGGACAAGTTCTTCGTCATATCACTCTTGACTGTCTCAGTTCTCAGATTTAAAAATCCTGTCACTATCTGTTCCCAGATCAGACGGAAAAGTGCATTCAGGTGTGAACCTCCGGAAACATCTGAGAAGTGTTAACTTAGTTCGTCTATTCTCACCGTCTGTATGGTCGACGGTAAACACAATAAGAAGCAGTAGGATTGGGTCTTCAAACTAAGATAATAATTCAGAACACAGTCTGGTGTTGTAGAACTCACGCGTGAAGCAGGTCAAACCAAACACAGACTAGATAGAATGTATTTATAGATGCTTTATTTTGTTATAAACTTAAGTTTCTATTTTGTAAGCGTGAACAAAAGTTAGCAGATGGTCTTTGAAAGTGTAATTGTAAAATGCTAATGTTGATTTGCCTTCCTGTGTGAAAGGTCTGGTTGTTCTGTCTGAGGAGAAACCTACCCACACAATCAGAGGTGCAATTTGACACAGTGAACTACTTCCGCTCATTCTCTAATTCCAGCCGATAGTATACACAGTCACCGGTGTATCCAAAGTTCAGGCATTTCAACAGTGAAGGCTATATCGTCCTAAAAACCATTTCGGGTATTGGCCCATTTCTCACATTCCGAGTTTTGCTGACTAGATTGTTAGGTCAGTGACAGTATTCAAAAGGTGTTTTATCACCTCAGTCGTCAATATTTGTGTGGCCGCCGCTCTGATGTCTTTTAAATGGTCTAAATTTTAGGCTGTTTGCCTGATTGAGAAGCACGGCTGTAGGGTTTAGTTAGCCCAAGGAAGTCTTCTATGCGCTGGCTCTTTTTTACGAAACCTTTTTTATCGGTTGGTTGTACTGCATGTTGGGAGCTGTAGAGAACAGTTTATCAAGCCTGTTTTATACTTGTGCGATCGAGTGGAAAACTGGTTTCTCTGATTCTTCTACAGAATTATATTAAAATCACCTGTCTTTTTGGTGTGACGTACATCAGGTGACATGGCAGACATCCGGTACTGTCCATCATTACCCACACGATACAGCAATGAAAATTATATCCATCGATCAACAAGTGAACAACGTTCAATGAGCAAGAGAACAGTTTAACATTCGCTAGTTAATTTGAAGGCGGCAAGCGCCGAGCAATACCTAATGACAATGTACACACTTGTCACTCATCGAAATGCTGTCTTCATTCACATTCGGTTGGTTGTATTTAAATAGTAAAATTCGTTCTACAAGCAAGTTTTTAACGTTTTTCCATGAGTATGCAAAAAATGAACTTCTCGCATGAAACACAAATACAACGGTAAAAAAGTAACCGAACACACAAGGAGATCGTACACCAGTCGCTCCGGCACAGCGGCTTCCATACTTTTCAGTTTATCACCCTTCTGATCAACTAAATTTCAAACACAATACTATCATCTCGTGACGAGCCATGTATGTGTTCAGCAGAAAACATCGTGAAGTATCTACCTATAAATGTATCAATTTATCATCTTCAGACTGAAACTCGCTTAGAAGAATCCCAGGTACCAATATTCCGCGATTCAACTTCTGTTTCGACTTTGGATGGAAGTAAGGTGACGGAACTGAAGCCTCACTGTACCAGTTTCGACACTGGATCGGTAATACAGAAAATCGGGACCTTTTCGCGAGTTAGAAGTGATGGACTATTATTAGACTTAGCCAGTGAGCCAATCCACGTTGGACCTTGAAGATCAGCAAGTAGATTGGCTTTGTACATCTATACTGGCAAACTAATTGAACATTTCTGACGGTTGTGGAAGTTTTGGGCATACATGGGCAGCCAACAAAGGTTACATGAACACAGTCATGAGGACCGTACCGGTACGACCTATGGTTCAGGCACCGGTCGGTCGTGATAAATGCCCAGAAATTAGCAGTGTAACAGATAAGTACAAACACAGAGATCAGAACAAATCAAAGAAAAAAAACCGACGGTTCATAAGTGAGAAGAATCACTAACATTATTGATACAGACATCACCGGTTAAAACATATTGCCATGTCCGACAACCTTCCCAGCCAACAGTTTGCATGGTTGCAATCTCCTCATCTGGCAGAGAGCACATATCATCCTTGTTAACCTGAACGTGTAAAGCTTTCGTGACCCTCCACAATGTCATTTTTGGCCGCCTTGAGGTTTTCCAACTATCAATAGCTACAATGAATGCTGCGCGATGCGGCAGACGGTCCATCGGCATACGAAATGTATGACCAAACTGTCGAAGGCTACGTATTTTTGTTACAACAGTTATCGACTACAAACTTGCACACTTCTCATGGACACGCCAGCTGACTGTTGCGGTGTTGACACAGTCAGCCTAAATGACGCAAGCTGGCTATCTGCTCTATGTGCTTCCCCAATCCTCGTGGACACCTTATCGGCAACAGCACAAACTAGTGAGATGACACGTCTCAGGTAGGTGAAGTGGTGGGCAGATTTGAGCGATCTGCCTGCGGGTTGATGCCACCTCAGTATTGTAAAGTCAGTCTACATTCTGAAGGTCCACAGTATGTACCATAAAGAACAGTCATATCATTTAGTCTGTTCATTGTGNAATTACTCAAAATCACCTTTACCACTGAGCGCCCCCCGCAGATGAATTAAGTGAAGCAATGTATGTCAGCTTGAAGCTTGGAAGAAGATCCACCTCAATATCCTTAAAACTTTTAATTTTGTTTTCCAGAATGTCATCTACCACATAGCTGTAGAGGAGGAAGGAGATCGGACACCCAATTAAAATGCCACTGGAAGTGCAGAAAGCTCAAGGTAACTGCCCGTAAACGAGCACTGTACGCAACATGGGTGTACAGAGACTCCATCACATCAAAACAGTTCCCTGACACTTCACAAAGGGTACATCGGGAAAATGAATCTATAACAGCCTCTAGGTTTCAAAGTGTTAATTCTGTTGGCTGAAGAGATGTGTGTCGATGCCCAAATGTCTGCCTCAAACTGAAGATGTTACCTACCTTCTGCAAACATACCGGAAGCTTGCCTGTTCTTCTCTTATTCGTTTCTCTGAACGCTTCAAAATCCATCGAATTATTAGAACCGGAGACGTCCCGGATGCCACAGAAATAAACCCAACGCCTCAAAGGCTGTCACATGATATTCTGTCTTCTTTCACGAAGACGGGAACTGAAACCAGTGAACTCTAATCATAGAGTACCTCATCACTCTCCCAGGGTAAGTGTAAAAAACTCTCACCATCATCCCTGAAAAGAACAAGAGAACGAAATTCTATTGCGGCTTAAAAGATTTGGCTACAAAGCCATCTATGCCTTCGATGGATGACTTTTTCTAGTGTCCGTAAATGAATGAATTCGCTAATGCCAGCTGAACTGTTGTCCAAAGTGCTGAATCAATCCATCATTTTCAAATTTGATCCTATCGACACCCTGTCAACGGTCAGCACATCCACGGATCAATCAGGTCAATACCTGACTTTTTGTGATCAAACCACTCTTTACATTGCTTTA
Source organism: Paragonimus westermani (assembly GCA_008508345.1). Classification (NCBI taxonomy): domain Eukaryota; kingdom Metazoa; phylum Platyhelminthes; class Trematoda; order Plagiorchiida; family Troglotrematidae; genus Paragonimus; species Paragonimus westermani. The sequence continues at coordinate 171,186 of QNGE01000365.1, read as the reverse complement.
GCCCGTTCTGATAAATAAGCCCAGCGAGCTATGGGATTACCGAGTGGTTCAATGGGTGTACTGTTGCCTACACAGATACGTTTGACAGCCACCATCTAGTGGGTATGGGTTAGGGTTGGCATAATGTGCATGAGTAACAGCGTATTAGGACTGTGTACTCACGATAATCCAGAATAGGTGAGCAATTAACGGAAGCACAGATAGGTTGCCGTCTGCAAAATGACAGTTTAACGACAAAGCTCTTTACACAGTAATTTTAAACTACATCATACAACTATTAGAGTTTTAATGCTAATTACTCAAAATCACCTTTACCACTGAGCGCCCCCCGTGAATCAACTCTCCCTTCACCATCATCCTACTGACCTTGAAAAGGTCTATCGATTGTTTGGGAAACTGATTTAATTTGAGCGAGCTCAGAGCTTAACGCTTTTTTTCTGATGGACCAGACGATATGTTTATCCGAACCTGGTAGCCGCTAACATATGTGATCAATACTCTCGCTGTGATCTGTGAGTTTACTTTACTTTTCTATTTATATCCCACTGAGTAATGAATAACCACGATATGGCTGTTTGTCAATGGTTAAATCGGATACGGCGGCTGATCTGAGTCGAGACTTGAGGTTCTATCTTTAGCTAAAGTTTCGTCTTGTGTAAAATGACACCCAACATTCATATTACTGTTGTGATGAAACAGGGTTGGTGTAGCGTCTCTGTTGAAGAGTGTGCAAATGATCATATCTTGTGTATAAACTGTTATCAGCAGAACAATGATCGATACACTAGAAGTGCAATCGACTGCTGCAACGAGTGTGTTTACGTGCGCTTGCTAAATGAAACAGTTTCAGCAAACATGTGTCAGATTTCAACAAATCGATTGAATAAATCAAGACTAAGGAACACAACAGTAAAGTAGCTACCCAAAACCCAGTATTATTGTAGCTCAATACCGAACAATAACATGATCCTGGTTAGTTTTACTAGTCTGGAAGTGATATCATTCTGTGCCTCTTACACCTTGGTGTTTCGGATTACTCCTACGTATTAACCACTTGAATGACAAGTACATATCATTCATGGTTCAGTTAACCAGCAATACTTCAATGTTGGAAGGCAACTCACGTCGTATTGTGGCAATTTGCATGCGTCAAATTTGGGATCCAGAACCATTTCCGTTTGTTCTCTGTTCATGGCTATTTGGAGTAAACAGAATTGTGCTCAAAAATTCAGTATCCTTTGTAAGCTTTAAAATGAAGCATATGAAACTTGTGTAGAATTATGAAGATTATCATTCACCTTTACAAATTATTCACGGTTTCTGAGACTCAATTTGATGACATGCAGAGAAAATCCTCCAATTCAAATGTTCCAAATCAATGGACACGCCATATTCATCCATTGTTTGTTAAAGGCAACCACTACTCACGTTTGTTGTTTCCTTCCTAGTAGATAGTCATTGCAGTACTAATGTTGTATCTTCAACGGTGTGCAAATGCTGGATACAGATCATGTGAAACGCAAACCACAAGTTCGGAATGAAGTTTAGAATTAGTCATTTATGTGAGATGCAGCCGGAGTACTGTGAGTTCATTGGTTTACCGCTATAAGTTTTGATTAAAGCGACACGGGAGGTTGGGTGGAAATCAAAAGTCGTAGGCAGGAAATTCAAGACGGAGCACCATCAGATTCTTGAAGCTTTCATGGTGTACACACATAAACATCTTCGTAACAACTCGTTGATCTCAAAACTGAACTTTCTAGTAAGCTGCACCTCATACTTCACTCTTCTTAGGACGTTTAGGTGGGTCTCGTCAGTGCTGATAGTACTTCTGTTACCCACATTACAGTGAACATCGACACATTTCGTTGAAGCATACGACCAAAGTTTGCCAGTAAAGTTCTACAGTATACCATATGTCCCATGAACTAGCCATTAAACTGACGACTCTGTAAATTCACGACTTTGCATAATTAGGAATTGGGGCACTGTGGCTATCTAGAGTACTGAACGGTTGTGAAGCCGGTGGTGCGGTCGTGCCAAAGCACAACAGTGCTTGACCCGATTTCAATCAAAAGACGCTATTATGAACGAAGCACTGTGGATCTGTAAGACAGAGTGTGCAAACAGCGTTTTCTGTTGTTAATATGGACCGCGGTTGGTGAGGCACTACAGTTTTGTACAATACAGTTCGCCAGGTCAAAAAACGGACTTCTTCGAGCGTTTTCCCTAGATCGCTCTCATAGCTATGTTTCCTCACTCTTAAACACAGGGAGAACCTTTCACAACTGGTCTTGTACGTAACATCTGTTCCGATACACGCAACCTGTTCGCTTGAACTGTCTTGACATCCAGTCAACCGTTACTATCACTGTACAGCGCCAAAAAGGCTCACTGAGTGCCAGATCGTATCAGTGCGTGTGACGATATTCTATATGGACACACTAACGTGGTGTGCTCATCTCATGCATTTCGACCAAACAGTCCATAATACGAAACGAATAAATTGTAAGTATGCTTCCGTTCCATAAGAACAGTCAACACTGGTTAAATCAAACACAACAGAGCCTCGTATAAAATGTTAAAACGATGAAACATCTGCACACCTGGTAGCTAGTGTTAATGTATATTAAGACCCATTGACATATTCCGTGTTATTTTGTGAAATCAAAAGATTGACTTGCGGAGTTTTTTAACAACCATAGTATCAATACACAGGTATTCGAATGGTGTGATTCTTCTAAACTGATAAGTGTGAGCGGGGCTCTGCTAACTGATACGTAGTCGAAAAGTCTGCTTCCATTAAATGAATGTATATTTAGTCATAGCTTTCGCAGCCAGTCATCTTTTCATACGACCCTCATCGGAAGTAAATCCCATGCCCGAAATTCACTTTTCTTCAACCTATTTGGTGCATTTGTTCCGATTGGAAGTAAAACTCTGAATCAAATACTGGTTTTGTTGACCGAGTGCCTTTACACCAGACAAGCGTTCATTTACATGCAACCTCATATGCATACTACATGGGTTGTCTAATCGTTCACGGAATAAACCCGGTAAGACTGGTCCAAAACCTTACGGCAAGACCGTTCGGTCAAGTATGTCAGTCGATAAGTTTACCTTTATTCTAAAGTCTCACAAAATTTATTTTAAGTTTATATGTCCCATGCTACACATATTGTTTGCCTAGGAATAATCATCGTTGATGGGAGACACTGAACCCATGTGCGTGTTGACTGGACAAACAACAAAATGAAGGTCTCAGTACACAAATGCCCAACTTGTTAATGTATATCGTACGATTAACATTCATCCATATGTAAAGTCCAATTCATCTCCGTCCACAGTCCATTAACTTTCGATGAAATCTCTCTATACCACAAGTATATTCTCACGAATTGTCATTTGGTTGGAAGTACTGGCTACACCCACATACCCTCAAAACACACGCAAAACGTTTCCTTCAAGATAAACATAATGACAACCATATCAGACCTGAAACTCCAGACCAACAATAGCAGATCGACCATTATTTGCTACCCTACTTGCGCCAATGCAGCAAGACTGTTTCAACCGTTTTGTTTGTATGCAGTTGTACTGTATTATGTGGGGAGGCAGCATGCACAAAAGAACCTCAACGAACACCAGTCAATCAAATCTGCATTTTGCATGCAGCAAATCCAAATAAGCAATACGTGCTTCTACTATAGACACTTCAACCGACAGTCAGTCAAGTCTGTCTGGAGGAATTAACCATGTTTCTGGTTGAAAAGTATGCAAATTTTCATAAAGATGGGGTGGAACATAAAATCACTTATTTCGAAGCGACCACGTTTGTTATATCATCCTTTCATCCCAAGTTATGCTTACCTTCTTCTGACCAAGGATCATTATTAGACTGTGACTTCAACTTTGCCGTATCTTTTCCAACGGTCTGGGCGTCTACTGCATCAGCTGCCATCCCCGGACGGCCCATTAGCCACGATCTGGTTCCGCGACGATTTACGAGCCAAGCCACCAAAATGATGGTTGCCAACAAGAGAATACTGAACAGTACAACCAAACAAATGACTACCACCTCGTTCCGTCTACCAGCTTGAGCCGCTGCCGCCGAACGGGCTGCCAGCTGGTCCAAATCGAATGGGAGCAAATCTGCGGACGACCCCTGGTTGGACTGGGACGCCAATCGGGCCTGGTAAACAGCCATGTCCCCGATATCCGGACTTTCCAGGCCGTCGGACACAGTGACACGAATACTGGGCGATAGGGTACAGCGTCTTGTGTTCCCACTGCCATGATCGCATGCCTCGATGACTAAACGGTGTGTTGTGGTACTGTTTAGTGTTCTATGGACGATTAACAAAACGAAATACGCGATAAGCGAAACTCCTCTATTCCAGGATGATGTCACTATGATCACACAATTGGACTTATAAGCGAACATCTTAATAAAATTTATATGGACATTAGAAAGCTTTCAAAGTCTCGAAGTGTATCTTACGGGTGACAACGAGGTAGGCATGGGGTTGTGAAAGATTACGACAACCAGCCTAACACCCGGAGAGTTCTTTCATCAAATTTACTAACACTAGAATAAAAACCAATTAAAATGGTCCCCAAGGCAAAAGTCATTTGTTAGAACATGTAACACCTCCGGTAATTGTATCTGGATTGTTCGAATGTCTTCTGCAACAAGGGTGATTTGGATGCCGTTTCAGAAAGGGGACAACAAACAGTCATTGGCTTGGGAGCAATTTATCTACGATATTTTAGGTGGAAGCCCGCGGACCGTCAGTCATGTTGTTAGTGTTTATAATGTGTGAAAACTATCAGTTTTAAATAAAAGTTGGCTCCGTACAATAAAGTGAAGGTCAACCTCATCGGATTCAAGACCAGCTGCAGAATTTGAAAAGGAGTGTTGACCTCGGATTTCACTCTCATTAAACTAATCAGTAATGTATATGCTCATCTCGACCAGAATTTGCACTCCATCCCTCATACCCTTAATAATAGAGTGCTAATCACAACATCAGTAACTTCAAAATGGTCACGACCAACCAACTACCCAATCACCGTTTTATCGACTGAAACGAACAGAGCGATTCTGTTTATTCTCCTTCCAAAATGATCAGGCAAATTGAACCCTATTCACACAAGGTTGTGCGTGATCGTTTGGATGTGATTGTTTGACCGTGCTTATAGTGATATCATTGGCGTTGTGGTTAACAAAACATGAGAACTGGAGGTATGAATTCCGTTCCGAAGGGGGATATGCACCATGGGCGAGCTATAGTAAATACGAAACTCCAGTCTAGTCAAAGGACTTATCTGGATATGCAGATTGCGATCTGGTACGGTGGTGTCGAATTTGACCTAATTCCTCCCTGCTTCTACCGCTGTCACTGTTTCCTCTGCGAAGCATATCCACTGTATGATTTTCACGAAACACGGCTGATTTACGTAGCTGTTTAAATTGGTGAGTCATAATTTCATCTCCATTTGCTGAATGAGAGGATATGTTCATGGGGTTTTAAGGTGAACACTTCAGTGAGAGTATAAGCATCTGCTCATTACAAGCTGACCGTAGTTTAGTCCGCTATTGGGTAGCTACCCATATATTTTCCAAATTAATTCGTTCACGTCGCCTCTACTCTGCTCACTCAATGCTGAAAGTGGCTCAAGCAATCTGCTCTGGAACTTGTGTTTAGACTACCTGACTGAGGTCGGTTTACATATCTTGGTGACTACCTGACAGTCTACCACAAACATTACCCATTCCTGAATCCTCACGGCCATGTTGAGCAAATAACTATTCCGTCTAGTCAACTGTAAACGTATTCATCTCCGACACCGACATCTTCGAAAGCATAGCAACAATTAAACAGTAAACAGATCACAGAGTGTATCAACAGCCTACGAAAAACGGTAGTGTATCCATCTTCACCAACTCTGTTTTATTGCCCACGAATGTTTTTTTAAGTGGAAATTTCTGTCAACCGTTTTGAACCCCAGGGCAACATACACTCTAGCCAAGCTCATGAAAGAGCCCAGGACTCTACGAATTGTCTGTAATTAGCGAAAGTTAACCCGCAGTGGTTAAATTGACTCTCACACCAGTTCCATTAATTATAACTCCTACCATTAGCACTATAGGAAAGTATCTTCCGCTGGTTCAGCACACCAGTGCTTAGCTCATAACAAAAGTCAGCTAATTGAATTCACACACCAACTGATAACAATACGAGACTATTACGATTTTCTAAGTAGTAATGTGTGATGGAAATCTCGATTCACCGACTATCCAAACCCCGACACAAAAGAAGATCTGACAGAGGGCCAATCCAAATATCGCGTTAATGATACAACATCAGGATTGGACGAACGGTCTTAGTGTTGTGCCTTTCGTTATTCGTCAATTCATCTGTTCCGTATTCCACCAATTAACACTCAGTTTATGACGTTACATGTGCTAATGAGATCAACCAATGACAGGCTGTGATTTCTCTAATACTGTTGTACATCAATAAATTCGGTGTCTCAATCCACGAATAACAATTGCTTACTACTGCCAGTACCAAGTCTTCGCCTTATTACTTGCGTGGGAGATTTCAATTCAAGTACGATTTCTAGGGCTATTCGAAGTCCCTAATTTCGAGCATCACAAAATGCCACTTTCTAATTTTACAATCCAACTTTGTAATCAGAGCGCTGCTTAACATCAATATGTCAGAAAGTTTTCTAAAGCCATGAGTAAAAATCCGAAAGTGGACGTCAACAACAACAAGTCATCCTTTGGAAGTTTTCCATTAAAGGTGACTAACTTTTTGAGAACGAAAACGTTTATACAGTGCTGTTGCATGTTTATTTTAATGAATCTGAGTTGGAGCACCTGTTTGACTGGAAGGTGTCCAATCGGTCGGAGGTCAAGCACAGGGTGTTGCGAACGAAACTTTGGTCAGTCGATTTCAGCCAATGGAAAGTGTTATCGGCCGCCACATTGAATTTATGCGTAAAAGATAGGGACTAAGAAAGTTTGTTTCAACGTCTGTCAGATTTTACGAACCGCATTGTATGAGTCAACGTGGTGTAAATTACCTACAATTATATCGAGCTCCTTTTCGCAACTTTTCTTGCAATTTCTATTCGAACATTTACCAACTGATTCAGTGTGATAACAGATAGTGACACCAACAGAAATCACTTTATGGCATATGGTTGTGGAATTACACGTGCAATAAATGGTGATTCCGTAATTATGTTGCAGGGAAAAACTTTATGTTTGTCACTACGTTCATTAAGATTTCAAAATACGGGGTCTGAAACAAATGGGTTACAACCAAATAAGTTTTTTAAACCACTGTATTGATAGCGCCAACTCTAGAATTCGGTCGATTAACGTCATTAACCCACCGTACATTCTGATTCTAGGTTGTTGCTTCAGTCTACGCGAAAGTCAGAAATGAGCACTAAAGCTACAGATTGCAGTACACAAAATAGCTGGATGTACGAATTGCACATATTACGATTGATCATATACAACTCAATTAAAAGCTAAGTTCAACTTTGTTTGTTTCTGTGCTATTCTTGGTGATTTCCTTTTTCATTGCTGTTTGTAGCGTTTCTGAAGAACGTATTCAAGCTTACTCATTCATTAGTACACGTCGACGAATATCTCGAGAACCGTACATAAGCACATATTCCCCTACATGTGACCTTAATTCTGCTGCGTGTAAAATGCTGCGCTAAGTAGGTTTACTGTTCAAATTTCTTTACAAATGCCGTCTACTTTTGAACCACTGCTGTCAGTCTTCACGAATCCCTTCTTCTATGGCCCCACAATCTCTTGCAACGCCCTTTCTTGCCAGACGCAGAAGAAACCTTTGCAAACTGAACACATTCGTACCCATACCAAACTGCCATATCTTTCGTAGAATTCACGGTAACATTTTGTAGACGTTCCCAAGAAACACTACTTTCTTTCCGACTGGCGCACATGTCTCATATATTGCGAATCAGGGGGTATGTCTGCTTTAGGGTGACATCACCTGTATCTGAGAGTTTACTCCGATAGTCAGTGTTCAACGAGAACCTTTATTCATCATTCGGTTTAGAACTCTTTTGTGCACTTCTGTGAAATGATACCTGTTCGCCGGGTTTACTGACGAGCCAAGTAAATGATGTGAGTGCAACGAAAATGAGCACACACTCGTGTTTTACCGTAACCCTCTCTAATGAACCCTCCAGCCTGTTCAAATGCCACTAGTATCGAGTTTATTTCGCACGTGTTTTACTGTTTTGTGTGCCATGGGAATGAAATTTATACTGGGTGGTACTATCTAAAGACAACACAAGCGTGGCTCAGTATCATTTCATGGATCCATATAGATTAATCAAAAGGTCGTGGTGTGATTACCTTCTACTGGACTAGACAAACTCAGTCTTCCTCAGTTCGCCAGTGCTTTACCAGTGGTCGAGCTGCATGGGCTTCCCCACAAACTCATGCTCCCTCTAATCACTTTCGTCTTTGTGTTTCGATTATCGCCCGACTGTTATCTAGTTAGAAAAAAGACAGATTCGACACAATTAGGTGCGTTACACAGCGACCAGAAGGAGTGAGTGTTGACGAACTTTCGTATAACGACACAGCCAACTTTCAAGGGCTTATTATTATACATTGTTTGAGCAACCCGGCGTGAATTATGTGGGAATCGCTGACTACTTTGGTTTACAATCAGGAGACAAACCCGTTCACATAACACTTCATCGTTCGAACTATCTTTGTGTCACATCAATGAGAATTGCCCATGGGTTACCAATAAGTGTTCCTCGTTTGAAAAGTATGTTAGCAAACGAATAACAGAATCCGACGCAAAGTGGACCACTAATTACAAGCCCCAAGATTCGTTGACTAACCGACACATCCCACTTACGTCGTCACAGCGCACGGTTTTTGAAGAGTGGGCAGGCGCTGGAGAATAGTTGGCCTCAATCTGGCTTGAGTGATCGAGCGCATTAATTCGTGGACAGGATCAGTGCGGCTAAGTCAGCATAACACACGCCTTATCCGGCTGCCTGGATCACTGGTGATCTGCCTGTGTTACATTCCAGTCACACTGGTAAGTGGTTACGTTCCAACGTTATCAATATACACGCGAGCTTTCGCGTACTTCAAACAACCTCCTCCGTCGTGCGTGAAACCATAAAAGTTCGGTAAAACATGGTCGGTCTGGCTACAGCGCCTTGTGTTTTGCACACCTAAATCGATACCATTATTCCAAGGTTCGCACGAAGGCTTGTTGTCAGCAGTCCTCGCGAATAAAAGTTTTTTCTCAATCAGTTACTAGTTCATTCGTTTCAGAAAGCGACATCTTAAGAACTGGAGGCGTTGATCTTCAATTCTTCATGGTGCAACGGGTGTAGTGCTTTCTGATCCATTTCCAAGCTGATTGTCGAAAGTAACAGCCGGAAATAGTATTAATCACAATTTGTTCACACAGAATGAACAATTTAGAAATGACAGTATGACTTCTCAACAAGAAACAAACGTTGGACTGAGGGTGAGCACCGCGCAGCATTACAAACATTATTCCGAGCCCTCGCTTCCGTAACCAGTGCAAACTGGCAATCAGAGATGAACTGAGTCCATCTGCATTAACGAGCTGAAGACAAGCTATAAATCGATCGCACACAAGCTCTTCGTTACAAGCGATGCTCAGAGAACTGGTGGTCGAGCGGAAAAAGCACTGTCTCCTGAATAGAACACGTGTTCTATTCTCTATGCTGCTTATGCCTACCTGATGAATCCAAACCAGGACGAATTCAGCTGCGGAGTGTCGTGTAGCATTGTAAACATTGGATTTGTCCTTTGCCAACCTAATGGAAATTTTCATTTCGTTCTTATCGTGTGCATCTCAACAGTTCCAGTGGCTTTAGCAAACTGTATTTCATCGGTCTTATAACTATGCTCTCTAAAATACCATATAGGTTTTGCTCATTTGTGACGTTATTTACATCTGCGGTAAGTTAATTATGATAACTATGTAGAACACTTCCTACAAATGACGATATCGATGTTCTCGCTGATTCAACAGCATCTTAACACGCTAGTTTGATTGGGCTATTGGCCGACTCCAACCAAGCCTTTACATGTGAGCCTTAGGCCGATGGGAAGAATCGCTGCTTTTTGTCTACCCAAAAGTTGTCGCGTTTGCTGGAGCAGCTTCGCACCTCTGTATGCCCAATGTTTGAGAGACACACAAAGCAAATGCAAAATCTGGACTGACACGTCAGGTTTCGCCGTCCATGATGAAGCTTTTTGTGTTCCCATCTGAATACTTCAGTCCAAATGGTTGACTGTCAAATAACTGGAAACAGATCAATACTTTGGAAACCAAACACTATGTCGACGTTGTTAACACTTTTAAATTACTGTCATTTACACACGACACGTCGCGAACAGATACACGAGCTGTAGACTCATGTCAATTAAGCGACAATACACGGTGTCCTAAGACAGGAAGTGTAAGTTCCTGTCAGTGCCTCATTCGTACCACCATACAAGTACTATAAATTCACACTTTCTGTTTCGAATTAAAACAGGGTGGATTATTCTGCTGAAAGGTTCAACTGATTGATGTGTGCAGTATTGTATGCTCTAAGGTTTTCCTTCAAGAAAAACCGTTTTTCTCGAAGAGATCGCTTTCATCCAGCCCCGTGGAACCTCCATGGGAAGGCGTTACCCGAAGGGAATACGTCTTCTGTAAGATAATAGTCAGTGAAGTGTAACCTCTGGAATTGTGAATCCGATCCACATGAGAAACGGGTAGACTGCTCGGTCTACAAACAGTTCTCTTGTCAGTTTTATAGGAACAACTATTACCGTTACATCTTACGCTATGGATCGGTGGTAGATTGAAAACAGCATTTGACCCCTACCCCATCCCTGACTTACCTGTTGTCTATTAGGGCACAGTGTTTCGATTTCACGTAACCTATCCGGTGCTGCCCACAATTCTCGTCTGTAAAATCAGCGTTGAGTATTGGTCAAGATGCATGGGACAGCAGACTGATTGGCTTGTTGTTCTATTGATGAAGCTGTAATGTATAGATACGTGGTCTATGCTTGCTATCAACAACAGAATGAGACCCCTAGAAATGGTATATAGTATGCTGCATCAATTGTGCGCTGTTCACATTAAGAGGTGTAGTGAGCACAAGGTTGAAAACATTTTTCACACACAACAAAACACACCCCCATCGACACCTTGTTTATCGTCAGTGTATGGACTAGATTGTCCATTTCAGAAGAGGTCAATTCGGCCATTCCCGCCAGTTCTCTCACCAGAACATTCGCTTCCTAAGACGCTGTCAGTCCGCCAAATTCGAACTAATGCGCGCGTAACCACCAGAAGGAGCCGATCAACCATCAGTAGCGATACAGTCGTCGACTAGGTGTCCCACTAAACATCCATGTTCAAACTATAACTGCAGTAACAAATGAAACAGTTGAAATCCGTGCGTGCTATCTTCCGCTTAAAAACGCCAAGTTTAGCAAAAGTGCGTCAAAACAATTGTAAATTTACGAGTACTGGTAAACAACCTGAACAGAACAGCTCACTTGGCCAAAAACAAAGTTCCTGTTGTCTCATCTATTGCAAAATAACCGGTTCCAGGGCCACCAGATGGTCGTGGAACTTCATTGCGAATGAAGAACGAGAGGCGAGCATTCTCTCCTTCATCTGCATCAGTGGCTTCAACAACGAGCAGCTGTCGGCCAAGTGTTTCTTGCATTCGTAACTGAATGGCGGTTGATGTATTCGGACGTCGGAATATCGGGGCGTTGTCATTCACGTCCATGATGGCTATCACTACAGTGGTTGTCGCCGATAGCATCTTTGGAGTTATCATATTTCTGTGGGTGTGATTCTTATATGCCCCCATGGATGAATGTTTCGTAGGCAGCAAGGAGGTCGGCGGTGAATCGGTGGCCACTATTTCTAGCGCGAAAAAGGCAATAGACTCTCTGTCCAGGCGCCGAATTAGACGAATTTTTCCACTGAGACGGTCCACGCTAAAATAATTTGCTTGTCCTGTCAAATGATCACGAAAAGCGGTACCAACAGAATCATCCTGTAGTGAGTCCGAATGAAGTGGTTTCGGATAAATTTGTGGTTGGTAGTGCGGTTCTGTCACAGTCACTGTGGCATCTGTATCATTACCAAGTGCACGTTGATTTGGGATTGAAGTGTTTTTGTCTTCTTGTCGAGTGACACGTAAGTTCGAAGCTGTTTCAGAAGAATTATTTCCGTTTCCGGTGTATTCCGATGAAATCAGGCTAGCTAGGTCGTGCGCCCTTTTTGTACGGTCCAGTTCTCGTTTAGGAGTGTTCGAGTGTGTAAGTAGATGGTAGGTAATTTTCCCCTGGCTGTTCGCATCACGATCTATAGCTTCAACGCTTCCGATAACCTCTTGAACTCGTGTATCTTCAGGCACACTGAATGAGTACACATCTTTTGTGAACTGTGGAGCCCAGTCATTCACATCCATTATATTGACTTCCACTGTGGCTGTCCCGGTTAGACTAGGATGTCCTTTATCTGTAGCATAAACCCGGAATCGATAAACACCATCAAGCGGCCCAGTTTCCCGGTCAAACACTGTTTTGGCAAACAAGTCACCTGTTTGCTTATCCAACTCGAACAGATGTGTTAGACTGCTGTCCCCATATACCTTACGACCTTCAGAATTGAGATCCTCTTGGTCATCTAGTTGATAGAAGATCATGGCATTTTCGCCAAAATCTTTATCAGCGGCTACAGTCCGTCCCAGCCAGATTGGTTTGCCATCAATTAGTTCTTGGTTTTCTGGTAACTTGAATACAAAGTGACCATGATTGGCAAATTCAGGAGCGTGATCGTTTACATCTTTGAGTTGGACCTGAATACGTACATATGCTGCGTTCCCGACACTATCGGTGCAAGTCAACGTGGCCAGTTGACTTGGAGACGATTCACGATCCAACTGATCCGAAGGTGGACTCGACGTGAAGATGATCATACTAGTCCCGGTAACCAGACGGAAATCCTGTCGATGCAATGCATCACTGAGGGTTGTGGCTGACGAAAATGGATCCCCCCGGTTTCCAGATGTATATCTATTCTCGATCGAGTCAGGCTGAAGTGTAAAGTTGTCTGTCGGGCCGAGATGACAGTGCACTTGATCTTGCCCGTTATGATCGCGATCAAGTACCTGGACCGGATCGGGAATATGAATTGATTAGAAACAATCAGCAATTAATGCAGTCGTAGAACCGAAAACAATCTACGATATTCTGAGCTCAAGGGAATACTGATTAAATCAAACAGGACAGCCCTTAAGCCTGATTAGACAGCATGAGCTGGGATATCGAGTAATTGAGTAGGGATGTTCACATTTAATAACTGTATTCTACCAAGTAATCCACACGCACATTTAATAGGAACCGGAATTCAGATTCAAATTTGTGCGCAAGTCAGTACATTCTACTGTGTTGATCGTATAATAATCGTACTCATGTTCTGACAGTCAGTAGAAGACTTTTGTCATCAAATGCAAAAAACTATCAATACGTGATATCAACATTCATGCATTTCAGTTACGTTACTTCAAGAAAAGAATCGAGAATAAACTTCAGTTTGTTAGGGCTCATCAACAGTGCACATCAATATCCACAGTCTTCTGTCTTGTTTCAGCCACTTTAAGTCATTGATATCTAATATTCATCGTTTTTTTGGCATGTGGCTACCGCTTTAAATTATTTATCATCTCAAACTGAACACCATTCACATGTGATTGTACTATTCGTCGCTCTTCGGCTAGCCAACCTAATAGTGCAGCACTAGACTCGAGATTCGCTCTTATTATAGCCCATCATCTGTGCATATCCTTGTAGGGAACAGAATTCGCACCCCGGCCCTTGTGTCTATATGACCAGTGTGCCAACCACAACGCCAGTGACACCACAATAGGCACGGCCAAACGCTCATGCACAACCTTGTGTGAATAGGGCTCAATTTGCCTGATCATTTTGGAAGGAGAATAAACAGAATCGCTCTGTCCGTTTCAATCGCTAAAACGGTGACTGGGCAGTTGAATATGCTTGATTGCTCGTGTCTATTTTGAAGTTACCGGTGCTGTGATTAGCACGCTAGTATTACGGGTATGAGGGATGGAATGCAAATTTTGGTCGAGTTGAGGATGTACATTGTTGATTAGCTAAAATAAGGGTTTTGATATAATCAAAATCCCCAGACTTTTAATCATCAACACTTTCAGTCAGTATATGTCTAGAAGTGATTATCCCGGGAGCCGAAATTTCACTATCCACCTTATACTGGATCCGCACTTTAGTGAACACTGTCTTCCGGCAATCGCTTTTCTAACGTTCTGGGCTAGAAAAGCCAGAAAATATTATCAACTGAGGGACGTGTTAACAGCCAACCTTTGCGCTTAGCATAAGGGCTCGAAAAACCAAATCAGTGGCACAAAGTGAACGCAATCTGTGTGTATTTATGCTCCATGAGAATCTATTGTGTAGCCGCTAGGGGCAAAATGTGACAAGGAAATAACACGCCGCAGCAATCACAATCCAAACGGGATGAAAGGTAACCACAATAATGTTCATGTGCAAAGAAGGAATGACGACAGTTTGACGGTCATTACTTCGGACTTACAGAAGGACTAGAAAGGGTTAAGTTTTAACGGACAGCGTTCTGTAGCATTGGTTAGATCCCAGCATTCATCGCTCCACCAATGTCACATCGGATATGCTCGGAATATTACACTCAGACTGACAATCACTACTATTTTCTTAGTAATACCCTGGCTGTTGGGCCATTCCGACAGAGTGCAACAAGTGTGTGTAACAAATACAAAAGTCAGAGTTCAGTCAACTTTCCAAACAGTGACAGACAGCAAAATGTGGACTGGACGGTGTTTGCATTCTAGCAAGTTCGTGGTGATCAGCTGTTAGTGTCGACTGGATTACCATATTAAATCAGCGATTATGTTTGTTTATTCTATGGTCGTGCTGGAAGTCGAACTGAGCGAGTTACTGTGAGTGTTCATAGACGAGAACTACACTTTCTGTTCCACTGGTTAAAAAGGAACCGATAGAACTATACGTATCAAAAACGGTTGCGGCTCTATACTACTGACCAGAAAAAGTGACTTGAACCTACTAGTGATGAACCGGGGGGGTTTTCAGTGCTCCTAAGGTATTCTTCCTGGATATATATGATCGTGCAACCGTCCATCATGTCGCGCGTTATCCGTCACTAATGATACGAATGCAGAGTCACTCTCGATGACGGAAAAGAACTCAGTTTTCCGACCCTTGATGAGCTCGGGCCAGGCGTCAGATAACTCAGTCGTTGGATGAAATACCAAAGGCCACATTACCACCTTGGCCTAAAATCACCATTGATTGTAACTTATTGTGGACAAACCGTCAACCTGACTCGCCTACTTTGTTATAGGTCATTTGTACAACGACCGACTCGTGTTTTCATTCACACTCCAAAGAGGGTGCTACCAAATAACATCGTCTCACCCTGTATATTTTAAACAGACTGCTCATCATCGGTTCGTTGGTCTGACAGTAGTAGAGGTGATGCACCAATAGATTATCTGCACTGGAATCTAATTTGTTTCTTGGGTTAACTTTGATCCAATTAGTGGAACAGATGCAAATATACAAGGAAGTCTGATATGATATGTGGATGGTACCATTATAGTTGTATCAACTTCACGTTCCGTACGCTCCACAGTTCAGACTGACTTAAAGTTCGAAACATACATTTACTGCTTTCTTCGAATCAGATCGAGAAGACATGTCAATAGGGATTGTGAATGTTCACATCATGTGTGAGGCGTATTTATCTTGCAATTAAATTTAGTTTATGAACTCATGCTTGAGTGCATAAAGAAAGATTAATTCCAAATACGAAAGAGATGCAATTCAACTTGAGTTAAGAAAAAATTACAAAGGTGTAAGTTTGGATCGATACATCACTCATAAATCATTAGATACCAGACATCATCAATCATAGTATTCGGCACTTGTTCATTCGAATACTCTCAAGTGAAACTGTTCAATCCACATTGAATTCTGTTGAGGCTAGTTACTTTGCCACCCTTCTTCCTCTCATACACACTGGCACGCAAATGAAATAAGCCTGTAGACAAGACAAGGAGATGCACAAAGACTGTCCGATTAGCGAAAGTACTAACTGTTAGGAATTGCGTTTTTAAGGTTTTACTCGGATGGTACTAACGCTGTCTCAGTCGTTACCCAGTGTTCGGCATGATGTTAAATGCGGGGAGCCAGGTAGCTGTACTACGTAATTTGAGTTTCGCTAACAACTGACCGCAGTGCCATAGGCATTCCAGCCAACGCCTAGTGAAATGGAGAACTGGACTTGAACTGCGCTTTTGTGAGAGCTGCTCAGTAGTGCACCCCCTTTCCACCACAGGGGTTAGAACTCTAGCCATGCTCTCACGAGGCAACTGAATCGACCAGTATGCTATTGACCTCACATTAGGCCCGACCGAATTACCGTACGTATCGCACTCAGCCATATCTGTAAGCTGTGCCCAAATTACCCGACCGCCTGAAGAGGAAGTGAGTAAAATCTAAATTATATCAATCCAAATCTCTCACCGTTTATTAATAACCAAACTACCACTCAACAGGTTTGTTAATTTTTGTGATTTAAACTTGTTGAGAAGTCTTCGTCGTGCGTTTATCGATCAGAATTAGAAGGACAGCTACTATTCAGTCCACCCACTACAGTTATGACAGTGAGCGGTAAACTTTAAAACTGGACATGCCTCAAGCGATTAACCTCTTTTTCCCGATACAGATCTGACGTTCGGATACTCAGATAGGTTTGACTTAACATACAAAACACTGTATGTTGTACGCGCGTCTGCTTACCATCTGCTCTCAGAGTGTAAGCATCTCTGTGTCAAAAATATCATTTGTGTATTAAAATAATGCGAGATGTTTCCCTATTTCTTCATCCTAAATTAAAGTCCGATTTATTCAATTCGTAATCCTTGTCTCACCGCATGACTATCCCATATCGTTATTTATTCACAAAAATGGTTCACGACTTCTTATACTACGTCAGAACCAATCGAGTCCTAGTGAGATATTTGAACATAGGGATGGACACAAATTCATTGTTTTAAGCATGTCTTGTCGCCCACATCTATCGTGACTACGGTGAATGGGTCTGAGAACACAAGTAGTGTTTTGATGGAAATTTGCAGAGCTCAGTTAAAGTTCTGAATAACTCGTTTGAAGTGATGATACTTTAAAGGTCTGCTAAGTAGCAGACCATCCTGGTTGAATAGCAGAAGTGCTCAGTCTGAATAAAGGACTTGAGGGAGAAAATGTCAGTACGTGTTAGAAGAAAAACTGTGCTCTCTGGAATTTGCCTTCCAAAATAAGAATATGAAATTCCTGAAAACTATAACAGTGGAGTGTTAAAACTAGTTTGTTTACTGAGATAACTGCAATCAGCAAGTTTTGTTTTTACGCTAATTCATCGACTCTTGATGAGTTGACAAAACCGGAGTAATGCGAATAAGCAAATTTATGGTTTTCGTAGATGGGAATTAGATAAATAGTTGATTTCATGATTTAAGGAGATTTTTTCGGACGTTCTGTTTTCTTATTGTTCGGACAGGTTTCCGTGATTTTGAAACCACTGCCAGCCCATTAGCTTCCTTGTATTAAAAAGCTTTGCCAACTACTGCTCTATCGTCGTGTAGACCTTGCCACCCCTTCACTGGTATAGTTAGCCTAGTGGAATGTTAAGCGTTAGAGCGTGTTACTCCTGATTGCCAAACAGCTAGTCTGACCTAATTCCGAGGATACTTAGATGATGACTTGCGTACTGTTAAAATTAACAGTTGTCTCTCAACACTCATACTATCCCATTAATCTCAACTTAAAAATAACTGGTCAGTGATAACTAGATGTTCAAATGCAATCGCTTGCGAGTGGTATTCAAATGAAAATCCCAACCGATTTGCCAGGTTGAAATAGTCCAGTTTGCACAAAAGAGGCGCTACGGTGAGTTTTAGTAATTTGAACAAAGCAGATAGAACATGATGAAATTCAATTAAACGAGCATTTAATGCAGCTGAACTCCGTGTAATCGCTCGGACTCAGGAACTACCAGTGCCCTCAATCAACGGAGATCAGCCTATCGGTGCCACTTCACATTGTGTTTACCAATTTGTTTGTAACTGCGGAGAAAGTTACATAGGCAGAACCGAGAGATGCTTGATCTCCAGAATGAAGGAACATTTACCTAAATGGGTACAGAAGTCCGTGTTACCGGAGAATGGCAATGTTTCTGAAACGCATAAACAGCCTGTTTCCTCAGTCGCTAGACACATCTTGACCACTGGTCATGCTATCGATCCATCTTGTGCATTCAAAATCCTGTTGCGCCATTCCAATCCGAGATTCTTACGGTTCGCTGAAGCAGTTGCAATTAATCGGCTCAAACCAGCTCTCTGTGTTCAGAAACAACTGTTCGTGAACCTGACCCTTCCCTGGACTTAATGTCTTATCCTAACTCGCTTATTGATTTTCCACCCCTCAAATCGATTGTTTTTAAAAAAGCCCACCCGTGTTATTGTAAGTTTGGTACTGATGAGTCAATACGAAATGCTTGCATCTACCAGTTTTCATGTTCCATCTGCTTTGTTCAAACTGCTCGAGGGAACCAATTGTTTCACATTTTAGTAATTTGATTTCTTCATTACCTGTACGTATGCAATAACTGTATCCGGTTTGGGATTTTCATAGATTGATGTAGTGAATTCGCCTGCGAATTTTGCACCCATCATACCGTGCGAGTTTGCTCCGTCGGTAGCAGTTGCACCCGATTGGTAGACATTCGGTTGAGCTATCACATCATCGATGCCTGATTCCACGAGCATCACATGAATCTCGGGTGCCTCATCGTTTTCATCTGTCAACGTCACGTCGATCATTGCTGTGCCTGTCAGGGTGTACGGTTCGGGAGCTCCGTCTTTGGCGATCACCTACTTAAAACATTCAAAATAAAAAATGTGGGTTAGAAGGGACAAGTACTGGTTTTTGACGAAACTAAGAATCTTCCAACGCTATTTCGATCAACCATTCACAACAAGCCACTGCAAACAAAAATGGATATGACGCGTTTGAGTGTAAACTGAGGACCTACCGGGAATAACGCACATCAGCTGGTTGTTAAACAAGCCCCATAGAAAGCAACAAGCCTGTCTGGTGTGTTGCACCACTCTTTTTATGTGAGCCGAATTAGTAAGTACACCAGGCAGTATAAACATTGATCGTATGCAGATAAATAGGTGTCAAATATATCGCAAACGTTATAGCAAAATTGACACTTTTCTGCGGTTGTCGCATCGTGCTCTTTGTGTGTCTTC
Source organism: Paragonimus westermani (assembly GCA_008508345.1). NCBI lineage: Eukaryota > Metazoa > Platyhelminthes > Trematoda > Plagiorchiida > Troglotrematidae > Paragonimus > Paragonimus westermani. The sequence continues at coordinate 151,698 of QNGE01000365.1, read as the reverse complement.
AATTTCCTTGAAAGGGCAAAACCGTCCAGTTAACGTCACTACGTGATGCCACTCCGAATTCGCTACAGGACCGATCTCGCCTAATTCGTATGGTCCCCGGTGTGGTTACAACAAAGTGACCCCATAGACATGATACACAATGTGAATCACTTTCGCGTTGGAAAAAACAGTCATGTGTCGCGCTTACGTTAGGGGGGCATGTTATATAATCTGCAGTTGGCCGAAACTACTGAACAGACACCATGGTTTCAGACAAGTAGTTAGTCGAACAAGTTTGCTCTAACAGGTGGTCACCGAGGAGGAGAAAAATATTTACATCGAATTGTCTTTTAACAGGGACTACAGTGTGGATCGAACTAAACAAAAACGATCAATTCGATCAAAACTTCAGCGCAATCAAACTCTACACACTAGCCAAGATCCATAAAATAAGTCTTCACTCGAAAGAAATCAGCCTGCCAGCGACAATTCACACTAAGTCTACCAATATATATGCAATTGCGGTGAATTTTGCCCAAACAAGATTGAGAGAGATACTCGGTCGTCAGAATGAAAGAACCTATGTGTAGGTCAGTGCAGAAATCCGTATTACCGGAGAACGGTGATACCGTCGAAACACACAAACCCTTGTCCGTAGTCGTTGGACCTTTTCTGATCAATGGGCACGTTATCTACCCGATTTGTTTAACCAACATCTTACTACATGATTCTAATTGAAGGTTCTTTTGGTCTACTGAGGTGATCTCAATCACTCAATTGAAGCTGGCTTTGTGTGTTAAGAAACCGTTGTTCGCGACCATTATTAGTTGGGATTGTTGGAATACGTGACCGACTGAGCATCCGTGATTTCAGGACAACTTATTAGTAATGGGTAATTTGTTATATTGGTAACGCCTCACCACTGAAATCCCTGTAGTTTTTTTCAGATCACATCTGATGTGCTTTGGTAAATAGCAGTGTTAGGTGATCAACTGATATTTTGTGGTTGCACTCACAGCTATGGGACGAGAACGAGTAATACAACTATCATTTTGTTTTCAGTACGCTTGAATAAATTTATTGTGATTCACTGTGTCACATTTGCAAACAGAGTACACCTGCTAATGAAACACTGTACCTGTACACATACTCTATTTCACAGATTACATGTGTTAAACCAGTCAACCGGTAGTCTTATCTTAAATCCAATTGGAAACTTCTGTAGCCTGTTTTTCTGACAGCTGAACATAAGCATCCAGTGACTGAGATGAAAGCTGTCCTAAAACAACGATAGGGTTACATTAGCCCAACTGAACTTTAGTCTCCTGTCAAGTGTGAGGCGAAGTGTCATGTAGAGATTTCGGTGAAAAATAAAGGAATTGTCCACCGGCTAATTGCTCGTGAAGGAAGACATTCTAATTTGGATTCGAAGTTTTGCGTTGTCTGTTACTCCCAACTTCCTGAATAACTTTTCTAAACTGTGGACACTCGTATTCTATTTAAGATATTCTGATGACTATTAGTTACAAGTATCTCAACTGCAAATATGAATGCGCTGAGTTCAAACATAACATTAAAACTAGTGAGAACAGGGTGATCTTCACAGTAAATTGCGAAATGCATTTCCGTACACTGTAATTCTCAACACTATGGGTTTACAGTTATTGGTTACACAGCGAGCAATCGCAATAAAATGTTGTTTTTTCCACCGCTACTGACACAGACATGTCATACTTGGTTCGATTGTTATTGTACTGTCCCAATCACGTACGTTATTACAGAAGCATGGGGACCTTTTAATCCGTTCACTTAGATACTTGAATCACATTCGTCTTATTCACGTTCTGTATGTCACATAGTACAAAACATTATCAGAGACGGCCGTCCGTACTTGTTATCGAGAACAGACAGCATGCTTTGGACTACACTTAGTGAAAAGTCGTACTGCAAGTACATTTTTGTGACTGTTGTGCCGACATGTAACCAGTACGTGGTGGTGGTGCATTCGCACCGTTAGTACACAATGTAACAACGTGAAACATGCACACGAGTGAACCTGATCAAGAGAGCCAAGGCCGGTCAGTGTAAATGCAGCGTTTTATTCTGTATGTCCGTTGTTATCACGGGCATGCGCGCACAGGACCGTTTAGTCGGTAGGCCAGTCAATCAATATGAAGGCCGAGGAACACACGCAAGTTCGGTTCGGTCAGAGCACGACGGTAGATAATGTTATGTTCGATTACTGATGAGTAGTCGGGGATTTGGTTTATTTTCAAGTTAACCATCACTACTGAGGAGCTCTAATGAGAGGGAAACTCGAGTCTAGTGTTTCTTTTCGAAAGAGGCCGGCTGAAAATTCTGTCTGAATGCGAAGGCTGCGATCAAATGTGAGTGATGGTCAACTTGAAAATGTTATTTTCATTTGGAGGCTCCTAACGGTAGTAGGGGCATATGTGAGCCATCTGTACGTTTAGTCATAAATTAATTTTGATCAGTCCTATTAAACACATATTTTCTAGAATGAGGTATGCAGTTAGACAGCCACTTCTAAAATCCAGAAGGGAATGAATCGTTTAGTTTTGAATTTTGACAGAAGATTCCAAGTCAGAGTAATGTCTGTATCCTAGCCACGGAAACGAGTGTACTTCACTTCATATCACGATATCCCGCAATTTCGGATGCGGGATGGTGTGTTTACCCAAAAATTAACCAACCAGCCGGTTTGGTAACAGTGGTAATCAGTGGTTTTCTGATACATTCATACAAACCTTTCAGTTTGCTGTTATTTCTGTGCACCATTAACACTCCTCGTCCAGGTATCGACACGACAACCACAAGTTGATGGATTCCTTGCTACTTTGATATACAAACCAGGCTACAATTAGTTTTAGCGGTCATGTTTTACTCATCTCATTCTGGTAAGACCAGCTTGAGTGTGGGTCACAAACCTAGATAGATCTGTTGACTGGAGTCACCCCTTCAAAAATACTGCCGGCCCCACCACCGCAGTTTTCCAGTGATTTCGGTAGGCATTGATACCAGAGACAATGCTTCAGTCAGCATTTTATACCCGTCAATGGACTTGGTTGGTCTCAGTGAACTAGATAGATCCATGTGACAACTTAACTCAGCGCTCACAGGGCGGTCTCGCCCAAGAAAAAAGTGGGTTATCGAAGGGTTGCGGTCAACTTACAAAAGTTCCAGGTGACTCGTCAGATGGGCCTCTTTCAAAACACGACAAACGACCTCGGAACAGGGTTGCATTCATGTGGCTTGGTAAATCGTTCAGTATAGTAGAAAACGGTTAAAACAAACTACTTGTGTGTTCCAGCTGAAAGCTGCGATCTTCGTAAGTACTATGATCTTAAAACTGCAAACAACCATCTTTAGTTTACTGAAATTGCAATTCTTTTTCAATCTGCCTGTCACGCCATCTCGTTCAGCTGGCTGATCATTAGACTTTGGTCCAAACTTTTCAAATTGAACAGAAAGACTTCTTATCCACTACTTATCATGATCAACAAACACACAGCATTGTGATCAATGTAGACTGGCCAGAACCAGCAAATCAGAGGTTGGAAAACGATAATACTTTCATTACACAACTGTCACTTGCATTTGACCACAATTTTCGCACTCAGAAAGAGTTCTCACTCTGAACGAAAGAGATGGTTTAGGTCCACTGATTGTGTGTTTGTTTAGTCAGAAGCGTCAGATCCTGTAACTAAAATCTTAAGTTTATGAGAACTTGAAATAAACTGATGAGAATCGTTCCGCTCTGGGAGTATGTTTTTCATGTTGACTGCTACGCATACGCACATACATTCATAAGATTGTACAAAAGACGGTAAGATAACATGGTGATGCGGCGCAGTCTCTGTGTAGGGTAGAGAATAAAAGTTCTTGAAAGGCTCATAGTTGTAGAGGAAACGGTTGCAGAAAAACAGAAACAAGTTGAAAGGAAACAGTGATTTGTAGACTGATAGCACAGTGAGGCGGCATACTTAGAAAACCGTTAAACAAGTACACAGAAGCTCGATAAGAGTTAAGCAGGCGCACAGACAGATACACTCTCAGGGTCTTTTAAGAGTACGTTGGTGAGACGGCTACAAGACTTGTGATGCCTACTGACTGGGCGAGGATTTGAAATTTTCAGCCAAGTCTGTCGCAGCCACAGGTTTAAGCAGTAATTTGAAAGGTCAGGGAACCTTAAATAGCAGCCTTTAACTACACAGCAGACATTCGATTTGAATTTCAATTTTAGGAGAACAGTCTCGTGCCCTTTTGTTCTTGAAAAGGTCTGCCAGTATTTGTCCAAGTATGTGGGGGATTTCGTGGGTCAAATCCAAGTCACCTGGTAAATGCGTGTAGTTCACCCGTAATAGACCTAGCGCCATTGGAATTTCTGGGAAAATGTTCATTATGAACGCCATGGTAGCCCGTCTTTAGACAATTTCGGTAGCAGTAGTTGTCACTTTTGGACAGGAGCAACAGTCCTGTATGTATATTTCCATTTGGAGACTCAGAATGAAGTTGCATAATATGGAGAATCCCACTGTGTGAAATCGCTCACGGATTCTTTCACGAAAGATTCAATGCCATTATTGTTTTCCAAACTACTGTAGACCAGTGCATCTTCTTGTAGAATATGTTAACTAGTCCTCATTGCTGTTCCTCACATCCATCCTTGCAAGCGACCAGTTCAAAGGCAATGCCTCGTCTTCAAGTTCTTTCCTTTCCTTCAATGGTTAGACCAGTTTGCATGTCAGTGAAATCATTGGGTGTTGAGAATTATCCAACCAACCGCGATAGACGCGTTGCTCCAAACTCACTCATGAGCAGTCATGCACTGAATACCCACTGCACGGTTGAGAACATAAATCATGTCGAATGGTGAGCTGAGATTATGTGTACAATATCGTGAGAGTAAATTGGCGAAACCGGGATACTTTCACAATGCACATAATATCATTACCAGTACCATCGCATTGTAATTACCACAGACAGGCTGCATGAGAAGTTTGTTTTGTCAGATTTATAGAGACTTGACGTAAGCCGTTTCAATCCAGACAAAAAATGAATAAAGCCTGGTAACTACACAGAATCACTGACCCAATGGATCAACCGAGATCTGATGCATCATAGTTCTCTCTTACTGATTCACATTCAGCCCTCTGAAGACGAACTACAGTAGAACTAAATGTGCACTGCTTTGACTTGACTACTATTGAATATTTCCAGCCAGACTTCTGTCATATTACTGTCGTTACTTCAGTTGGCTCAGTCGTATTCAGTCTTAAATACAGCATCTGGATAGAGTCCGATTTCTAGTACTCCAGCTACGTTCCAAAGTACACATATCATAGATTTATAGTAGTTGTAGTAGTCAATTCATTGTTTACAATAGAGTGGTAATGGGGTCTCTATTGCGTTGGTTTAACTCGCCAATTCTTTTGAACCTCTGTAAGTCAATGCCTTGATCAACTTGATAGAAGCAAATCGACAACTTGTCCCACTAGTTTATCAATGGGCGTAATATATGACAGCAACAGACCAGCTTTTAACAGTTCACTTGTTTTGGCTCATGGTAGCCATGGTTTCAGGTGATCAACAGCATTTTGGAATCAGATATCTTGATTAATTATGAGACTGCACTAGACCGAACTGTTGTACCTACTTTCGAAGTGGTCTGATTCAACGTTCAAACGAAAGATGCACAGTTTCTGATGAAACAACTGTGGAGGAAGAGATGGATAACGTTGGCACTCGCTTCAATGGGGAAACTTTATTTTGGAGACTGACGATGGTCGAGATCTCGACGATGTTGATTTTTTCCACCGCACTTCTGGTTTTACTTTATGGTGCATAGTAACTCCACAACCTTTATGCAATGATGAAATACAGAACAAACTTGAACTGTGGCTGTTTTTTTCAACATGATTTCAAGTACCTTACCTGGTGGGTAGACATGAATGAATGTGGTGGGTTTTACTGATGAGGTGAAATATTTTACTTAAAGACATACACTCTAGGTCTATCAGCCAAAGTGCACGTAAAACTAATGTTCATTGTCTTCCGCCATTGGTTGACACACTCGTATTTACTGAGTGATTCTGCAACGTATCTAGGAAATGTTTATTCTCTGAGTTAGTCAACCGACTGGAACTTTATCCCTTAACCATTCATCTTAACTCACAAACAAACTATTGCGGAAGTCATAGCCTGCTGCCAGTAATTTCTAGCTATATAATCAAGCAGTGAGAAAAGTGGATGATTTTTAGTGCAATACAAACAAGGGATTTGTCGTCGATGTTTCGATGTAGCGAAGAGTTCTTCGGAAACGAATACAGCAATTGCATCACATGCCTTAACAAGGACAACATAAAGAATGTTGACAGAATGTGCCCCGATGAACTTCAATGAAGTTGTATCAGTCGAAATATAGTCAGCGTCTCTGAAATGGAGTAGGAATTTACTTAAAAGAAATTCACTTTGAATTGTTTTGTTATGTGAAGATAACGTTCATAATTTTAAGAATGATGGGATGTATTTCGGCAAGGTGACGAGTAGTAATTGATCACTGACGATATGACGGGTATTTCCGTCAAAAGAGTGTGGGTGAATTTGCTGTTCAGGATGACGAGAAAAAGTCAGCTGTCACGTCAGCGCATTAGCCAGATCAGCATTTATTGCCGTTTACCATGCGACGTTTGATCGGAGAATAAATTTCCACTAAAACTGTGTCCACATCCACACCCAAACGGTATCGCAATTTTAGCATAATGTTTTTATCGAACTCCCTCGCCTTTAGGCATAATGTAAGTATGGTCGTAAGTCCCTGATTTACAGTTGCTCAACCTATACAAAAGAAAGTTGCTATCTATGGTTCCAAAGCAAAGTCGGGAAACACTCTAATGTTAGACATACGTGAGGAGCTCAATGAAATGATGCATTGAGATTCTGACAATAATCGGAAGAAGTAGGCCTAACAAATTTTCCCAGTAGCCCACAAGTTGCAGTCGTCTCAGAGTTTTATTGGGATCATTTTGGTAGTTGCCTCAGCTGCTTTGTTAGGATGTAAATAACTGTTCTCCGTTTTCAGTTAAATAGAAATGCAAAACAGACCGACTCCGACTTTCTATATGTTAATCGGTTTAAAAATATTGTACAGACTTGAGGTTCTGTTGAGGGGGTAGTGGTGGGTGCGTATCAATGCACTGAAAAAGACGTCAAGTCGCCGTAGTGAAGTAAATCGTGGTGTTTAACATCTGAGAAGTTTTGAGATCGTTTTGTTTTACTTAGTCAGAGTATTGCCTGACTGAAAGCGATAAACTAAAAGCTAAGTTTTCTGCTGTTCTGTGTACTATGACAGAGCCCGCTTCACCAGCCCGGATGAAATTAATTCCAAATGACAATTTTGAAAAGCTTCCTCAGAATTGCGTGCTTTGCGAGCTGGTGTGTGTTCGTACAGGTTTAGCAACATCAATTAATTTGCCTCAGACCATTTCTGTCCCACCCCACCCCTAAGAACACAAATGGACTCAATCATTGTTTCAGCGGACTTAGCAACTAGCGTCCATCTACATCAATCAATCCAAATCAGAGTGATGCACTCAGCGGTTTTCAGAACAGTATGGTTGGCTTGTAAGTCCAAATCAGTAGGAGAGTATAACAAATCAAACGAAACTTAACAATGCTATTTGCCGCTACTCAGACTGTGGTGAATGCAAATGATTGTTTGCTAATTGTTTCTAATCGGACTGAGGCAGGGAAATTTGGTGACAGTTGCATTCTGTTTGAGTGTATTAGAGTATGTATTAGTGTTTTGTTTTCCCGGGATACACTGCCCATTCAGTTATTCGATAATTGTATGCTAACTTAATTCATGTACCGCAAAATCCTAGTATAGTGAACAGTAGGCTTCAATTGTGGAAGACAGCGGTCAAATTTCGAATGAATTTATAAGTTCTGTTACTCGCATTTGGTTTTGTATGATAGCCTTGACCGTTTTATCATTCTTAACCAGTGATAGGTATCCAGTAAGCTTACACAGAACCACAGTATACACATAGAATGTTCCATTTGTCCGATTGTATGAACAGTGTGCACTGAGTGCAAATTGTTGATCAGTCCCTAAGGAAACTGAGCTCACAGATATCAGTATGCTGTCAAGCTCTTCGAACCTGTCTGTTACTGTACAACAACGAAGCCAGTTGTTCAAAAGCAAACGCTACCGGTTAGATGGTTTTCACTGAAATAATGTGTAAGTTTAAAGTGGATGTAAGGATATTTGTTTGTTATGTAGCCCGCGAACTGAATGTATGAGAATTTGACTATGAACAGAAATCTACTTCTACGAATTAAAATTAATCGCCACTTATTAAAAACTAATGCAAAAGTTCTGGTTGAATGGAAGACGTGTTAGAGGATAATAACATCTGAGGATTTCTTTTCCATATATGGTTTGCTGATAAGTAAAACAAACACAATCTGTCCAGCTGTCCTATTACTGTCTCTAAACAGGCTAGATGAGGGTGAATGTTCAGTCTGATGACAATTGGATTTGGAATCGCTGATCTAACGATAAATTGTGCCCATCAGATTGGATTCCAACATTTCGATCTGAGGATATGAGGTTCATTTATTACACAATATCACTTGTTTGCCATAAATGTGACTCAATTTGCTTGTCAACATCACCGGATGCTGTGATCTCGAAATCATGAATTTTTTACTGACACCTCGTGAAACTGTTCAGTGTATATTTTGTATTGATAAACAGATTGAGAACAACACAACATTACGAGCAAGTTGTAATTCTCTACGTTTCAACCACCTCCGGTGGCTTCCTCATGAGGTGGTTGAAACGTAGAGTATTACAACTTGCTCGTAACGTCGTGTTATTCTCAACCTGTTCATCAATAACATGTTAAACACGACGCCCAAGCTGTTCAACTTCGTTCGTACTAAATTTGGTGCGGATACTTCATACTTTGTATTGTTATTGAACCAGGGAGCAACATTAAAATATTCACATAAAATGGCTACCTAGGATGGCTCATAGACATGTCTAGGCAATACCAGGATGGGACAATCAAGTAGTACTCAGTGGTAAAGAAAGTCATATGTACCAGCTAATCGTTCAAGAGCGACATGGTAGCTGATAGACGGATCCAAATAGGGTTAACTAGACATTTTGCACAGCTAATCTACCGGTTCATTTTGTCTCCAGATTGGTTCTGTGTCCACTCCTAAATACTGCAATATGCGTCTCTACTCCTCTTCTGTGTGTATTCCTTCACTGACGCATGTGGAACGGCGTATTTTGATTGCACAGCAAGACATCTGTCCGAACAGGTACATGAATGTCAACTGGCCTGTCTCATTAATGGGGCAACGAATCCAACTAACAGCGTTGTATCAGTACACCTGGTGGATTGGACCCATTTTTTCATTGTTAAAACTGAGATTCACTTAACCTACTGAGAATAGGTCCCTAACGCAAGGGCAATTAAATGCCCACTTCTGGTCACAGTTAAAGTCTATGGAATTCTAACACTTAACCCATCCATGTACACCATGAAGTGCCCCACTCAACCTTTGGAAATAACTGCCACATCCAACTCTGTAAACGGGCTATGAACCATAGGCCAAGTTATCTTAATTACCACTCGATTTGCTCTACCCCATTAAGGCATCATCCTTGTGAATATCCCAAAGCGGATTGCTTTGTAAGATTACGACCTGGTGGTTATTCACTCATTCTTTTGATGTGCAGATGAAACGGAAATACCCCGTCACATATTATTAGTATTATTATTCAAGACTATTTCGGGACCTTATATAGAAGCTATAGTACGCCTAGGGGTACAAATTTTGCTGGAACGTATGGCTTCCATCAGTTCAAATCTTACCTTTTATAGACTTCTCTCTAAAGTTCATATGTAAGGGAGAAGGTTGACAATTAGTTGGAGGTGATTTTCACATGTAAAATAACACCGTTGTGTATGGTAATTTGGACAAAATGATCTGCCGACTCTGGATAAAGTCGCCTTGAACTTATATGAAACCACTGTAGTGGATATTAAACAAATCGCATTATTAGTTAGGTAAAACTTGAAAAGGAAGTTATTTCGGTGGTATAAGCGAACTTGACCAAGCAGTCTGCTATGTGGGCTATCCATGTATTCATGTAGTGCCGAATCATGAGTCGCTGGACATCCATTGTGGAGTATAAGTTAATGTCTGTACTCTCCGGTTCCAGTGATAAACAATGAATTTCACGTTGGGAGCAACCATGTCCGTCTTCCATAACGGTGATTTGCAACCTCCTAACTTAATAAACAAACTATAATGGAACTGGGGGTAATTTATTCCTTTGCGCAAATGACAGCAATACATTAGCACTCGATAGGTTAGAAAAATCGGACAAACAATGTGTAAAAATTGCCAAACGAACAAAATGGCTTCGACCTGAACAGACGGAGGTGATGGTTAAGTAATGTGATCAATATTTGGTGGCTTGCTGCACGTTGACCAAATTAGGAAGGTGAATGACCATCCGACGGTTGCATTTGGTTACGATCATATCATCTTCCGATTCATGTTTTGAATGCTACCGTTAGTCTGACGAGCTAATCAAGCTGTTAGCTATGGTTAGAAAAAAATGATTAATTTTGAGCGGTCAAGGATATTCACTTGGACAACTTGAGAGACTGATAGATTTACTTTACACTCAAAGAATATCTATTGGCTAGTTCAGTTGCAAAAGACGATTTACTGTAGACTCCAGTGTCTTCTCTCGATGAACTCAACAAAAGTGCGTATGTGTACGGAAAAATTAATGAACTCCAGTTGTCGTAGGTTTGATGTAGACCTATTCGGACATTGATTCGAACAAATCGATGTACTACAGCTAACCCACAGCTGAAGAGTAATTCATATCCCGTGCTTGTGTCGGATTTTTATTGGAATCAGTGAGTTGTGATACGGTGTAAGCTGTGCTCAAACTTGCTTTCTGTCTGGTGTAGACTGGTAAGGTATTGGGAAGCCACTAGATTGAATGTGAATTCAAGAAGGTAATCGAAAGGGTAAACATGCACTTCACTTGTGAGCCATTCTACCACAGGCAATTCGACTCCGGAACAACTCATCCAGACTTTCTTAAAATTTTTCATAAAGTAGTTTACCATGGATGCAAAAATTTGCTTTGAGAAAACACTTCCGTTTTTTCACTCGACGTAAAGTAGATATGTGTTCTGAAAAGGTGACACTCTAACTTGAACTCTTATTAATCTCGCAAGCTAAAGTGCAGAAAGATATCTAAAACACGGATGTCATATATTTTCATGGGTATTTCTTCTGACTGATGAGGTATACGATGGTGAGGATTATCGATCATGCAAAAGTACAAAATCCCAAACTTTCGGCGATTTAACAATGTTCTATGTAGGCAATCTGCTTAAGGGAGTACTGGGAAATCTCTTTTCCCGACTGTATGGTACTCAGCAACTTGATTAGATTTAATGTTTTTTCGCAGCCACTGTAACCCTCCAAATGATCAACATTGCGATGAAACGCCTCAGGCCGATTTATTTCGGGAAGGATTAGTCCCGGACGAATTAACCCGGCTGAGTCGATCGTTGTTGAACTAAGTGAACTGGTTGCAATGATTTGTTTGGTCTATTTGGTATATTAACGATTTGCTGGAAAATATTGAGATCGGATGCAGAAATTACATTTTATATGTTTACACCAACCTGTAAAATTTGTTAAAGCAAACATTTCAAATCAATAATCCGATGACGGTTGATATCCATTTTCGAAATTAACCGTGTTCATGAATGTATTTGTATTTTTCTTAAAATTGTCTATATCCGGTAAATGTAATTTTTCGCATCATCATCCAAATTCGATTGTCATAATTAATCTTTTTCCTATTGTTTCCGGCTATTTTTTAGGTTCTTGCACTGCTGCGTACTTTTCGTTGTTTTCCCTGTTGGTCTATTTAGACATCTGATTGCTTCATACTTCAGATGGAAAATAATTATTTTCCCACAGCTGTATAACTTTTTCCAGGATCTTAAGATCACTCACTTTACTGGACCACCTCAGCTGACGGTATACAGTAAGCAGCCTACATGATAAACCTGAATACGCCTGGAAGGATCCAACCTTCAGAACGGATTGTCTGGGAATCGCTTAAAGTAATCATGCTTGTGATGGCCAGACTACATGTCACGAAGAAAATCCTTTGGCACCTTCCGAAACCCATAGAATTCGGTCTGAAATGAGGTATCATCGTAGAAGCTCTTTTTGATACCAATCAACCTTGGCATTCAGCGCAGCTCGCCTAGTATATGTACCACTTGTGCGACACACACATCACGAGCTGCCTTCGACCAGCGAATTATATTAAGGCTAACAATTTGTCAACATTCTTATGTGGGTTTGGCTAGCATCTTACTGGAAAGGATCATATTAGGTGCCATCAACATCACAAGGTTCGTCACGATAATCAAGAGGAGAATATCATTTGTCGGCATAACAGATACCTGGCTGAAAAATTCAGCTTAACTATGTAGGCAGTTAAACTGAACAAAATGGAGAGAATTGTAACTTTAGTAAATTGGAGACCGGAGATTTACATGTTATTATCCCGCGAAGTAGAAATATATCACCAGTATTCCGTATACACCCTCAATACTATAGAATAAGTAAAAATCACTAACATACAGCGTGAGTTGATTTCAACATCAGTTAACCAGTGGAGGCTCTCGAAATGGCTGCTGGTCTGTTTGACATGAAGTGGATAGCACTCATATCCGATCATAGTATTCAGAGTGGGGTAGAACTTTCAGCAAATACCTTCAAAAGAAAAGCATGAAGTCAGAGCTTGGTTCTTGTAAGGGTGAGTCAGTAGTGCTAATACAAGGTAAGGTTGGAATGTGAATCTCGGTCTATGTACTCTTGAGACAACTATGCTGACCGTGCCAATGACCTCACACTAAGCGTGACAGATTTACCACACCTACACACCTAAGCACAATCGATTGTGAGTAGTATTGGCTTTGCCTCACTACTTTGATCAAAAGATAGAAGAATCGACCCGTTCACCTCATGATTAGGTATTTTCGGTCAGTTTATTCAGTTCTCACCAAACAAATCTCCAATACATGCCAGCTAACATTACAACGCTTAGCAAGTTCAATGACCTCAGCTTTCAGTTTGATAATTTGTTCCAATAGCGGATTTACTGACTGGATTTGACTGGACCGCCACTATGTTCATTTTGGGGCAGTTGAACAAAGTGAGTGTCACCGGCAAACGGCTGTATTAGAACTCACGAATATGACTTTTCGGCCGTACGTGAGGCGGATTTCAACTCCCGGTTATGACTGATACAGATCACCGGCAGAAGTGAAACCCGAGTCAAGCGTATCTTTTCGAAAATGACTAGCTGAAAAGTTCTACGTAGATATGAATGCTATGGTCAGTTGTGATTAGCCGTGAAGCATGCATTCTAATTGTCTTTTTCTATAATTCTGTGGAGGAAATATTTAGATGTTCGGAGTGCGAGTATGTTCTCCCATTATTTCAAGCAGAAATACGGCACAAAAAACTAAATTGCAACATCATCCATGAAAACTATCGATTAAGGTGGACATATTTGCAAAAATTTGTCCGGTTGTTACTTTTGTAATACCAACCTGAAAACCTTCATAGACTAAATAAGCTTATTTATTCTGTAACCCACCAATAAAAGTTCTGATGTTTAGACTATTTTAATCCGTACATCATCCCTAACTGACTGTAGTCTCTGCATTCAAAAATGATTTCAGGCCAAGCAGCTCCTCAACGAAGCAACAGATCAGATTTCGCTCTTCCACGAGCTTGTGAACCGTGTCACTATGGGGAATTTTTCATAAGGTTTAGCTCCAGCATCCACCCTCTTATGAAAATTAACAAGTAATTCCACAGTGGGTACTTAAGTTGTGACATGTTACTCATTTTTAAGAGAGCCAATAACTTTGATAAATTCCCTCAATCAGAAAAAACTGTAACAGTAGGTCATTTTCTGAAAGAAGATTTTATGTTCACTCACAGAATTCTTCACACATTCGGTCAGGTACTAACAAACTTCTGTCAGTCACTCGGATCTGAACTTATGAGGGACTATGTTTTGAAACTAGGGACCGAAACTAATACACTGTAGCGCGCCGTCTAACTTAGTGTTAATGTTTGAATTAGTCAAGTTTCAACACCCTATTCACACCATTTCCTGACCGTTTCGTTCACAAATCCAATGTTCCACCCCCTTACTCAGTACACTTAATAAATCAAGAACGCTGGCGAACTTGTGCAAAAAAGCATGATAATAACGGAAACCATTCACACTTTTAAATTGTTAAATTTCAACAACTTTATTCATACTCGATTTTCACACTATCTTCTCGTGTCGAAGTTTCACAATAGCGACGAGAACGCAGAGTAGATTGTGCCAAAACCCAAGCTTATTCCTTACCTTAACTCTGGCTGCCAGGGTACAGGAAGATGTCGCTTGACAGAATTACATAACAAAAAGTAACAAAGGAACTTTATCGGTTGGTGTCAAAATAGGCTTTTCATGTAAGATGGTTTCCGTGCGGAACAATTACTTTTCCTCCAGCTTTGTTGAGGTCATTTACCACTTACAAAACGACTACGCCAAACCCATTTTCGATCAAACTTTTCTTCCAGATTTCACTTATCTCTGGTATGTATCGGCTCATTTGGTTCTGGACGTTCGTTGAGTGTTTTGGGGGAAAAAATATATACTTACTTATTCAGTTATAGTTCTGGTTTGTATCCCTGAGGCTCATTCTATGTTGGGAATTCACAAGTCTACCCTACTATTGTAGTGAGGATAGACGGTCGCACCATACTCTTCTGAGGATACTCCAGTCGCTCTAGACACCATGTATCAGTTCCGTCATGTAGCGAAAGCCATTATATGTCATTCTGTCCTCCAACGATCCATCCCGTATCTCTGCCGTATTTATCACGCGATTATCTCGATCCGCGATCATCTCGACCCATGCTGCTACTGAATAGTGGTGTGAGTAGTATGGTGCGACCGTCTATCCTCACTACACTATGTTGTTTCATTTCAAGGAAGAAACAGATGTCTTCGCCATCGTCAACACTAATTTAGTCATGACCCTATATGCCAGAAGTGAGCCTATTTGAACCGTTAAGTATATGAATTAGACGTGCTAGTCATGCTAATCAGTTGGTTTTTTTTAACCAACTCTGTGTGCCGACTCATTTTTGTTGTTTGCGAAATTGTTTTCTTGTATTTCGTAATTCACAGACTGTGACTAAAAGTTTTCAAACACAAAATCAATACCTCTGAAAGAGAAAAACTTCCCTCTTACAAGTAGACCCGACATACAAACCAGGCCGGTAACAATTAGCAGAAAGTGAAGAGTCACAAATACGGTTGATTTATCATCATGAACAATTGAGATGGTATTTCAGACATGCGTATGATGTGTCTCAACTCGGATAGCGTGTGCAGACTAGATCTACAACATGAATCTTCCTCGATCGAGTGATTTGAGTTAAACCGATGCCAAATATGGTCACTGTGAAAATAGTAAACATTGTAAAGTTTACGTTCTGAGTTTTTCATGAACATCCTGCGACCCAACTTCCGGTCTGCACCGAAGTGTTGAGAGCCACTGTCCTATTCGGTGAGCCAACACTCAGAAGATGACCAGTGCTAAATATTTGTTGACCATTGTTCATTAACAGGTCATCATCCACACGTACGCATATCACGCACAGGGATGATTCTGTGTACCGTTATTTGCATAATGCAAGTCCGTCTGCATTCTTTTAAATAAATGGACTGGAAAAATATAACGTTACAAACAAGTTGTAATATTCAGCGTTTCAACCGACTCGTGCGGCCTTCCTCAGAATTGTGTACATTCCGGTTGTTTTCAGACTTTCACCGTTTGTTTAGTTCTGTTCATCTATTCTTACCTCTGCCTAACCAACACCAAGACTGTGTTACATAAGCAAGAATCATTATCTTCCCTGCGTATACTTGCCAACCCAAATGTCCCATACTTGTTATGACCACCAGGATGCATTATCCAGGTTTGTGAACTGAACTAATCTCGGAATCTCGGCCACTTGAGAATGTGAACATGTAACAACGTTTGGTCGGTTTTCGCACATTCGTCGTAAACAGGGTGGATACCCCCACACTAATTAGTTTAGGGCATTAGCTGGTTAACCCATTTTCCAATTACCCCCTGATCCACACACATTCCAGACGGAAGAACCGTCGCATTTTCCGGTTACACCGTCCATGGGCACTGAGATGCTTACTGACGCTGGCATACCTTCGAATGTTTTGGCTTTAGAGTTTGACGTGGGAAACAAATACATTTCAACTAGCTAAGACAGAAGTTAGTGAACACAAATGGATTTGATTCGGCTGTGGTTCCGCTGGAAATCCATTTTCAGGATATAATTTTGCATATAATGACTAACAAGTAACCCACGGTTAGTAAGACACGTCTTTGCCTGCGCATTCCGTTTGGTTATAAGACTAGTAAGCATGGGTGATTGTAACGTGACTGAATCTTGACAACAATAACGACTAGCATTAGAGGAAACATTTGCATGGCTTTTGCAGTCAGTTGTACATTTCTCTTGGCATGGACCAACTGGAAAGTGTGAATGCTGAATGTTAAAACATAGGGTTAGAGTGGGTGACGTTTAACCCGTGGCCGTAAGAAATTTCGACTCTTCATTGTATGATCAAACTTATGTGCGGTAGATTGCCTGAAGTCGGGGTGTTCAGTCCGACTGAGTCCGGACCAAGAAGCGACTCTCACTGTAATTCACAAGCTATGATAAATCGGTAGTTTATAACATGGTGTTGATAAAGTAAGCACTGTCCAGTTTCAACTAGCAAACGAAACCCTAATCAAGCTCTTCTTTCAGACGTGAGCCAGTCAAAAGTTTTATCTAAATTGGAAAGCTGCAAACCAACATGGGTAGCGTTCAGTTTTTTATTCATTTAAACTAGATTACTTTAATCCGTTATTTCGTTGAGTAGCCGGCAGTCATAGGGATCCCTCTCGGTTGCCGAATGGAACAAACTGTCAGTTGCATGGGAAATTACTTGAACTGTTGTGTTTTTATGGATTACGTTATCAAAGCAGAATGGCAGCATGTTGTGACATGTTAACGTTTCTTTTATTCACATCAGCCGCAAACACGAAACCTCAAGGTTATATAAGACAAACAAATGGAGGCAGACAGAGTATGGACACACATACCTCCACACTAAGTGTTGTGACATCTGCACCGGGATAACCCGATGAGAATCGTTTATAAATTAGAATGTATGCCCGTCACGATCTCATTCTGCTAAGGATCGACGTGGTTCAACAAACATTTTGTTTAGTGGCTCAACAAACACCAACCACTGTTCTAATTTAGATCAATAACCCAAACTGGGAACACCAATGATTAGTTGTTACATGATCTAGCTAAGTAGCGTGCCAAAAGTTCTCTCGGGCATTTGAAACGCTTTGTTCTGTCGGGTGTTTTTGCAACTATACGGCCTAATTTAGTCTTACTTTCTCAGGTATTACGGATCTGTAAAAATATCGTTTTAGGTGCCTTGTATACCGGTAAGATAATCCTATCGATGGTTTGAACGTTGCACGCCATACTGATAACTGTTCGCTTCGTTTGT
Source organism: Paragonimus westermani (assembly GCA_008508345.1). NCBI lineage: Eukaryota > Metazoa > Platyhelminthes > Trematoda > Plagiorchiida > Troglotrematidae > Paragonimus > Paragonimus westermani. The sequence goes on along the minus strand of QNGE01000365.1, from coordinate 133,958 downwards.
CACGTTTAAAAAATCCATATATGGGTGATAAATCAATCAATCGAGTTACCTGCTTCAGATTTTGATATGATTTTCAGAAAACTCACACAAGTCATCAGATTGAATATCGACTTATACTGTATGTAGCTTCAATTTTATCTTGTAAATCTGTAGCAATTAGGCAGTCAAGAATACCATTGTTCTCTACACTGCACAATCTTATCTTGCGTTACGAAAAAATACTTCTGTCAAATTTCAGTTTCTCCAATCCCTATTAGCGTCAAATATTCTCTGCGTTTAATCCTCTCTCGTCAATTTTACTCAATGGCCGTCAATTGCCAGTCGTACCATGTAACTTTTAGACAATGGCAGCTTAACAGATGAAGGCTGCGCTAACAGCATTGAGGTTAGCGTCATTTTGGACGCACCTAATGAGATATTTCGAGATGCTCCGTGGTTCAACTTACTGTTGATCTTGTCGCACAGACGCAAACAGGCTTGCCGAACACGACAGCATCTTGACAGCCCAACCTGTTGTGATCCTCTTCGCCCTCCGATCGATCGAATAACAACGTAGAGCGAATGCGGCAAGCATGCACTCCTGCTCCTTTTGGGCATACTGGACAGATGCTGGCAGCAACTATCGGTGCTAAATAATGGAAACGATGTCCACAAAATGATTACAAACTGCAGATAAAACTAGGGGTTACGTGTCACAACCGTCTTAGAAGGCTATATCAAGATAGTAAGATGAGTAGTTCTACACTTGTCCACTGTACTCACAAGAACTCAACATTTGAAAAATACTGGCTCCTAATTTTGTCGCTCAGTGCCCCACTGCTGACGACCTTGAAGCTCAGTAAGTTGATCTATGCTGCCCAACATTTTGACGGACAAAACTACCACTACCAGGCCTGTGTAATTAGCACACTGTGGACAACACACACACACACACGTGCATGTAAGTATGTTTAATCACGTCCCAATTTTGCTGGCTCAATCTTGTTGCCGTCATCAGCTTAAAGGATGGGTTAATCGAAAAAAACGTGAGCACGTGATTTACACTGCATGTTCGCGAAGCTCACCCAGAAGCGCCTACGACAGATGGTCCATATGAGACAGACAGAAAGGCTAGTTCTCACTTATTGCCACCCCCATCTTTGATATCTTCCACAACATCGTTGTCATCACCCATGGACACAGACTATTACCAGCCATCTCCCACAACTTATCCAATCATATATTAAGTGGGTGAAGAAACTCACACCCCGAGAGAAAACGTTCATCTACAGTAGCTAACCTACTTGAAAGTATGCAAACTTACGTACGTAATATATACCTACACGGTTCTATGATGCATCAAACTTACGGACAGTCGACTGATGTCTAACTGAGACATACCCACGTCCTATTGTAAATCCGGTCTACTTCAAGAATGGTGCATCGTGTTCCGTATATACGCCAGACAGCAGCACCTTCTCAAGCAACCCGTGAAGCTACAAAATTGTAACATAAATTTCAGCAAGATTTCGATAGCTGCTTTTCGTCACAGTATCGACTATACGAATATATGCATTAATAATGAGATCTTTCGTGCATTATTCATCAGCTATACCCACCGCCGTTCAATTAACAAAGAGCTAGAACCGAACCGGGAAATAATTCACTTCGAGTAACCCTGTGGTTTAGCCCACAAGTTGTTCCAACCCGCTAACAAAAAGCGTTTTGCCTGTCGCATCGCCACATAAATCAGGTTGATGCTAGCTGTCATCAAAGTAATTTCGTAAACAATATTCATAAAGCATAAGCATGACATTTGCCAAATGATGTAAGACCTAGATGTGCGAACGAGGTGTACTCTACAGAACACATTTCTAAATCAAACTGCCACCCCACATTTTTTGTCTCACAATGACACAGATGGATAAGCGGTTACGGATACAATTGTCAAACACTCATTGTCCGTATTCATGCCGTTCGGGTTGTCCAGTATGTTAGCAAGTCGCATCCTCTCGTACAAACAAGGTGTTAGATGAATCATTGCCGACTACGTAAAAATACTTTCATATGGGATTGGTCCTAGTTATTTTGATAATATACACATTCGTTTCGCATTATGAACGATATCGCCTTCTGAGGTTTAAGAGAAGATTAGTGGGGAGTAACATTTGGATGCGGGTGAGAAAAAGGAGCTGCAAATTTCTGGCTGACTTTCATTATTGTGTTGAAAAACCGATATCATTGTAGTATTGGACTTTGGACGTATAAGCAGATTTATAATGGATTATACTGAATGAGATGTTAAATTTCAAAGAACTGTTTATGGTGTTCATGTAACAGATCCAGAGTGGATGGGGGACGACATTACGTCTGAGAGGTTAAGAGGCGATGAACAGAAAAGTGAGGAGAACTACCGATGTTCAAAAACAATTCACGCGAAATGGTCATGAACCAAAGCGAATAGAAGAAAAACAGTTTTCTAGCCAGAAGGTTGATCCAGAGAAATCCTCCAAAGAAACACATCGGAAACCTTGAAATTCAGTCACCTGTAGACGGATTTTGAAGTAAGGTCTGTGTAATCTCTGATGTATTTTTACTCTGACGCACAAGCACACCAGTATTGGGGATAAATAAGTATGCGGGTTTAGTGTGCGATTGTGGTTCGGGAACCCAAAGTGGATTCCCGTTCAAGTTCTATCGCTTAGTCTCTGTAATGACAGTTGAAACCGACTACTGACTCGATGAGACACTAATCTGGGCTAATAATCAAGGTCAGATACATCTACGAATGGTTCAATGATGGGATGACCGAATGGTGATGCAAATTGACTGGTGTGAATGAACACAACGAACTGCACCATGCAACGAATCAGTTTAAGAGGAACGGCTAGGAAATCGAGTAGCAGTAGTGGACAAAATGTGAATATCATGAAAAGGACAAGCGAGCAATCGACCAATGCAGGCTGGATGGTTAATAGCTCTAAATGTTCTTCATAAATATGCCTACAATTTTCACAAGAAATATATTGGTTGGAGCCCAGTCTCTGCTATGGTTACCACGACCTGCTCCAAGTGTCTGCTGGCCCACTGTTAAAGTTTGCCAGTATAGTAGATAATGAAAGGTTGTGGATGACAGAATGACAACCATAGCAGCTAGAGTTTTTTATGACCTTTTATGTGCAATCTTGAACTCAAAAATGGATGACCAACGATTTAACACATTGGACAGCAGTGGCCTTAGGTGACTGTGCTTAGTGCATACGAACTCAAATCTGCTCCTACTGTAACCTAGAAAAGTGGATTCCAGTCTATATATTTTCAGCCACTAAAAGTATCGTAAGTTGGAGAATGTAACAAAGGCTTTAGAAATAAGGGCGCCAATTTCAATTCCTAAGTTCTTTCATTGTCAATGCACTTGTTCAAATGCAACCACTGATAACTAATTTATATATTCCAAGAAGTATAAGCCCGTCTACTCTTCCTCAACATCTACTTTCCGTAATGCACAGTGACAGTACTGTGGTGCACGTATAAGCCCTAGTTACATATCCATTTTTCATCCACCTTCACAAATATGAGAACTACAATACAAGACTCCAAGGGTCTGAGCTGATGAGAGTAGAAGAGCTGGAGTGTGCACTAATAGTGTATTCTCCCTTTTCAGTGGCGGTTGCATGAGGTAGTTTTTGGTTAAAGGCTTTCCTGACCAGTAGTACAATCATCAAATCATTTAAAGATAATTATCTTTAAGCTGACAGACCAGAAATCAGACGACTGTGAAGTAAACGTAGCGGAATTTGGGATTATACTTGAAAAGACAATTCCCATCCACTTGTACAAAATGGTTGGGGCTGCGGGCTTAAACTTACTAGGTCTCTTCAATATTTTCTCCCTTGCAAGTGCACTCCTAATACCTGTGTATATTCGGTTCAGGAATAATTGATAGCTGTTTTTGGGAATATTGGCAGTTGCAAGAGTGCGGATAAAGAAGATATGGAGATTAGGCAATGAAGTGTTCGAATCGAATCCCAGCCTGTTAAACGTATGGTGAATACCAAGTAACGCATAACAGTTAGCTGTCACTGAACGGTGGTTAACAACTTATGTGTGAAAAAAGTGTGATGAAATTTTTGGAACCTTTCGCCGATACATTCAACTAGTGTGTCACACCACATCGTTGGAGAACTGCTTGTATCACATCGACACAGTAGAAAAACCCATCTAGATATCTACTGGTTGTAGTGTTGGAATTAATCCAGAAAACTATCTTTGGACTTCAAACAGCAGCTTGTAGCCTTAGGGACAGAAATCAGTGTGCGTTCTATAATTTATGTTTCACTGCCAACGTGCTGGCCAGTCTTTTCTACTCGCTTTCATAGTCTCTAAATGGCGGATGTAAAACAACCCGTCATTTTTTTTTCTTAAAGCAGTGTACTCGGCTTCACATATTAAATGAAGCTGTTTACCTTTGTGTCAAGCATAACGTTCAACCGTCTCTCCTGAGCTTGATAGAGGATTGTTTACCAAGTCGTTCATAATTTGCGAGATTAAGTGAATTAATGACTTCTTACACTCTTCGTGAAGTTGTTTTTCTTCCGGAATGCAATTCTGTTAGCAGTTGTTTTTTCCCTCCGTTTAAGCCCCAAGACAGCTTCAAAGGACTAATTACTACGGAAATACGTGTATGTCGTCATATTTGATGTCCAGCCTCTTGTCAAGTTCTACAGAAAGAACATATCGGCCCGATCAACCGGTTCAACACACTAGCTTCACCATTGAAAGCGCTCAAATATATCAACTCTTCATACTACCTTCTTAAAGGGTTGCACTGACGGAGGCGTTTTATTCAATGTCCTCAACCAGATGACGGTAACTTTCTTCCTAGACTGTAATCTGTTAGCTATTTCGGTCCTACATTATGTAACAAGTTAAAACGATCTTTTGACGATAACAAAGATCTCGCAATGTAAGAACAGTGGAATGTTTCAATTCTGTATTTCCCAGAAGACTTATTCTATCATTTTACGAATGTACGCGCATTCCGCTGTCAGTTGCAGTTCTCCCTTGCAATCTTTCTTAGTCTTTAAACCACCGATCTGGCAACATTAGCACCCCTTGTATTGATCTTAACAAGTGTATTATTTTTCAGCACTTCAGAGTGTGAGAACCGATCGTTTCCCAATTGTTCTTGTTTCTCAATATCTTCTTCATACCTCTCCTTTCAAATACATGTCTGCAATCCCAACTGAGTCACCCCGTAAGTATTTGTATCCGTAATTGTGATCCTCCCCTTATACCATATTCTGCAAGTTTTCCTAGCAGCTTAGAAATAGTGCTCAAAAGTTGCCTGTAAAAATGAACCAGTAACTGTTAGTTTGTTTGATAAGGACTTAAATAAATGGTTGTTGAATAGTCGTCAAATTGGGTGCATAAAAACGTTTTGTCTGGACTAACAGCGGTAAATCACTGTGCTGAGATAGATCCTATCAGTCGATGAAAACAACCTAGTTGCGCTGTTCCTCAGAAACTTGTTTTCTCCCATAACTTTATACACAATCAAAATTCTGGGATTCTGTGCATGATTGGGACTTATTGTACATCCGGATTTTTTGTGATATTTGCTTGCACCTAGTTTGCGGAACGCACCACGACTTGCCAAAGGTATCCCTAGGGCTGAGACACAGCACATGCAAATACACACCTACATAGACCGGACAGGTGCACATACGAACACACACGGTCTGGGCGGTCGAACATTGCGATGCTTCTTGTGCCTCTGGAACAAGCGAAAACACTTAAGTTGAAGTGGGCAGGCGGGTACTAGGGAATTGTTCCAATCGGTTATATAGAATGATCTATAAGAAACGGTCTGTAAATGTCACATTCAGAATTTGGTTTGGGGTTCTGGAATATATTCACGTTTATCCTGTTTCACGCTACTTCTGTGTCGTTTTGTGCAGCGTAGGTTACAAACTCTACCAAACTTGAAACGCAATAAACTGACTCAAGTATCTTTTCGTACATTCAAACTGGTACTTCACCACCGAGAGCCCCCCGTTCATAACCGTTCAAAGTTGACAGAATAAATATCTTTGGATGCTTAAGCTGACCTACTTTGTGATCGTTTGTACGTGTCAGACAGAGGTAGACTGAATAGGGGCACGGAACGACAGTCTTGGTATACAGAGCTGAAATACCTACGCAGTAGACCACCAGCTTGTTGAGCATGATAGTAGAGGTCAGCATATCGTGAGATGGTTCTTGTCAGTCCAGTCAATGGAGTGTTTGAGTTAGATCAATCAATTACAACGATTTCTGTCATAATACGTGGTCGTAAAACTTCCCTTTTTCATACGGAACACGTCTCAACAAAAACACCAACGAGGAGAAGCATGTTTCTTCAGAAAACATGGTTCGGCTAAGAATCGACGACCTTCTAATCCCACAGAAGTTGGGTGATGTCAACTTAACTCACTGGGCAATAAAATCTTAATTTACAGAAAACCTCGAAGTAGACGCGCATTCATAATTATCAGTGAGGTTTCACCAAGATTACTGATATTACAGTAAATTACTGTATACGGTTGAGACGAAAGTCTGTTATAGACAAACCCTATCTTAACGTTTGTCTTGACGATTAGGTAACCATAGAGTACAACAATGTAGAGTTGAATGCCGATGAAGACGATGAAGACGGTTGCAAGCGGTACGAGCAAAAAGATTAAAAAAATAAACAAGAAACTAACTTAGGTTACATTATCCTATGTTTATCACGGTCAAACAGAGTTACCGCTTACGATCATTTTAGGTCTTTTTATTCTATCACCGACAGAAATAAGCGTAGTTTTCTCCGAAAGTATTAGGTATGTTACAGGTGATATTTCTAAGTTTCGTATGTATTTGTGAGAAGTTGTCGCTGAGAAATATTAGTCACATCTTTCATTAATCATTTGGTGGGTGTTGGCTTGCGCTTGACTCTACCAAATTACGTTCGTGAACAAATGTCTCACAGTAGGGCACGTAAAACCAGTCTGGATCAGTGAACCATTAGCGTGGTTCGTGGAACGAAACTATGTAACAGAAATTTGATTTGCTAGATCGGCTGACAGAATCCTAGCTTATGTTCTGACCAGAACTGTACGTAAAGACTGTTAATAGACGTTTTTTTAAGTAATTCACTGGATAACTCTGCGATCATCCCTTCTACAGGCTGGACTAAGTCTGTTAATTCTCCAGGAGGGAACCGGGTGCATTTCACTCCTTAAAAAGGCATTTCAGTATAGTTCTGAAGTACCCGTTTCTTCCGTCGTTTCTTCTTCCAAAGGTCTTCCGCCTTTTAAAGGTATTTCCTGAAACGAAATGTTTCTTCTCTGGCTAATACCATATAGCATTTTCCGTTTGTACCTGTTTCTGTTTGTACCAACTCACTCTCCCCTTGTGTGTGACAACCACCCCAATATGTTTTTTCATGCAGTTCGCTCCAGTTCTTCAATGCACCAATGAGGTGGTTTGGTCCACCTATCAACGGGTATCCTTGCTACTTGAAATAGGCTTCGAACGGTCTACTGTTGACTGGCTGTGTGACTTAACCAATCCCAGGCACTTCTAATCGGTTTAAGGTCCGATGAGTGTGCCAGGTAGAATGGTATGTGTGTACTACTTTGCGCCCGAAAAATATCACTACTTCGAGGGAGATGAATGCAGTTTTAATGTTTTATTTAAAAATTCCCCCTCCCAAATTACCCGAATTCTTCAGAGTGCTTTTTATCAGAGTAAAACAAATAACTGAATAACTTTTGCCGATGGGTCAAACGGCCATCGTAGGCAGCTAGATTCATTGTTATGTTGAGCCGTGTATGTGGCTGTGGGCGGTCTCATATCGTCCGTCATTCTTATGTTCGACAATCTCAAATGCAGAAGTCAAAGTAAGGTTTACCGGTTCAAAACAATCTTGAAAAAAAGTTCGTCAGAGTCACGTGAGTTGGATTTTCCTTACTACTGTTTAAAATGGCCCCGAAAAATAACTGTTTGTATACCTTTAAGCTGTTATGAGGGGAACTGACCTAAAATGCCATTGGAAACGTTAACCGCATCCTTCAACTGTGTAGGTTCCATAACACAAACCAGATAGTGTACAATCCGTCAGCGTGTTATGTTTGTGGAATGAAAAATTGTTTCTTAAAAGGGTAAAAGCTCTTAGATGGAACCGAGTGTACATCCTAGAGGATGGAACACAGCTGAGACAGTTATGTTGGATAGGTCTATCCCACAGATCCAGTATTGGCGTTCATCATTTGTAATTGGATGACCATATCATCAGGTCACAACCATATCGTACAGAGCCTACGTGATCATAGTTCAGTCCACTAAACAGATAAGATATATTTTAGTATCTGCATGTGCTTCCACGAACAATTTTCGACCATAGCTATGCTGAACCAATTCCAGCAAGCGATTATGTTGTAGTAATGGTGGTGATCCCGATGCATATAGTCAACGAATGTAAAGTTACTGTTGCCATTAGACCGTGAAATAGTTGCATGCGTGGAAGACGTCAAGACCTCCTACCCCATACCCGACTGTATGACTGCATTTCTGTCCTAGAATGTTAGCATCTTTTCCATGATGTATATTTTCGTTGACCCTAGATATAGGTCGTGAGGCCAACAGAACTTCCGCAGCCAACTGTCTTTAGTTATGACCTCGAGGTATACCAACAGTTTGTTGCCTCAGTACCCGTAGCCGATAATTGAGACACTATCGCGTTCATCTTCTCGTGGCCAGGACATCATGTTGTTGGCCTTGGAGCAAGGAATCAGTTCGTAAATGATAGGTGTCTGCTTTAATTTATTCTGAACTGTAGTGTCTATGATTAGTTGAATTGGATGCAACATTAAATGGCGAAAACAAAATCATGAAAAAAATTTCTGTCCTGAAAAAAAAACAGACGGGAGCGATTGTAGAGTTTTGTTACGGCAATCAGCCGAGTTGCAAGATTAATTAGTTTTAGCACGCTGTACCTCATTCTTGCCTGATATTTTTCACTCTTATCTCATCTTTCTAACTTGGGTTACTCAGGGACCCCATCGCAATAGGAGTGTTAACTTCATTATTCACAGTAGTTTGCGACTTACGTGAGCTTTAACCATATATGCCACTGAAACAGTCCACGCTAACCTTGAGCATAGCACTGTGATGTCCCCTTAAAAGTGCGTTTATTTTTAGGACGGCAGTGCCTACCTGATGAATTCGAAATCCATGACGATAGCCTGTCAATCCTATGGCGTACAACCGACGAGTTCAAACGGACATTATTTGTGATAGCATGGTCCCACTGGCTTTTATTCAACATATGATGTGTAGTTTGGGAACGCCTTACGAATGACTTGACTATCTCCGGTTTTACCGATCTCTTCTCTCAGCTCAGTGGCCGGGTGACTTGACGTCTAGTCACGCTTATTCAGAAATTATAAAGTTCGTGCAGCGATAACTTATGCAAGCTTTACTGTTTACATGGATCAGTTTCCTACTCTAAAGCTCGAAAGTAGGCACATAGGTATTCTACTTCTCCCAAACAATAGATAAATGGGTCAGCACTTTCACGAACGGCCCCAATCAAACACGGATTTTGAGAACGTCGCAACAGTTGATTTGGACAAATGGATATGATAAAAGAAAACGATTGATTAGAAGAACAGAATGCGAAATGGATAAGATTAGAAGACTGTCACTTCATATCACTATCAAGTCATTTGAGTCAATTGTCAAAACCGGTCAGAACATGCGTGGAATGAGGATACTCCAAGCGGGTGAAGTTGGATGAATACACCAGAAAGCTGTTACACCATAGGTGAGTTGTTGGGGCGATCGGACGCTTGTCTGGGTTGGAAATCTTCCGAAATCACAATCAGCGTCTCACATAGACCATCTGCTGGGTAGTTAGTAGTAGTTAGTGAAAAAACCGATTATTGAGCTTACTGAAAGAACTCCTTTCCTTAAAAATGGAACAGCATACGCTTTGTGGTTACAACACAGTGGACCTTTCACTTCGCTACACCGAGTGAACAAATCGAATTGCGATAGCTGGTTCGAACAAACATACAGAAGATCAGAAAACTAATTAGTCTAAACGAAAAGCTCTAAAACAGTTAGACCTGCATGCCAACTTCCGGACTGTTGTAGCATGCGCAACAGAGTAGAGTTGGACCTGACATTTTCACTCTTTTTCGAATTATGTTGCCATAACGTGAGGAAAGACTACAAATACTGTCCATGAACTTTTCAGCGCACCGGTACTAGAAAACGATCACGAAGGACCCAATATTACCATTTTACCGAATGCTCTCTGATGTTATGGAGGAACCGTTGAGTAAACTAACACAATCTAGTACATACTAATACGTTCTATTTATCTGATTACTTTTCTTAAAAAATTACAAACCACTGTTAACACTCTCACTAAACGTAGTACGATAAATTGATCGTTTGCAATTATCGCATACTCTTTGTGAGACAGATTTTAATGCATTAACGTCAGTGAAATGTTTTGGTTACAGTCAACAACAATGCAGCAATAGATTCAAACTGAATTCCAATCTTTTTAACAACCGTTTTTCGTGATGAATGACCATTCTCATGCTACTAAGTAAGCTAAACTGGGTTAGACTTGGGCAATACTTCAGTCAGTAGACGGGTTACAAAGAAAACACGAAGGCTTGTAATCACATGTCGTAGTCATTGGCTTCCTTAAGTCACGTGTGTTACAGGAAAACGAGAAGGAGAAAAATAATTGTACACAGATGAAAAACGATGTCATAAAGCTGACTATCGGTTCGAACTGGCCGGTTAACATATGAAAAACTCACTAAAGAACGTTGCCGTACATGCTGCTTTTTTGGACCAAGAGTGAAGTCAAACCACCACCGTGTGGAATCATTCAATCAAAGCACTGTACTATGCGGTTCAGAGGTGTGTTTCAAGTGCAGATTAAGGGTTATAGTAAAAGGCTTGAAAAGTTTAGCAATGTACCTTCCGATGCGTGATGCCCAGTGACTATGAAATGCTATATCGCTTGTGTCGAGGTGTTTCTCGATCATGGATCATTGAGTCGGTGTTGTAACACAATTCCGTATTTCAACGAATGTCTACTGTTTTTCAGCTTTAAGTAACTGGCAGAAGCCAGCGGTATGCGGTCAAAAACAACTGTCTATCACATTTTCATGCTCTGAGTACGGTATCACTTATAAACAAGGTCAATCAATACAGTTCCTTCTAACAAATGCTGTTTTGGCGCTCAAACCAACCTCTTATTCACGGTTAAGGCTGTGCAGTCATGTCACACTCAGTGTCTTCTAATTGCCTTATCTAAATGCTTCACCATGGACAAATATTTAAAGAAGTTTATGTTTAATCACATACTGAGAGCCCTGATCTGAGCTTAACTCCTCAGAACCCTTTGGTCACAGTTTTTCGTATACCATTCTCAAGACCATCAGTTCTGCGAATAACTTCTACCATGATTTCATTAATGTGTATTTGCGCGATCATGGCCAATGCTGTGCTCTACTAATCACTCACGTCTGTGTTCTCACATTCGTAATCCACGACGGGTTTCACCCTGGATATGACGTCCGGAACAAAAGTAACTAGTAAGTATTTCACATAGTCAGTCCTTCTGCGGAATACTAAGCAAAATGAGGTCGAACCTAGTCGGTTTGTGATTAGGTACTGACGATTAACTGCATTTAGTTCGCATTGTTCATCGCTGGTCCACCATTTAATGGTGTCTTTTAGAGGGAACACATGGACAGCAATTTTCGGGCTCGTGTGACTTAGTGTGACAGCAGTACTTGTGGATCCTAACCAGTCAGACTAATGAACAAACCATCCGTTGTATCCATAACCCGAGCTATTAATCCTTACGATTCTGAACGCCAAAATGCAACCGCAACCCACTTTCTTTTCATTTGGCTGTTTAGTGACTAAACCCAGACAGCGACCTGACCACTGAACTAAATTCACGGCGTGGGGGTGAGGGGCACTCGTTACGGTCAGACATCCACATCCACTGCCAACGCTTCGGTTACCTGTTGTACCATGACTATTGAAAACAATTTGTAAGTCTGTGTGAATCAGTGGTCCAAATGTTCTGCTCCATTGTCCAAGGGTTTGTTAGGTGTTTTGTACTCGGCATGCCGTTTTGGGTTGTTCATGTGGTGCAGTGACTGTTTTTTCGTTCACCTGGACCTATGGTTTGGCCACGCGGAGCAGTGGGCCACCAACCTCACACGTGTAATATACGCGCACACACCACAGCACGCACTTAAGGATGTATCTAATTGGATTTGGGCAGTTGAATGAATGACCGACCATTAGGCTCAATTAGATTGATTCCACCATGTAAACACACCTCTTGTGCGCGTGCGCACGCACAAACACAAACGCACTTACAGAAGAAACAACTGGCGCAAACAGCCAAATAGTCGCGTTTAGTTCAACGTAGCTGAAACCGGTACACCGCACAAAAAAATAGTCAACTGATTGGGTGTCGATTTACAGCACAATTCCACATATGGGATGTGATACAATGCTATCATTTCATGCGATTCATGTATCATAAACGCCCGTCTCACGCGGTATAGACAAATTACGTGGACTCGAAAGTTTTTCAAATCAATTTCCCTGTAATGCAACCTCTAATATGCATCTAGACGAACAGACGCAATTTGCTTGCAGAACCTCTCATTCAACTTGGGACGTTCATTATACATTGGTATCATCATTTTTTCTCTATACACATCAAGCCTGGACGGTAATGATGAAACGTCTAACTTTGTATCAAGCAACGTTGATTTCTTACAAAATGCTCTCCTTTCTTCGCCTACTAATTCATTCTACACTTCCTACATGCCTTCTTTAGCAAGTGTTCTTGATGAAATATGCAGAAGGTGCTAGTTTAGGGGACATGCAAAATCATTCACAATCACACTGTGGTCTTCAAAGCGATTCATATAGTGCGCTTCAGTAGTGAGTACCCTAACAAGTATTCTCTACTCCCGACAAGTGTTAGACCGTATCGCTTACATTTTTTAAAGCATATCGGCCCTCTGATTCTGTTGCCACCTGATCCACTTTCAAACAAACATAGTCTGCTTATTTCATTATGAGTATACACTGTATTTAGTTGTCCTTCTCACATTTTCTTTGTAACGATCCGGATGTATTCTTTCTGTAATTCGACCTATGTAATTACCAGTTCATTAAAAGTTAGCTTCACAGTGCAAATACGTACACATTCTACCGTAGAGACTAAACGGTAGTCCATTTTGACGGAGTGAAAACGAACATCGTCGTCTACGCCGTTTCTTTCTGCAGCTGACGGTGGTTAGACTATGATAGCAAATGAAGCTCTTTCCTGGAACTTCATGTACTGCACTTAGATATAGCCAACTGCAAAAGTCGAAATGACCTACTAAGCGGTTGTTCGAACCAGATTTCATTCAGATCACTCTGTCTTATACGTTGTCCATATTTGTATGACGAAACCAAAATATCGGTTCGTGTGCTCTTGAGTTTGTTTTCTGTCTCCATTTTGCAAACCTCAGAACAATAACACTTGCCGAATTCGTCCACTGGATAACGCTGAATTTTCGGTTGTTAAGTGAATGGAGCAGTAAATTGACTTCGCCAGATTTGTAATCGGCTTGCACGTCACAGAAACAAGTCAAGGGCTGCACTCCAGACATTGAGTAGCACGCCCAACAAGCAATCCTGTTTCTGTTCTGAAAATGACTAATATCAAGGGTCATAGGGTCAAGTTGATGGGTTTCCGGCGTCCTAGATTCTGGCCTATGTTTTGATGACTTTGTTCATCGTATCTTTCACTACTCGATGGTCTACAACTGGCACTAGAAATTACGCCGAAAACTGTCACACTGCCCGTCTACACCGCTGAATTGCAAACACGTAGTTGAACTACAGCACTCTTCGTGTAAGAAATGAGCAATCGCGCTAATGCCTGCATATATATGCTCCACTACCCATTACATGAGTATTGCAGTCCGGACAAGACGTGAAACCGAAATGGCAATTACCGACGTTTTTGAAACCCACTGCCGAACGACTACCAGTTACATCAGACTTATAGTTAGGCAAATTTAATGCCCTAAAGGCGTAACCAGGCTGGTTATCCCGTTCGATAGTCTGCTTCCACTGAATTTTTCCGCTGACTGCCATAGCAATAGTCGATAATCACCGAAGCTGGTAGTGTGGAACGCGCATGACCTTACCGCATCTGTGTTATCCCACAAACTAATACATGTTTGTGTGAAAACAGGTAAATCGACAGCGTCTGAATAATTGTTCCTAACGAACTTCATCTTTATGATTGTTGTAGCCGTTTGCGACCTGAAAATCTCTGGTGGCTTTCCAACCGCCACTGGTGACCCAGCCACCAATCAGGATCACTAGTGCAGAGGACCAACCACGACGTCGCGTGTCATGCCTTCGTAAGGAATATTTATCGGACCAATCTGTCACATTAGGGAGTGTGTTCTGTTCGTAGTCAATAATTCTTCGATGGCATGTACTGTGATTTATAAGTATTGGTTTGGTTTGTGTAATTCCACTCCTGTCCAACGACCCAACTCCCTTCCACTATTCTGAATGGGCTTTTCTTGTTCAGTTCCAAATGCATGACCCGAACCCAAACGTATACTTAATTGTGTACTTAATCCTCTAGTCGTATTTCGAAATGTAAATACTGAACAATATTCCCATCCACTTAATGAATAGGAAGAGAGATATTGTACCAGAACAGCTTTAGAATATAAAGTATGTGGATGTCAACATATGGTCAACATCAAGCGTTGCATCGGAGCACCAACTTATATGTGGAACCTGTCATTAACAATCCACAACGGAAAACACGTTTATCATTTTGTACCGTATGTATAGGGATGAAATCACTTCACGTTTGTAACTTAAATGAGATGTTTCTAGCACTTTCATCCGTAACGTTCACAAACTTCTTTTTCACTGTGAACAACGTTCTTACATTTTAGGTTGCTTGCCCGGTTTATCTTTAGGAGGTAACTAACCTTCATGAGATCACCCGCTTGCAATCGCACCATGAATTCGTTAGTATTGCGAAGATAGTGATCAAAATGATCAGCATAGCAGTTCCAAGGTGGTAGGTTTTTTCCACAGTTTTGTTGTCGAGTAAAATCCCAACTGTTGACATAAATGGAAGTGGTCAACTTAAAGTCGAGCCAAACCCCAGTTTGTTTATTTTCATAGAACACAAATTCGTTTGTGGGCCGGGTACCGTCAGACTGTCCAAACCTAGACTAGTACAACTCTGGCAAACGGGATCCAACTCACGTCTGGGTAAGCCATAGTTTAAAATTGTAATCATTCTACTGCTGATGGACATATTTCTTTGCGTAAAGAAGAGGGAAATATTTAGAAGTGGACAAGGAATCAATGAGTGCCATTGAAAAACAACCCCAGTACTTGAGTTCACTGAGTGATCACAGTTCAAAGACTTATATATATATATATATATACTTCTATAGATTTCATGTTGATTACTAGTTGACCAAGTTAGAGCATTTGATGACCGTACTGCAGACGGACAATCACACTGGGTTACAAACAGTGAAGCTAAACCATCAATGATCTAAAGTGTCGGTCAATTTGAGTACGATCTAATCAAAATAGTTCTTTTAAAATCAATGTTTAGTAAGCACAGAAACATTACCTACCGCTTTGTGTGGTCCGAGTAATTCCATATACGTGAAAAATGCAAGCACGATTTCCTCGGTCTTTAGTATTATACCAGGATGTCAGATATTCTCAGTATTATTCACAAGTGAATATGTCCCAGCTTGTGTACAAAATACTTGTCTCGAAAAAAAAATATAAGGCTAAACACAGTGGCCAATACGGCTCCTCCAAGATAACGTGACAGGAGTTCGAAGCCCGATCATGACAAGCACTGAGATTACTGACCAGCTGTAACAAGAACAAAACTCGGACCTAACACTTTTATGAAGAGAGTTGATGGAAAATTTCGGTCTGGATATGAAAGCTTTAATTAAATGCAGGTGAAATCCTGTTTCTTAGAACCAAAACACTCCTCTATCTATCACTTATCAGCCTTGTTCCGACACAATGAATATGAAAACGTTTCTCTAAGTGGGTAAGGAAATCGGTCGATAGACCGATTGCGGACGGCCTGTTTGGCAAACGGGTACTCAACCATTGCTTCAGCTTGTACGTTCGACCAACCGTGGGCTATGGGAGGTCAACGATTCACACGAACTTGTGGGTGAGCAGGTCAGCATTGCGACGTCGGATAGAATTGGTCTATGCGATGATCAGACTCCATAATTCCACCATATCTGGTTGATATTTGGGCAATCAGCAAGCTGGGCGAAGTTCATCCTAGTTACTAACGGAACGACTGGAGTTGGTCATGCAAGTAAGAGTCGTGATGCAGAGTGATTAATCACATCTATGTCCAATCGCACAGGGAGGTGTTCATGCACCCTACCGCATAATGGTCTTTTCTGTAGGGCTAATGAATGGCACGAACAAACGGATGATCCTACACAAAAGTTGTTTATAAAACAGTTGTTTTTAAGTTGTGATAATATTATTAGGATTGAACGGAAAATGATGCAATGTAGGTAGGTTCTACGGGTTTTCTGAGTCTTTCTGAGAATTTAACAGATTGGTTGTACAACAAGATGACTCTCCTATAGGGTATGTGGATACCCTCCTTCGTCATTGGACTTCAGTTTGTTTAAGCAGTTTCAAACAATTTTTATTCACCTGACTAACTTCAACTATGCAACTGGTCTGAAGAGATGGGGTTGAGGATTGACTGCTGCCGAAGTCACCGCCATTCGATCACTCAATCCTGACTGTTGTGTCCCTTGAATTTTACGACAGTTATTGATAACGTTCGCGTATTGCAACGAGTAACTTGCGCAACCGTCGTGCCCTGAATGTAGGAGACAGGTGCGACTAATCGGCCTTACCGATTTGTGGCAAGGGGGACTAATGCGCGGTCGGAACTGCAGGCGGCAGCAAACGGACATAGCCGAACGACGAGATGGTAAGCCGTACAATGTCAACCTACATTCGTGAGCGAGTTAATGCTCATTTGTGCAATCAACAAGCCCATGTGACAAGTCCAATCAGACATTCAAAGGCAAGGTTGCGGCGCAGTGACGTGCCATGAATGGTGAATCATGTGAACGTACCCGCCACACGGGCGTGCACACTCCTGTATGCACACATTGAACTGCACACAACACCAAAGAGGACAATTAGCCTCTCTCAGTCTGCGGTCAGCCGAGCTCACAATGCTGGACAATGCGTAGGTGTTAGCAAACAGTTCTTGAACTCTGCTGATCCGTTTGCTCAAGGATTTCATACACTATTTTCGTATTTACTGTGTCGTTAGAATTCCCACTACCTATAGCAGAAAAGTTTTGTTTGTTGTTCTCCTTGTTTCACTGGGTAGTTCTGAACATTGGTAATCAGATTATCAGGCTGTCCCATTCATTCGGGTTTTAGGTTGACACCTTGACCTATACATCAAGGGTATCCGACCTTCCATTGTGGTACCGTACATACAATTCCCCCGATAAGCTTGTAACCACCACATTCCTAAGATACTGGAAACAGATATTTCTCTCAACAAATGGACAAACTCTACACGAAGTTGGGAAGAAACAGCTGACACTAAAGTTAACAGGACAGCTACTGGGTCTTCTTTTGAGGCAATTGGGCAACCTGTGCGTTCCTCACAAGCAAATGGGGTTGAGCACACAAAAGCGGTAATTCGGTCTTACCTAACGTGAGATTAACAATGCAACGGTTAATATGGTGGTCTCATGGGAACTTGCATAGGAAGTAAACACATAGTCTTGACAAAGACACACTCCACTAGTAAGCTCTACTGAGGGCGAATTCGAGTCCACGTTCTGTTTGCATACGAAAGCTGTCATCAAATGTAGACGATTTCCTATACCTCTTCCAGTTTAAGGTATTTTGATGTCAATTTAAGCTGTCCCAAGGGGATTAGCTCTGTTTCAAGGTCGAACAGGGGCGCCAGGCAAATGTGAACATGGGTAGACTGAAAAACGCAGGGATTAGTTATGTAACAGAACGCGGTCCTACCAGGTGCAGAGAATAAAGACAGTTGGCTTGCCTAGACCCATCTTAAATTGACATCGAGACCTATAGACTGGGAAATGGATTGTCATAGGTTCTGTAGCCCCGAATGCTTATCATATGAGTCATATGAGCCAATAGTGAAAAGTGGAGAGCTGTGATTCTTCTGTATAAAGAAAACCGCTCACCTCTTGAACCTTGTAAATTGTCACATTTCGATAATTGACTGGGATATTATAGACAAGCGCACTCCAGATTTTTAATAGCAGCATTCAGAAACGCGCAGCACTAAAGTCGTAGCAGTCAGCGTAATCGCTACAGGTTAACCTCTCATGAAGTGAATCCGACATTTATCCTGAATCCGACAACAATGTTTCTCTACATTGCATTTACGGCCTGAGATTGTTGAACTTCACTTGCTGCATTACAGTTATCAAAGAAGACAATAGGTAAGTCTATACGTTCCGTGCCGACGAATAGAAAAGTTCACTGCCTACAGATAACCAATGATCACATCATGTTCACAAGCAGGTCAGCGATTACTTAACAAATGCCAAGTTTCTTACACAAAGTGAATTAGTCTAGGAGAGAGAATGGAAGACATTTATTTAGCAGATGTCGGCAGTTCAACAGGAGTCTGTGATGGGCATCACTGTTTCCGCGTGGGCAGTTGTGATTTTTCATAGGAACATCCGCTGGCCGTTGTTTTATGTTTTACGTGAGTATTTTACTCCACATTTTCTGAACTGTTCTCAAGTAACCAAGGTTACAGTCTGTCTCATTGCTTTAAGCAGATGAAAAATAACATCAGATCGCTAGCGCTTCCTACTTTCTATGAACTATAACGAACTTACAAATATGAGTCCGACCTCATCTTACTAATGTTGAAAATAAAACAGACAGAAGTGTTGTATTTCCGGCTAGCGTTCACCTCTGGCTGACAACCTTTTTGACTTCAGTTAAAAACATCTCATATCACCAAAGGTAACAAGTAAATTAAAAAGTCACCTAATTACAAAAAAAGATGTTGTTTCTAATGAATTCTGTTTCTTACTGTGGTTTCCACAGACCATCTGGCATTTTGATCGTTTCACTCAGTGTTAGCTTCCTATTTTACCTTCACTGTATAAGACACCACGATAAGATTGCATCGAATAGATCAATGTGCTTACTAAATGTACAAAATTTACGCAATTCCTCTCGTAACTTACAGATGATTCGTTATCTTCCCCTCTTACTCATTACGTTGTATGCCCACACTACTATTACTACTGCTACTAATACTAGCACTAATCATAATACTACTGAGTCGATAACTTATTCACTCACATCTAGGCTTGACAACATACGATTGACCTTGGGAACCTCGTATGTTTCAGCTTGTTCAGATTTCCAGCTCCAAACCAAATTCTTTCATAAGAAAGTTCTTGGGACACGATATATATGTTGTTGTAGAAAAATGAACTTAGTAAAGTGGTCCGCTGTGAACACATCAACTGTAACAAAACGATTGTTGGGGTGTTCATGCTGAAGAAACATTTCGGATTGGAAAATTTAATTTTGATCCACACAAGATAGAATCCACTGTATGCACCAATTCACATTTGTGACCGTTCAGTCAAAAAACTTTTTCGAAATCTTGTCTGAGAACAGATGCATCTAAATTCTGGCTCTAACCCCTATGTCTGCATAGCGCCCGGGGATTCTGTCTAGATTAGGTAAAAACCAACCTGTTTCAAGAGTCCCACTAATCAGATTACGTGCATTTTGTCTAACTGAATTAGTATGGTAATTTGTTTACGATTAATTCACAATTTGGTCTCCATAGGGGAGCGCACGCCACCGGCGTGCGCGCTGTCGGCCGACTGTCGGAGAACCAGAGCGAAATGGTTTGCTCGAATATCTCACCAAATCAGTGGAACAGAACACGTCACGCAATCCGACTTCTTCACAGGTGGCAAAACGACCACATCATAGAAAACAAGCATATTAGATCCCAAAAATATTAGCATGCTATTATAATCCACAAGGACAATATAGATATTTAGTTGGACCGTAAATTTTAGTCACCATGTGAGGTTCGCTGATTAGCACTTTATGTTTATCAATGTTCACATGGCTTTAAACCAAGGTAGCAGCTGTACATAAGCATACGCGTGAAAGCGCCTTGTTTCTTGATCATTTGTGACTAAGACCAGTAAGCGCTGAGAAAGATTTCTAACAGTTATTCAGACGATAGCTGTAACATCGGCGTCAATCATCAAAATGACCAGCACACTGCATACAAAATATCGGCTTTTAAGATTCACGGAAAGTTGATTCGATAAATCGAATTTGCTCAGTGCAGCATTTGAAGGGAAGACAATTCTGAAGGTTGTTTAACATCTTTGTTCATACAGATATTTTTCTTTGTCCTAAGAGAAGAAAATTTCAACTAACTCACAAAATCTATCGTGATTAGACGAAATCACTTGGCACGGTTTCGATCCGAATTCAGAATGCCAGTTTACGCACATTAGTCTGACGGTTTGGTCATATGAGTGATAACAATGGGGCTGCGGGGGTAGGTTGTTTCATAACAAGTCAACTCAGTCGTTCTCAAGCTACGAGTTACCGATACACAGCAGCAGCAACAAGAACAACAATAATAATTTCAGGTTTAGCACCATACCATCGAACGCCATGAAGAAATACGTTGATGCATCATTTTTGCTTAAACGTTTGTTTTTCACGACAAACGTAATGTCATCCTCATCTGTGTAACCTTCCTGATAGTTAGGAATAGTGATGGGACTGTTGATGGCTCGGGTCAGTGACTAAGCTTTTAAATGTTCGTGGAAGTCGACATTTAGATAGCGAATGTTTCATTACCGAAAGAAGCAACGTAAGTTTTTGAGCCTCTACATTTCAGCGTGAACTTTGGTGAGGTTCGACAGATGAATCCTCTTATATTGAAGAGTAGGTTGACCTTTTGACCTGAATCCTGATTGGTTACTTTCTGTTGCCTTAGAATTTTAGCCTGAATTACTATAAGCTATTTCCTGTTGCATTCGAACTCACACCCGAATTCTGACTGAAAACTTCTCACAGTTCTTAAGTTCTAATCTGGAGGCTGATGGCCGCTTCTTTTATTTAAACTTTGACCACGATTACGATTGGTTAGCCCTTGTCCTTGGGCCGGGTAGGTTAGTTCTTCGTTTTTGGAATTTGCTCGGATTAATTATCCATTGTCTCCTTTTGATCAGTGTGAGATTTGTTCAGGTTGTTCCCTTCAGGCTTGCCGGCATTTCAGCTTGACGTTGTTTACATTTCAAGTCTTTGGTTCGCACTAGTTCGTAGGTAGTGTCCTGCGTGAGGTATGTTTATTGACCTGAATGATGAGTATCAGGCTTCCAGAACTCCTCATGGCGTCGGCTTGAATAACTTCTTCTTCTTGAGTTGAAAACATGTCCAGTTTTGTCTTGGTGGACGGGGATCTGGAAAAACCGATTGCCTCTCGATAGCCAATTCGGGTTCATGTATTCGATAAGTTCGTTCACTTTGGCCGATGTAATGTTGTCCACAGTCATTGCATTGGATTTAGTACACTACGTTCCCTCTAGTGGTGGATTTGAGTTGTTACTTTGACCTCGACAGTAGTTGCCCTGGTAGTCTTCTTTTGTTTTTTTTTGTGCTAACGTGAGGCCAGATGACTCCAGAATTCTTGCGGTCCTTTCTAATGCAGTTCTGTTGTGTGGTGGTACAGTTCCTTTCGTCGGTAGTTCTTCAGATCTTTTCCTTGTACAAAATACTCTGTCTGATGAAATTTCGTGGATATCCATTGCGAAGAAATACTCCGTGCAAACAGTATTCTTTTTCGGTGCTTTGCCGTACAGCAGCGTGTTTGAACTTTTTTAAGTGAGGTTCGAATACAAGATCTTTTATGGTAAACTGGGTGGTTGTTGTGAAAACTAAGAAGTTGGTCAACATGCGTTTCTTTTCTTACACTTTCACACCTAAGGAAAGAACGACTGTTTTTTAAGAGCTGTTTAGAAATTTTTCAAAGTTCGGTGACCATTAACGGGAAGACGTCTACTAACTGTTTTAACTTAGTAAAAGCTTATTGATTATTGGAGCGTAAATTGCTCATGTCCCATCCCTATGTTTGGACTTGCCTATGTTCGGACTGCCAGTTTGCACTGCTTGCAATCGAAATGGCTAGAAATTGTGATTGTGACAGTTTAAAATGTTAACTCTCAGAGCGAGATGGACTACGTTTATCTACGAAGATTGGGTGAGTGATAAGTCAACTGCACACAAATCTTCCCTTTGCAATCGGTGCTCACAGAATTGCTGACGTAGTGGGTGGATAGTCTGACCCGCTACTCTGAGAGTTGTCTGTTCAATCTTTCTTCAGCCTCCGTTTACACGATGTGCCCAATCATCCATAGAGTGTCTACTTCCGGGCAAACACTGTGGGCCAACTTTGAGGAATATGTGGAAAAAATCTCTTTTAATTCGATGACTGAGTAAAACAGGCAACAGTAATTAGGAAAAACTGGCATGAACATAGTAGCAGTGTGTACTTTGTGGTTGACACAGAAAAAGATTTTAGCTACATTCATTGTTAATTCAATCACTCCATCTATCGCATGCACAAATGGCAGCTCTCGAGTTTCCGAAGAAGGCCATTAAACTGGCATGAACGCGAAACATCATTCAAATTAGATCATTCTTTTTACTTGTATGCTGGAGTGATGTACAAAAGCTATGAAAGAAAGCTGGTTTAGCCGTGAGTACCCATTCAGTTTTAGAGAAGTTAGTTCTGGATTTTTTGCGGACAACTGATACTATTTTAGCAGAACTGTTACGGTGTAACTTCTACATTGGTCTTCCAAAGAAAGTCCACTCATGGGGAAAGTTGTAGTGGTCTGTACCATGCGGTTGTGCCAGATGGGCTCCCAGATATCAGGTTAATGATCTTTTTGTATAAACGAGAATTAGATTGAAAAAAATCAACCATCAGTATGTATTTCACAACAGGTGTATAAGACCAACCAGTTTTTGCCATCATTTATGTTTCTTTTTGATCCAGTGCAACTGCTTCTGGAACGAACATGTTTGCACTTAGTACATATCGGAGAATCACAAATCGATCAACAATGCGCGCAATTTTGGAGATTCAGTGAATAAAATTGGAAAACAGTTTCGAAAGAACTGTCTGTGTTGAAGAGTTTTTCTCGAAGCTTGCAGAGAATGGTATTCCCATCGCATATATGAAACTACCCAATAGTTCGATATGTCATTAAGAACAGAAACGAGTATAGTTGGGTGCAGGTTATAATGTTCTGATCTAAAAACAACATACAACTCGGCCATAAAGCCTATCTGAACATTCTCTCTCGTATTCAATGTTAGTGACTGATAAGTAGTAGGCACTCTGGTTGCTATGATCTGAACATCACCGGCAACTAATTACACCTTTCACATCGCCGAAAAATTTTCACTCTGTCCTGCTCAAACAGGAATACAAAATTAGAGGTCCAACAAAAAACGGGATTTAAACCTCGTGCTTCTCAAATGGCACTGGTTGTTAAGTGTAATGGCTAAAGTCAACTGTGTGTGATGTTCAATCTACAGTGTTGATGGTCGTCTCCCTTCACTGTTAATCACCAATTGTGATGTATCTACGAGAAAGGACATATGATATCCGAAATCCCATAACTATCCTCGCATTCATTTCAGTCATTTGATTGGACTCAAAACTTGACCATTTACACATTTTCCGAAAGTTGTAACTCTTACTATGAGAGAAACAGAAAATACTGACTGTCTACCCGAAGCAAACACGACTGTACGTCCGCCTCACATTATCGTCCTGCTAGAACTGACTCATCATGTCATCTGGTGCAATTTCCTGGAGAACGTGTCAGTAGTGTGGTACAGCTTTCTTGTTGAACCGTAACCTAACCAAGACACTGTGTACTTCACGTTTGAGAATTAACGTGAAGTGGATATGTGGACAGATTTACGGTAACATTGTTGGACAAAAAACTGAAAGGGTCATTGCGTTTCGATTGGATGTCAGGGACATGATATAAAAAAACCTGCTTCCCGTTTACAGGTTAATGCACCTAAACATTTGCACTGGATAAATATTCAGTCTCCCAGGTAGATAGATCTATTGTTTGAGTTTTGGTGAATATCGCTCAAACTTCAGACCCCATTCTATCTCACTACATATACATCGGTCAAGTTCAAGAAATCTGACGAACGATCGGAATACGCGAGCGAACTATTGAGTCACGATTCCGCTATAAGTTGGATGAATGAGTGTGTGTGTGCACAGACTCAAGAGTGACCGACTCAACGATCACAAAGATATTCTGTCATTGCAAATTAGTGATATTTCAGTCATATATCGACTACCGTCTGGTTAGACGGAAAGGGTAAGTTGGACTATTGTGTTAACAGTTTGAGTTGTACTGATTGCTGTAAAAGCAGGCATTAACATGTAAATCTGGTACTGATTAGTCAATAAGAAATGTCTGCATCTGCCACTTTTCGTGTTAAAAATGTTTTGTTCGAGGTGTATAGGCATTTCAATTTCATTTGTTTTTCTATGCTTAACTTTTTCGGGATAAAGAAATTCTTTGAATTCGCTTGGGACGACAAGACAGTGCAAACAATCCTAACAAAATTCGTAGTCTATCATTTTGATGTTCCAGTGTATGCTGCATGTCACAGATACCCTCTGCCTGCGTAGAACGTGAAAATCAATCACCATAGATGTTGTCTGCTGGTAGCTAATCCTTCCGCAACGTCTTTTATCCAAATCCATCCTCTTCAGAAATTATCACTAAAAGGTAAACTGACGTGACAAGTCACTATTTCAACTAGAGTACTTCAAGTAAAATAACTGACTTGTGAAGCTTAGTTACACAGCTGATAGTAAGGAAACGGCTGTCATATCATCTTGGTGTTGGTGGAGTTACAGGCCAAGAAGGACAAGGGTGAATAAGGTTTGACATCGTAAGAAACTACTGACAGGCAAAGATTTCAACTGAAATAAGTATGTAATGCGTATACAAGGGTCAGAACCCGTGAAAATCTAGCCCTAAACTTGCTCACGGCTCAGATCACTTGTTAACTACAACCGTGTTTCTCCGACCGAAGCTGTACGAGGGAGGATTACGGTACAAACTTAGGTTGATTTGACTAGCAAAATTTCGGTGCGTGTAAACAAGCGTACAAACGGTTATCGATGTCTACAATGTAAAGCCAAGAAAGTGTCTGTAGCGTGCTATTGAATGAAAGTGAGTACAGAAAGAAGGACGCACGACTTTCGTTTCAGAGTCAACAAAGTTTAGACCGGATTCTGCTATTGCCATTATAACCGAAATGGAAGAAAGTTTTTTAAAAAACGTGTAGACTTTGCCCGAAGTTAATTTGATTAGCGGATTGATAACGAAATCCCGCAAATCAGGATGTATACACGCTTGAACTGTGCGGACTGCCAAAAAGTCATGACGATTTTATGACATTGAGACCGATTCCCCCAGGGATATAGTAACCACAACGGATAGTGACAAAACAACACTTTCGGTTGATCAAGTTAACAGTCAACAATTCTCCGTTCTCCAACCTGATGGGAATCATCCAAGAGATAGGTTTTACACCAGTGGTCTTGTGGATAGCACTGCTTATTCCCGTTTGATGCCGGGGTTCAATATCACATTGCACCGTGAAATTTTTCATGTCATCTGTGATGGATAACAACCGGTTTCGGGAATTATGAACTTATTCTTAATTGTAAAAGTTGTCGTTTAACTTCCGTTTGTCTATATTTTCAGCGAATTCAATAAATGGACAAAAAATGGCGGCAAGTTCTTCGTGCCTTACAGTCAACCTTAGAGCAGTCTGCCACAAATTCTACCAGCAAACACACATCGGTTGTTTCATTGCTCGCGATGACGCGGGCAACAGTGATTGCAAAATGAAGACAGTGAATGTGTCTTCCATCAAGATGACCAGGCAACTTGTTCGCTACTTATACGCAAAAGTGTCTGAATACTCGGGTAGGATAATTCGATCATGTTTACTGTGAGCTCTGTGGTCGAGTGGTCAACACGATGATACACTGGGAACCTGACTGGAATTCAACTCACGGTTTTGACACGGAAAAAAACAACTGATGAACATTACCAAGAATGAAACCGGAGTATTGCGTCTACTGTCTGAACGAGGCTGACCGAAACATTTGATGTGGGTGAGAAAGCTGTAATCGAACGCAAGTGCAACTCGATTTAAATCAAGTCCTAAAGTTTTTAAGTATATAGGAGTTAAGGCAAATCATGCGGAAGCGGAATATTTATTCTCACTTCGCAGATTTATTCGGTTCACTTGCTAGCGCACCAAGCTTGACAAGTGAATGCTTGAAACATGTGTCGTAAGGTGAGGTGTCAAACAAAATTTGATTTGGATAGGAGACGGTTGGAATGTCTTCTGACCTCCAATTTAACTACGTTTACGATTAGTGATAAAAATCAGCAGTGCAATGATCACTTCTGAGGCGTTCGATTTAACTTTTCTTTGATCAACCACTTTGACAACCATCCTACTCTAGAAATCTTATGGCCATCCAGAACCTCACAAGGAAACAACCTGAATTCTGCTTAACAGCCCATATAATCAAAGTCTTTACGTTTTGTTCTGAAACCACACCGTGCTCTGTCTAATATGAGGTTGATTCTAATTAGCTGTGAAAAGTGTCCAGTGTATCTACCACTTATTTTGAGTTTTAATTACGAAACCTATGCCCTAAAGACTGGGGTGAAGCGAATCGCGCAACACCGTTTGATCCAGTATTGAGAGTACTAGCGTGTTCACAATTGAGTAAGCCTAGAGATAAAGTCGAAGTCGGTGATCTGAAATGAACGTGGACTATTTTAGTCCCCAATTCCTGAGGTAGACTTACTACTTGACGAATAATTCTCTGGAATCAGATATGTGTTTAGTTCAACTCTGTCTGAACTGCATTTCCTTGTTTGCCAGCTAACGTCCCCAACACCTGAATTGTGATAGCGCCATGACCATTATGTGTGATTGTTGCCTTCGTCTTACTCTACGTTCTGATTGTCTTTTATGGTGATCACCTGCCTTAGTTTTTGACTCACTCCCAGTAAACGTTGTGCTCATGGTTTTCTCTTCTGTGGTTGACAAGCAAGCCGTAAGATCGTGTGCTTAACTGTACCAGCCACAATCCAATGCGTTTTGTCTCTTTTCATTTCTATATGTCCAACATCGCGATAGACTGATATGCTCTCCCGCGTGTTGCGAACCTTCAACAGCCGAACATCCTATTTTATACGGCTAAAACATAACGGTAAAGCGTTATCTGAGTTCGACATTCGACGCGAAGGACACATTTAAACGTAAAAATTTATGAACAAAATGGTCACCTGGAGAGTGAAACAAGTGAGTATTGTTCACATTCGTTGTTCGTTTCTCTCTATCGAATGAGGCGGCGGTTATTTCATGGACTGACAACACCAGTTTCTATAACGCCCATTATCGTACACTCTGAACTACCAAAAGCCAGTGGGATCATTTTGAAAACATGTAAATACAAAATTTGTTAACAATATATACGACAAAAGCAGTCGTTTTTCATTCAGTTCACATATAGTTAACGGAGTAATTGATGGATTCTGATACAAAATTTCCGCCTTGATTATCAGATAATTTATGCGGCCTGTCTGCCTTTGTCACAAAATACTATTGAGATCGGTCTTTGGAAGTCTATCTAGACCTTAATTGATTTAGTCAGATATTATTCGCCGTGGCTGCCAAAAGTGACAGTGGCGAATTTCGAAAAGTGACTGTCTGAATCAACTGAATGTTATTTCCATAAATGACGGGCAAACTGGGTCGTTTGGTTACCGAACTTTGGGATACTGAAATACATAAGACAAACACAGTTCCGGCGATATTTCATAACAAGCACTCTCAAACTGACATATTTTGAATGGACTAATTACTGGTGTCTATGAACAACGCTTAGAAAGTTGGCCTACCGAAACCTATGTGTTTGCCCTCACGTCTTTCCAAATCTGCAGAAACCCAATGAGTTACTCGGCACCACACTTACGGTATACAACTATGTAGGATCGAAGCATTCAGACAGTTTTTCAGATTTCATTCATAACAGGACTAGAGCAGAATCCCCAGTTAAACCTAATACACGTGGTCTCTAACAGGAGTACTATAAATGACTGCCGTGATCAGCTTACTAATTAGACTGTTCAACTGCGAATCACTACGAAAGTAACACGGAAACGTGCCCATAAAGGTGTATTAAACCCGTAACAACCGACTTTATGTTCATACACGCTTACATGGGATAAGATTCGAATTGCTAAAATTTATTTTAAGCGCTAGGCACTTACTGGCGAGATCGTTGGTCGGACAAGCACTACTGAGGGTAAGTTGTGTCGTGGACTCTCACATCACAGGACATTCATTTTCATGTGAATTATGCAGTCACTTGTGGTCTGGATATTTTCGGGCTGTCAGGACGTAGACATAAACATTGGCGGCTTCCCGGATCAAAGTTGGTACTTTAAAATTGGTGGTTAGGCGATGTTACCGTTGGGTACTTCGAGTTCATGAAAATTACTTAAAACAGGACCGTTATATACCTTTTCCAGATCTTGCTAACCTCGCCACAATGCGTACTTATGTGACAGTGGTGGACTGGTGGACAATAATGTAACTTAGAACATAGAAACTACTGGCTCAAACCTATTTCAAACGAACTATGCCTGACCACTTTGAGTTTGTGTGCACACCAGAAAAGCATGGCGTCGTTTCTTTTTTGCCAATCTCTTAAGACCAATGATAGGTCAGTAAATGACGCAGCAATGAGAATAACAACCCTTCTCAAACGGACTTGGAGTAAACGATGATAAGAATTCAAACAATAATCAGAACAGATGCGCTCTGATTTAAGCCCTTTAGTTTCTTCACATACTTCCATAGGAAAGCGTACGGATGATGAATCAAAGTGACGTGTTAATTTAAAATGAATGCAGTGCTGTGTTCTGAACTGATGACTACGGAGACAGTGGTAACTCTTAAGGTCCATATCGATGAGTAATTTTTTTTTGTACAACCAGTTGGCCATAACAAGCGAATAACCACAGATGAGCAGTCGCAGATTGTGAACACTGCAAGTTAAAAATCACGTACCGTGTTTCCCAAATACGGCATTTTGATGAACTTTCAGGCTTTCTCAGTTTGGAAATCAGCACTGGATTCAACTATCGATCTTGAAGGAGTTCTACGTTTTCAAGAGTTCCCTATCTCTGATGAACACTTACAAAGTTGTTTGTGTGCTAAGTAGTTAGTTAGCTGACAAATGTTATTCGCCTGTTCACGTAGCCACGACCATATTCACAGAATTGATGGTGCAGTGAACGAGACCTTGAGTGATGACATGAAGACTACTGATCCAATATCTGTTCATGCTATTTCTATCTGGTGAGTTCAGAAAAAACAACAAATTGATCACATTACGCTGTCACTGCCTGAATAACCGTCGGGCGACAATTTGCACCACAACGAATTCTAATCTTGTAACCGATAAAAGCTAACAAGCTGAACTAAACTTCGCTCCGTGTCAGTGTGCTATAAGCTGAAAACATATCGGGTGAGTATTCTTCAATGACAAATGCACACACGGAGGGTCGGACATAATTCCATTTTCTTCAAGTAGCTAAGCCCACTGAGCAATAGCGAACTACCGAACATTTGTTCGACACTGAGAGAAAAAAAGTTTTGGTATTGATATGTTCGCTGAGCTTGGCATTTAGGTTGCAAACGTTTCATCACCAAGCGAGGTGACATCTTCAGTGCGTAAGTGTTTCAGCGTATATTTTAAATGTTTTGATATACGTTGAAACACTTACGCACTGATGATGTCACCACGCTTGGTGATGAAACGTTTGCAACCTAAATGCCAAGCTCGGCGAACATATCAATACCAAAACTATCAACCCGAGCTACAAACAACAGCACCACCGCTGTTCCCTACCATCAGAAAAAAAGTACTTCACATAGGAAAAATAACTTTGATTCATCGTTTTGTAACCCTGGAAATTCCTTGAAATGGACGCCTGACTGGAATATCCTTCTGTGATAGTTTTCCATTCTGACACCGAGTTACAGATCGTCCATTCAAATCTCAAACGTTTTGAGTGCTGGCGAATCTTAACGCGATTAAATCGACTACTCTGGTAGTCACTGAGAGTAATACTTAGTATAACTTTTCACAACCTCTTTTGAAGTCGTGGAAAAAGCTTATTGGTTTGCATACCAATCTTTAAACAGGTGACCAATTTCAACTTATGAATAAAGGAAAAATCAGCCAAGAAAACCATCACCTCCAGTTTGCAACTAGGATGGTTTGTGATCACCTACGTGTCCTTACTCAGATGACCTTCATGTTCACATTTTCGTGTTTGTGTTTTTACATTAATTTGGAAAAGGGTTTTCTCAGTTCACTCACCGCCAGTGGTTGTCTAATATTCGCCAGTGTGAGTCTGTATGTACGTATATGTTGTGTTAACACAGCCGGATGGCAAACTTGACCAGGACATTAGGGACACAGATATATAACTTGTTCGTGATTCGTCAGATATCAAACTACACATCCTTTCTCCTGTTCTGTTTGACACACACACACACCGGAAATTCATTGCAATCACCGCTTACAAGTAAGAACAAGGGAGTTTACGATTTGATCATCTAGTGAGTGTGTTCTGATGTCTGTTATTACAATACTGTCGGAATCCGACAACAACCGCCAGCAACCTACCAGCTTCATGAAGAAGTCAAAAAATCGACGCCATCGACTTATGTGACCCTTCATTAAGTGTTTTGTCTTACGGAAATCCTTAAGAATGAATAAGTAAACAGTTATTGTCATGGCCCGTGGTCGGCCAAACACCCTGTTCAAAATAATTCACCAGTCGAATTTCGATAATTCCTCAATCATGCTGTGGACAGGGTGAATGCATGAAAATTCTATTGGAACTGATGGTGAGGAGAGAGTGGAAGAGATTAGACGATCGAGCGTTTATTACCCTGCAAAAATTACCCCCTCCATTAATGAAGCGATAAGTGATCGGTAGCTGCATTGCCCACTCAGATCCCTCCAGATGACCATTGTGATCGCAGTGTTCTATTCAAATAGGCACACTTTCTAACACTGACCGCACATTGCAGTATCGAACTGAGTTATGAATGGGCTCACAATCTCGTGCATCTGAACAACAATCCATCACGTGAAACACATCGAGCGCCGT
Source organism: Paragonimus westermani (assembly GCA_008508345.1). Taxonomy (NCBI): domain Eukaryota; kingdom Metazoa; phylum Platyhelminthes; class Trematoda; order Plagiorchiida; family Troglotrematidae; genus Paragonimus; species Paragonimus westermani. Next base: position 102,447 of record QNGE01000365.1, on the reverse strand, counting down.
ACAGTCGACCACATGCAACCGTGATTATGAAGAGATGATTGGATCAAAATTTCGCCTTAATTCAAGTTGAACAGATGCGAACTGAACGTATTGATTCATAGGTGATTGCAGAAGTGAAAGGTCTTTTCAAACACACGCGTGTCATTCTGTTTGTTGAAGAAGAATTTTGTTGGACGATACATATATATAAAGAAGTGATCAGAAGTGAACCGAAAGGGACTTAGTTAAGGCTGCTGGGGTACAATCACAATCGCAATAAACAGAGAAACATTCTGAAAAATCTTCCGTAAGACGTGCACTTAGTAACCTGGAGGCGTCACCTAAGAAGTGTGGCTAGGAATTATGCAATACAAGTTACCTGTTAAATACATTCCGATCGAATATGGTTTTAAAACTCTCAATCAGCTCAGTCTTGGCCATAGAGTTGGACATTATTTTCCAGTGTGAACATACTTAAAACTTCCAGCAATTCTGTGCGTAAATTAACCTGTCAATTCCGTGACCCATTTTCTACAAATGACCAGTTACGCGTTCATCGTTATTCGCTTGGAGGAGATTAGTTAACGGATGACCAGCGGCGGTGTGCAGTACTCTGGAAGTAAGAAGTAGAACTTTTGAGGTGTTGATAATTCACAGAATGGTAGTCCAGGCCGACAGATCGATCAACCAAATAACCAACCTGTCTACCTACTGTCTGCCCACTTCAAGGACGCTTGACCCACAGACTGACGATACCAAGACGTTTGGCATTGAACCACTCACAGTCAAATCACCACGTCCAGGTATTAGCTGAATACCAAATTTGTCAATTCCAGCAGCAGTATCCACTGATGTTCACAACAGTCTCCAACCAACTGCCCTAATTACCTATCGATGTTAATATGTGCACTTGCGTTCAAGAATAAATTAAACAGGTTAAGATGAGGAAGAATCAAGCGTTGACAGCATCAGTGTGTGTCACAAAGGACTAAGTGACCAAATAGGTTTGCAACAGTGATGAGGGGCGTTGCCTGACAGTAATGGTAGAGGCATAATGCACTCAATCGAAATCAGTAGCATGTCAGTATATGTCTCAGATACATCGTAGGATAAATATCATTTGAACGGCACCGATAAGTAGAAACCAGATATTAAATTTTTCCCAAAGTATGCATGCTTGAGTTGATTCCCAGAGAATCGTGAAAGCGTTGCCAAGTTTGCATGGATGTAGCTAGGTCAGCCTTAGTGAGCCTGAGATTTAAAGGTCAGCACAACGTGACTTACCATCCCAGTGATATACTAGACGTTTAGTTTATTTTACGAATGTGAATTTCATACAAAACACAGACAATGAACTCAACACTTTGCCGTAGATAACATAATAATATATGGCAAACTATTATTATTCTGATTACTGTGAGCATCTTTTTCATATACAACGGTGTTGAATAGCCATAATTCGCAGTGTTTTCCAGTCACTTCAACAGTTGTTTCATTTTGAAGGTCCGTCCGTATAAGGCTTTCTGATTGTCTTGAGCGCAGTTCCATTAGATGCACCTTTAGTATCTTAACTAGTTTGATGGAGGTCTGTTCTGTTGACCTGGTGAATAATTCACCAAACAAAGTTTTCTACTGGAAAGTCTGATTTGTGTAGACTTTGAACTGGAGCAGGTTCTTGGTTGGAGAATTTTCAACCAATCAGCCAATCACGCACAAGCTGCTACAGACGGAATTATGGTCGGACTGGCAGTGATTAATTGCTTTTGAATGCGTATCTGTTTAAAACAGCCGAATTGCTAGAAGCAAGGCCGTGGAACAACACAGCAAAGAACTGGCCACTCAAAACATGAGGACGCCTGTCGTTTAATAATAGTCGCAAATACTGTTGTTTCTCTACGGAAAATAGTTGTTTTTCCAATAAATTTAGATTACTTAGTGCCGCTCAGACTCGTTTTTTGATTTTCCTCGATTGGGCAACTCAGTAGGCGACCATTTGCAGCTTTCGATCCGTGTAAATGTAAGTCAGGGGATCTCCGAAGTAGGTAGGAACTGTCGGGAAAATCAAGATTGCTAAAACGCCCACAAGCATGATTGTGGAATTGCAACCATCGTCACGTTCCTCTTATAAAATCGCCTCAAATTTGGTTGGAAGTCAGTCGACCATAAGTAACAGTTCATGCGACACAGATGGAAGTTAAACCATTTTCATGGGATCATGCGGACTCAGAATCATTCGTCGACATGAGACAGCTTTTTTGGATAGGGCTAAATCGATGGTTAAGTAGTAGAAATTGCTATCATGGGCAGATTCACAGTCTATAAATAGACAGCACCCGCAGCTACACTCCGTTTGCTAGACTAATTTCGCCAGTACATTCACAAACAGTCGAGTTCCTCTTTTTCTTGATTTTTCAATTGTTAGTAGGGAATTTTGGCCTGTATGAAGTGTATATCACAACTGCCGCAATCACACAAACTCCAGCAACCATCCTCTTCAGAAAAGAAGCACTGGACTCGAGTTTTCGCTCTTGTGAGAGTTGGTCATTTGTGTACATCCTTGCCTCGTTTTCATGAGGCAACCGTACCGTTAACCTCACATTAGTAGTGTTGAATTATCACATGTATACGCTATGCCATATTCACTCATGAGCAGTGTTCGAAAATGGTTTATTAAAAAGTCTGTAAGAATGCGACAGCTGTGAACAGTTTTGAGTGATGTTCATTTTTTACAGCTCAGAATCCGCCAGAAATCACCAATAATAAAAATATCGCTGAACTAGATAACAGTTTCCTTGATTTAAGCATGTGATGAACTCCTATACGCGAAGTCATCGACTGGGGCTAACAGGGGACCGGACGGTCTGAGCATTACTCACAAACGAGAATGTGGCTAGGCGTTGGCGTGTGATGATTCAGTCGTCAATGGCGCAGTGGTCATCAAGGTTTCCTGATTTCTGGTGAGTAGTCGGGGATTTGGTTTATTTTCAAGTTAACCATCACTCACATTTGATCGCATCGTTCGCATTCAGATAGACTTTCGTTGAACTTAACGTTAAACGTACCTCAGAAAAAACACCACGAGCACATGCGGTTCTGGCCAACGGCCGGCGTGTTCACGTCTTCATTTAACCAATCTGCGTGAGTAACATCCGAAATGAAGTTTAATTAACTCACTCAGCTGCAGCAAACGGGCAAATTCACTTTGAAGATCTAGCGAACTTGATGCAGGATGTCCACATAATTGTCTGTGATATTTTTGTCCCTAAAGCAAATGCCCAAAATATTTTGGTTCACGAAATTTTCATCCATTTGTAGGTTCAACTCAAGGCTCAACGCACCGCGTATCTGTTACATAGTCTATCGTTCGCACACAGCTGACTCATCGTCATAAATATCAAACAAGTGTGTTATTTTCACGGTCACATAGATGAAACGAGAGTTGTGTTACATTACTCTACAGTTACCGTTAACCACTCTATAAACTTAGTACCAAACTACACTTTCTGCTGAAGAATTATGGGCTGATGTTCAGCCATTTCAGCAATGCACCAGTTGTGCAGTATTAGGACAGATCACCGTGTCTCTAAGTATGATATTTCGGTGTGAAGTTAAAAGGTCATCCACCGGTGCTCCAGGATCAGTCTCGTATGGCCATGGCCGCTTTCATCGGAGAAGGTTGCCGTTTCATATATAGTCCGTAGGTCTGCCGAGTAGTAGAGTGGAGGTAGAAGACACCTGCATCTTTTAAGCAAACACCACAAGACACGGACTTGTAAAAATAATAGGGATTTCAATAACCTCATTATGGTGTTGGCTGCCAGACCTTGTTGATGATGATTAGGTTGAACATGCATTGAAGAGCAACCATCTTCCTTTTATAGAATACAATATGATGATTAACTTGCTGAGACATTTTTTAAATATACACTATCTGTTGAACAAAAGAAATTGCTCTCTTCATCATAGTCAAAATGAGCCGCCTCAAACTCGGCAACTGATACATACCTTATGATATTGGGGTTGTCATACGCTAAATGTGGTGCTGCTCGCTTTATTCACTGATAACCACCCTTAGCTTACATTCTTTTTCGCGTTTAACTTGCTCCACATCATGATAGGATTGTACAGTTCATCACTCCGCAACTCATAAAAGCGTTGCTAAATTGAATCGGCTAAGGATTCTCCGTAGAGGTGGCCAACCTTGTCTGGCTTGCGGATAATGAGGACGAGCAGCCGAGTCCTATTCAATTTCAAAGGAATAACTATTGTGCTAGAGCATCTTTTACAGACAGAATCGAGTCACACCGAGTAGTCGGGTTTATTCTGAACACTGGTGGGCGATCTGATGACTAATCGTTGTTGACAGATACAACAGGGCAACCTAATGATCACTTAAACATCTCCAATATGGTAAACTGTCTGAACTGAACCTCCATTCACTAGCACTACCTTAATAATTTAAGGTGTGAAGTTGTTGAAAACTACAGTCCTTATTGAACAACTAGTGTATATCCGTCGGTTCTTCTTCATCCTCTGCGACTGTCATTCAGCGTGTATCTCACTTTCCAAATTGTTTACTGATGGGTGTACGGGCGCCTCGTTATAAGTTGGATTGGAGTGCAAACTCCGCCTCTACAATCAGCGGAACTATAGTTTTACAATAAGCAAACGATCCTATGAAACGATTTAACGGTTCGGTTCAATACGCATTTACCTTGATTCAAGCTGCAAACTTTGCGTCCGAAGTGGCTGGTCCTTGGCCCCAACCTTGGTCCGCGATCTCCATGCTGTTGTATACGTCACGTTACAAGCAAATTAACTACATAACAAGTGTGAATTTAAGCAATTTCTTCAAAATTGACGAACGACGTCTGGGTGCAGAGCTGTTAGGCTAACAAATGTCTCTACCAGGAAAGGTCAACCAGAGTGCTGTTCAGGCACTGCCCCACAAGGAGAAAAAGTGTGCGAGGCCACTATTTCCTGATGAAAACTGTTGACCCATCCATGAATTAAACCAAGGACAATAGATATTGCAGAAGAATGGACGTGCATTCTCTGCCACAAAGGATACTTAACTGGTGGTTTGTCTGAGCTACTGTCCAAACATGGAACACAAGAAAGCAGATGTCTCAGCCGGCCAATTCACTCTTTCCTTCTGACGGAACTTCGTCCGATTCCTTTGAATCCAATCTTGTTTATCTCTGTTATATAAACACCAACACTGCAGTATGTACCTGATGAGACTCAGCGAAATTAGCAAACCATTAAAATTTTACAGTCCATTGTCCTTGACTCCTGCTTTCAAACCCATTTTGGGAAAGGGCTCGTGTCGGTCCGGTTGTGTCATACAACCATCACCCTAGTTCACGGATTAACCAATCCACTCTTTGTCATTTACACTAGATTCATGGCTGTACCTTCAACCCAGGTCGATTTCTTTTACAAGATACTGGCCGAATGTTGAAATGTTCCTGCAAAAGCTTGCTTTATTGATTTGCTTTGCTCTACTACGATGACCCTTTGGGATGGCTTAATATGTACTCTTCATCACAATCCCTGTTCACCATCTTTCACTGTTCACGTAGCTTTTATTTACGTATTTCAGGAATGTGATTCATTGTCGAATGACTCAACTATCTAACCTGCTAAGATGTGCGGAATATTTCCACTTCTAAGACATTATTTCAAACGACTTGATGAAAAGCAACAGCCGAGTACTACGGTTTTGGTCTTAACACAGTTTTTATTCGAATGGAGAAACGCCACTATTCTGATTCATTATTTCAATAGACTAATTGTTTGCCTCAAAGATACACAGGGTTGACTATCATTCTCAATGATATGGTGAACAGAGGTTTCAATTAGACTGATGATCCCATTTTGCAAATAGGGGATCCGGTGCTTATTTCTGAGAAAATTTCAGCTGGATTCAACACCCTGAAATTGGTCAGTGTAGTAACGACAAAGTTTTCAGTCATTCTTGGCAGCCAAAAACCTAACACGAACACACTCGGCTAAATATACGTTCTAGTCAGCAGAGACACAGTCCGCTAGTAGGGCATCACAGAAATGGTGACTCATTTTGGGATTTTGTTCATCTGGAGGGATAACTTATTAACTGCTACGTGGTTAGACACCAAACGGAATTATCTTAGTTCTCTTCAACTAGCATCAACGTGTCCACCCACAGATACGACATCTGACGTCGAGGATGAAACAAATTGTAGTTTTGAGCACAGCTCAAATCAGTATGCTCAACAGTACGCAAATGAAAACCTAACAATTCATCTTGCAAAAAATTCCACTATTTAAAATAAATCACGCAGTAAACTTTACACACCAATTCAATTCGGTAGACCGAAAAAAGCAAGTTCAACTAACAACATCTACATTTCATGCAAATCCAGTCAGTACATCATTATTTAGGAAATGATCAATAACGACTCTCTTAATCCCATCAGAAAGCAAGTCAACGTGCCAATAAGCGTTCAGAGATGACACCTATAGACCGTTTCCGGCCATCTGAACAGTGACAACACTATCCAACACACATTTGTCTCATGCACTTTGTTCCAGTCACTTAACTTAATACTAGAACGGTCAATTGCAATTTTTATCAGCCTTATATTTTTGTGAATCACAGAAGTTCATCAGGACAGCAAGAAGACATACATTGCGAGATGCAAGCATTTCGTTTATTCTCATCAGTCGGTTACATAAAACATTCGGTTATATAGGTTAAGCGCGTAGCGTCAAAACAATGAAATGAACGAACTTCACTTGGTTTCAATCAGGCTTCACTGCCACGGCAACGAAATTGATTGCGTCAGTACCTTTTGCCAACAAAGGGCCGGTGCGTGACGCTTGATCAACATTGCCTCTGAGAACGCTAACAATCTAGGGTCGCGATTGCGCAATAGGACTGTGAATGAAGTGTCGGGGTCAACTACATGACCTGTTGCGATTAGGTGTTTGGCGATGGAAGACGCCGGACTTCTGTTCGAGTTTTGGTATGCTGACCCACCTTGAAACATTGTTTGCACTAGCCACTTGGGAATGTGCTCCGCCTTCCTCTGTCGTAAATTTCGGTCCGTTCTGCCGATGTATGAATCACCGCAACTGCAGGTGAACTGGTAAATAACGTGAGAGGCAGAGTTTTCCGAAGAAGAACGATCGGGGCAGTGGAGGCTCATCCTACGGGTGGAGAGTAACAAGCGCAATTCCGCCGCGGGATATGTGCGATCAATGACAGATTTCAACTTTCGACTTACATCGGTAACGTTGTGGTCACTTGTGTAAGGAAGGTTGATAAACACCTGCTTTTTCGGCACTAACTGTGGTTGGGAGGCAGTCACTCGCTCTTTGCAATAAATTTCAATAAATTTGGCCGGGTATCCATTCGCAAGCAGAACATTCTTTAAGAGCTCCTCCTCAGACTGTAGGCTGTCGGCCATGCACAGTTTCCTTGCTCGGTGAAAAACAGTTCGTACCAAACTACGTTTGTAAGCCACCGGCGTAAATGAAGAGAACTGTAGGTACTGCCCACTCCGTGTGGCTTTACGATAAACAGACCTACTGAGTGTACCGTCTGAGCGCCTAGAAATACGGTCCATCAATTTTTTTCTCATTTAGAACACTTTTGGTTCAATCACTTGACCTCAATGACCATTAAAAAGTGTCATACCGGGAACAGCCTTCTGACTCTAATTTGAGTACCTTCCGGGGAAGTGTAAGCAGCTCAGGACGGTCACCTCCGTCGTTTAACATATGGGTTCGGTAGTCACAAAGGTCTGTCTATTCCACGTACGAAATGACCATCCGTGATATCGTTTCGTGTTTAGTTAGTTCCACATAACTGACATTTGACGTGTCAGTGACATGTCACTTGTCCGGTCCCCTTATCGAAACTACCACCCAGCCACTTGAGGCCATGATCCGTTGTCAGGGTGCATGAAACAGAGGCGAATAAACCACAAATCCTTTCTCTTCCTTAGAATAACTATTTGAGAACTTTATTGCAATGTGCAAGGCGTACGGTCCAGAATTCGCTATAACCATCAGATCCTTCTGAAAAAACCTCTGTAAAGCTGGAAGCTACATGCTAAGCAAATAAGATAAATTCGACATCAAATTCTGGATGGTGGTTGATTCGGTAAAGAATTATATCCACAATGTGTTGCCATATCCGGGCTTATGTGATGCTCCATCGAAATGGAGTCACCTTTGCGTGATAATGTCGTCTAATGGTGTGACAATGCCGTTGCTCGACACCCTGTGGCATAGACGGCACTATATAGTAACAGACACTCTTATTTAAGAGTTCAGTGTTGGACAGTGGAACCACGTTATGGGAGCGCTCCATAAAGACTGTTGTCTTTTATCACAAGGGACTCGCGCAAAAGTATCTTCGTTGAGTGAGACAACTCCCTGCGGCGATAATAATATACAACTACTTGACCCTATCAGATAAGAAATGAAGCTCCTATCCATACCAAAAGCCAGATGTAGAACACTCTAAAACAGAAGACCAGTAGAAAAAATGTGAGAATGGCGTAGTAGAAAATGTATCGGATGCGTAACTGTCGTTGCTCATCGAGACGGTAGATCATTGTTGTTTGGGACAGCATCATGAAAACCGCATATTCACATGTTCGCATTGGCTACAAATACATTGCGGTTGTACCGAATAACACAAAATTTCTCATAACACTGACTGATCAGCCACTTGGAAACCATCGTTCTGCTTTAGATGATTCACCTGTCTTGCGACACAGTCCTACTGTCTCTGGCAAAGGTGTAAATTGCTAGACCGAGAGCCACAGAAATGAGAAAATTTTCATCTGTTTAGAGTGGAGAAAACCAGTACACACTTTTAAAAGTGAGCTCACAGTCTTACTACTGGATACCAGTAGCTCAAAGTTCAGTCGTCTTTAACCTTCAGTTCAGTTATGTGCAATTAGACGAAATGAACACATTTGATTGTTTAAGTTGATAATCACTCGTGGTCTTTCTGGTGTTAACGGTAATCTTCCGAGAAGTAAGGTGTGTGGATTCAAAAAATGGCAAAGTTACTCGCTCAGTGTCGTGTTCATTGTTAACTCTGGTCAATTGGAATGTCAATTTCGTATACGTAAACCATGATGAATCTTGTATATCACGTGTTTTGTTCAACAGAACCGTCGACCAAAGACCTTGCGAAAATATTGTACACTACCAACCATTCAGTCTACATAGAATCGAGAGCGCAAACATAGGCCTCGCCCATTATTCGCACCATCTTCGCGATTTGTGAAGCCGAGGCTGTGCACATGATATCATTACCGTGGACTACCACTGAGGATAGGCACTCTAAAGCAAGAAGAATTAGAAGGACCGTGCTACCACTAAAATGTTCCTCTATGTCGTGATCTTCTCATTGGGTTCAGTCTCTCAGGTTCCTGTGATCATCAACGAAAGCTGACTTGTTTACCATCCCTGTAACAAACTCAGTTTCTGATCAAGACTGGTCATCCACGTAAACACTTATCTATGTTTTTTAACTATATTAATTTGCCTTGGTACTGTAAGTATCCTCTTGACCTAACACATATAACTGACACATGTTCGAGAATCAACATATTAATCCACTCCTATCTATGTCCACATTAATAACCGAGTTGACATGTCATATTTGATAGATCAACGCGGTTCGACATTTTGTGTCCTCTCACTTAACGTTCTGAACGGTAACGTGGTCTAGGTACAGTCCTATCGATTCCCTGCACGCCGGACACACTGTCTTATATGAAAAACCCATCAGCAGCCGCTTCAACACGGTCAACATTGTTAGTGCCGGTAACAACAAATTATTTATCTCATTGTTTGACACGGCTTTTGATCCCGAACAACAAGATAGCTGATCAGGTTTTCTCAGCCACATTTAGCTGACGTATCGAGTTTCATAGTATGCTGAACAGCATATTGTACCCCGACTCTCTCACATGAGCTAAACGATACACAGTCCCATCGAGAGAATTTTCGACCCCAAGACTTGTACAGCTGTATCTAGCAAACGATTTACAAATTAAAAGTTATACTCAAATCAATCCATCCTACCGGTATACCCCCGCAAGCTCCCACTGATACAGTTGTTGTTTCACACCCGTCAAGGTCACTTCTACTGCGTTATCGGGATTGTGATAAGTCCAAACGTCTTGTTATCCATCTGTATTCGGTGTGCTACCACTTACGTGTTATATGTTTATTGGTCGTATAACTTCCTGATTATAAATACATTTTGTGCCAACAGGAATTATTGTGTGGGGGAACCTGACAGTCACACCTTTATTTTCGACACGTGATTCATTATGAAAGAATATTTTCACTTTCGATGAATGAAACTTGATTATCTTAGCATCGCAGTATATTGAACAGTAGTCCCTTTTGGGAATTGTTATTTAGTTCTCGATAATTCATCTTCAGGCCGCTACAATCATATAAGGAGTTTGTAGAGTTAGATCGAGATGTCGATCAGAAACTAGGTCACTGGCCAGTCAACTGGCGATGGCTTGATTGGTCGGTTACGTCACGTTTATCCATTGGTCTGACCGCGTCGGTTGGCCATCGATCCTATGGATTTGTGACCATGGTAGGTGCAGTGTCTGAACGAACCGTTTTTGATGACATAATATCGGATCACACAGCCTGATTCCGATAGCCCCAGCAGTGCAGTGTACTAATTCGGACAGATTTTGATGGGTTGCCTGGTACGCGATGCACCAATTTGAAGGCCTCATCAGTTTTCACCTGGTGCCCCCTTTCAACCAGATGACCGAGAATAGCACTGTTGACCGATCGTGATTCCCCGTGTCCCAGCCGTGGATGGTGTTCTCTGATTCGTTTCGAAAGGAGTCTTGACGTTCGACCAATATAACGTTCTTCACAGGAACAAGTGAATAAGTGGATACACATAGATAAGGTCTGAACTGTCAGTATATCTCTGTTATAAAACCCGAGAATGGAGGATGTGGAGAACTGAATAAAGAGTTCAGCAGTAGCATAGGTCATGTCGATTGTCTGGCTGAGCCTATTTATCAACCATTCTGCGGCAATGTCACCTTTGAACGACACTTCAGTTTTAGGTGATATTCTGATCATGTTTCAGGCGATAAATCGTTCCGGGTAGCCGTTATCATGAAGTACGTTTTAAATGAATTCGAGTTCATTTTCTTACACATCCGCTGAACAAATTTTGTACGCTCTATCAGTCAGGCAGCGTATTAGATTCCTCCTCTGCTTCAGAGGTAGAAAATTGCGAAAGTTTGTGTACTGACCTGTCCATATACTCTTGTGATGAACACTACGCTGAATAGTTCCGTCTATTCACCGATGTAAACGGAAATCTAAAAAAGATCTCGTTTTCAGTCTCCTTCTCAAGTGTAAATTTAAGTATCTGGTGGACGTCATTGAATGTGTCGAGTATTGTGTACATATTAGTATCCGAATTAGCTACGGTAAATACATCGTCTACATACCAGTGTTATTGACTGAAATAGCTGATAGTGGATGGAAGCGCGATGCATTCAAGCATTCCCATGAATATATCGGCCAGAAGAGGTCCGAACGGGAATCCTACTGCTACGCCATCTGCCTACCTGTGCGGTCAAATCATTGGATAAGCGTGATATAACCGACCAATCAAGCCATCGCCAATTGACTGGCCAGTGACCTAGTTTCTGATCGACATCTCGATCTAACTCTACTAACTCCTTATGTGATTGTAGCGGCCTTAAGATGAATTATTTAAAACATGTTCGCCTGTGTGTTTTTAATCCCATTATTGTAATGGACATGTTTGAAATGTTATTTAGTTATTCGGTAGATTTCCTAAGTAATCCATAAGAATCGTCTACATCCAATGAGTCCAATAGCTCCTTGAATTTGATATTTCTCTGGAAGCAATGTCCTACTCGTTTTGCCTGGGCTATCGGGCAGTTTCATACTTTTACAACTAGCTGCCTCAAACTTCTTGTCATACCTTTTCTTTAGCCCTGTCATAAATGTCTGCGATAACCTTGAAAAACGTTTGTTTACTTCGTTCTTCACGATAACCGATAAAATAGCAGCGCTCGCTGTTGTTCTCTGCGTTGTCCATTGTGTTGCATTCCGTTGTAGACAGAAAAATGAGCAGTGTGCACTTTAGAGTCAGAGTTGGATACACTTGCCCAGCGTGCACCAGTATTCTGCACGGAAGGACCTTGAAGAATTAATCAGTCAGATTTCACGGTCAGAGAACACTAGGTCCAAAACACTGTCACTGAAGTTCAGTGAACTCGGCTGCAGAGTCATGATCAGGAAATGAATAACAAACATCAATAGGGTAGTCCGGATTTATCTTATAATAATAATCGAACACACCTTCGTTGTGTTTGACCATGATTATTCGGTCATCTTTACTATGAGACTGTAGAGTTTTTCTCTTGGTTTTGTTCACTAACGATGCTTCACCATTGTACAACAACGTTTTTTTGCGTCATCTCTGCAGGTTGTTCGAATTGACTAAAAAATGACCTTGCAATTACAATAAATTTTTGTGCACGCACGCCTTTCAGCTCTTCTTCCTGTGGCGAAGTCGCTTGACGATACTACACGGATCTCATCCGTTTTTAGATCCGTAGTACTCCGAACATCGTCGCAGCACCGACCGCGTTTTAGCCGCTCATAGTAATCTCGGAATACCCTCGCTTCCTGGATACTGGTAATTTGGAATGTTGCTGTGGTGGTCTTCTTGAACCCTTTCTGTGAGTCAAGCTTTTATTTCTTATAACTTGCTAAACCCACGTAACTGTCCTGTTGCATTCAATCATTTTTGGTTACTGAACTCCGTGAAAAACGTCTGCGTTCACTTAGGGTAGTCTGAGACTGTTTTGAACCTCTACAAGACTACTGTAGTTGTGTTCAACGCGCCTTTTTCACGCTTGTAACGGTCAAAATGATGAATCTTGTCCGAATTAGGGTATACATTACTTACTGCCTTTACTAGGAACGAAACTGTAGCCTCAGGTTTATTCTTGAAATAAGTTGGCGCAACGGGTTTTCCAATATGAAATCTGAGATCAACTACATGTGATATCCGACGTATAGTACTCTCCAGTCGCTAACTGCACCATTCGTTAGAATTTACTCCATAACTGCTTAAATGATTTTTTTTCACAAGCAACTCTTGACCTAATCTCATCTGTGAACTCAGATTCGCTGGAGACACTGTGAATGGCTGCGGGGATTTTTGCTACTTGGGTAGCAACTTGTCGACAGATCTGTCTGTGGACCGCGAGCTGAGAGCGCGTGNTTAGATGTTGGGAAGATTCGGCGTTGAACTGGACGGCCTGGAGGAATACGGTTCGGGCGGGCGTCCGAAAGTTCAACGAGCAACTATTGCGTGGTCGCGAGCGGAAGCGTGCGGTACGCAAAGGAACCATCGTGCCATAGGTCGCGGTGACGTGACTATATGGCGTTGCGACATATGCGGCCGCGAATGCGCTGGCCGTTTGGGGCTAGTAGATCACCAACGTACTCATAGTAACCCGTCGGCGAAGAGGCGCCGAGTACGCTAGGCTCAGGTAGGTCATATCAGTATATTTATTCTACTTCTGTTAATGACTGCATCGGCCAACATCGTGGTCATTGACAATTAATCCGCTCTTCTTTTCAGAAACTTGAGTGTCTGTAGTCTTCTACCCATTCTTTTCTCCGGCTTTGTTGATATAATGTATGATGAATGGTCTGTCTGGCTTTCCGTAGTCCAATGAGAACTTTGCTTTTAATCCCTATCTTCTTTAGGTTTCACTAACCTGCACTCTTATACTGCAAAAAAACTTTCTTCTCAGTGTAGATCTCGTCATTGCAGCCTCTCTCTGTTTAGTTTCTGAGAGATAAGAGTTTTCTTTCCTTATTAGCCAATCAAGTGGCTAACCAGCATTGGCCGGCTGGACACAAAGGCCCCACTGACACAACTCCCAGTCTTATTCCTTCGGGTTTACACTGGATACGTGGCGTGTTGATGGAACTGCAATTGGTGCAGCGCAAGCCAATTTCAGTGATGGATAAGCGCAGGCGTCCTTTGGCTTCGGTCACTGTGACAGGCTAATCCGAGTCGGATGTCGCCAACCGTGTGTAGGTTTCTAGATACCAACACAGGTAGGACATTCCCATTCTTTCAACCTTCTACTAGCAATATAATCTTGTGCCTGCATTTCAAATCTGCCTCCACTTAGACATTGTAGAAAGCTACATAAACTTTTGATATTTGGGTAGCAATCTGTTGACACGTCTGTCTTTGGATTGGGAGTAGATAACCAGTGTACCGAAGATTAGCGCTTTCGTCAGTGGTCCTAAAAGACGTAAGTGGAAGAACCACAACCTGAAGGTGTTGACTAGGCTGCATGCGCACCGCTCAATGATAAAGTCTATGCCGTTGTACGGCAATTAAACGTGGATATCATATCAACGAAGTGTACAGTATATGGACCGCCTTCAAATGAAATGTGCACGATTCATCCTAAGTAATCGGTAGTCTAACATTATTACGAATACTGACGTAATTCGGCGACCGAACACGGGCAGGATTGAAGCTATAGTGATGATCAGTCAGCTCCATTGTTTAGGTTGCGTCTGCAGGATGGACGATGAACGGACTCAGAAACAGCTGATTTCTGGGCAGCTAAAAACAGATAAGTGAACTCCTGATGACTGGGAGCCGCGATACCAGGATGCAATCCAAGTAAGTCTTTCGCGTTGTGATATCGACTTAAAACCTTGGGAGGATTAAGCCTTCAACTGGATGGTCCGGAGGAATACGATCCGAACGGCCGTCAGACGGCTCAGTGAGCGTTACTTGTGTGACTGTGAATTTAGGCGCGCGAAACACAAGGGAACTACAGATGTCATATGTGATGATTGTATGGTGTTGCAACGAATGTGGCAGCGAATGCGCTGGCCATCTCGGATTATCAGGGCATCAACTTAGTCATAATACACCGTCAGAAAAGATGGCGGGTAAGTTAGGCACGTGTACGTTATACTTTTTTTTATATAACTCGTCCATGGTGGATCTCTGCCTATTTTTTGATTTAGCTTCGTTGATGCATTTCATGGCTGATGTCCTGCTTATTTTCGATCCAAATTTAAATACTTTTTTTCTCCCTCCACCTTATTTTGTGTGTTATAGTATACACTTTTATAAAGAGCCACTTGAATTATATTTTCACTATCTTCCCTCCTAGCTTGGTTCATATCATCAGAGTCCAATTCTTTAATCTCACTTGCACACTAGCATACCATCTGGCTGACCTTGATTAAACGATCACTGATGAGCCTTCACTCATATACCTTGCAATCTTATTCCTTTCAGCTTACACCGAATGCATAACGTGTGAGTGGAATCACAAGTAGTGCAGCGTAAGCCACCTATGTTAAATGTTATACCTCAGCATCCTTTGGCTTTGGTCACTGTGACAGGCTAATCTGCGATGAATGCCATCGATCGTGAGTTTCTGAAGTCGGAAGTTATTTCTTACCACCTTACTAATGAGCTAACGGTTTCACAGATCTTTTCGACTGATTCATTCTCATAATGCATTGATGACCACGGATTGAAATATAAGAGGGAGATACAACAAATAAGAGATGAACAATTATTTGCTCTTGTGTAGCATCCTGTCTGCGATTGACCCCATCTTCTATCTGTATGTAATGATGGAACAGAAGATTACTGAGTGTTTGACAAAGACAATACACAAACGTCCAGCAAGTTCACATTCTTTATGAAAAACTTCTATATGGAACCACCATTGAGCTCTTGTGCACAAGCGCAAAGTCTCGAATCCTGTATCTTTACCAGAAGTGGTCGCCTAAATTTTCCTACCGTCTCTGCCTCGTCTTCAGACCCAGAGTCGTACGATTTCTACCTCATTCATTGTTTCGAACCTTGGTACCAAAAAGGACGAAAACTCTGGAGAATTCTTCATAGAAGTGGGTTTAAAGGGAAGCATAATGTCCTGCAGAGAAGGGCAGTGCTGATTTCGATTCCAAGCTGTTCCTGAAAGCAGTTTTGTTTAGAGGTGAAGACTGTTGTTTAAGTCCCAACGTAGAACCCTAAATTGTCCTATAGAACCACGCATCAGCGACAAAGTATTCAATCTCATGACCATTGCTGTGTATCCGTTCGACCTAAGCCAGGTCGTGCGAAAACCACACTTATTGCTAAGCGATGGGCTGAATCTCCGGAAACCTATTCAGTAATATCAGTAAGCACATCAGCGTATTACGTTTGCCCGTTCACACCCCGGTTAACCATACAGTTGTTCATATGGCATCCTGACTGTGAAATGACATTGCCAACGAAAGCGCAACGACATTACACTCACTGCCCTGAAGGTCATCCAGTGGACACGCTAACAGGTGAATATCTGGGAAGGCATGCATCAGGTCAGTGTTCCAATTCATCGAGGCGAAAAACACGTGTCTCCACCGACGTAACCCCACTGTAGATTTCGTGATACTCATAAGAAAATATCACAGTTTGTACACTGTCACTAACTTCTTCAGACAATCCTCTAATTAAATGATCACATCGACTGAGTTCGAACAATTTATTTCCCACGAAAGTTCACGAAGCAAACTTTAAATTAAAACGTAACTGTTTATGGTAGAAATTTTTCTTACCTATAAATATCGGTAATCAACACTTCAGGACTCAGGATAAAGTTCATCTATAGCTGACGGTCATTCGACCATGTTTTATGAGCGCTATCACCCAAAGGCAACATCGAGGGTGATAGATGGAGTGCAAATAAATTTGTTGCGTATTGATGTATCTATTGTAACTCCCTCAATTCTATACAGTACACGTCGGGTACGAACAATGGTGGCCTTGAAATCGGGTGAGGAAAAAGAGTGGAGAAACTCAGTGGGTGGTCAGGAGAACGAACTATTCTACTCGCACTGATAGGGGTCGATTTCACGGAGGCTGCCTAAGACCTGAGAGAGGGGTTGTACTGTCCAGTTAAGTTTGTGACTAATGTGCATGACAGCTGGACCAAATTGTAACTTGTGAGTTATATTTTTGCAGCTGTGGGTGAGGTTGAGATCAAACAGACTAATTTGACCAAATCACAAATTGAAGATGAAAGTGTACGTGGACAGATGTTCAATAACTACTCAGTCTTGTTGCCTCAATTCAAATTGAAGTTGAAACCTCTGTTACCAAACTCGGCGAATATGAACTGGTGAGGTTTGAAAGTTACGAGAATTTTGCATTCTGATGCAACCTAATGAATGTCATGAAACAGAATTTCAACTTATTTCTAATCGTACTGAAATGACCAATTCACTGGTGAAATTAGTTATCTCGACTATACATTACTTGAGAAGATTTTGCTTACAAAACCACACTTCGTTGTAAAGTCCTATATATACCCTCAGTTCGTTCCATCAGATAAAACACGATGCACTCAGAAGTGATGCTTTTTAGCACTGACAAATTTGACCGCAAACGGTATTGTAGATGGTGTAGTCCAAGATTCAGTCATCTTTATGTAGAACGTGTTCCATGTGGCAAGGTGATAGATAAAAGTATTCGGATAAAGTATATTTTCTTAATAACTCTGCAGAAGATAAGCAGAGCACGCTGAACACTGTGAACTAAAGGCTTGGCCCATACCGCAAGCACCTCTCCGAAGGTAGTGTTTCTGTGAGCGTTTTCAATCTTAGTTGTTCATACTGATCAGTTCGCCTTACAATGTGGGCCACTTCGTTCAATTAAACAATAATATCTGTTCAGCCTGCACGAATGCTGAAAAGAAGTCGGAGAAAACAACAAACTGACATGAAATGCCAGTATCAAATGAAATGAAAAGAAGTATTGTGGTTTCCGATGGAAGAAAGATGAGATATTCGGACCACATATTCTGCTCTGTGGTTCAGAATTTTTGTCTGCTTGAGAAGAAGACAAGGATTAACTTGCTGGATGGCTGTGGCCTCACTCTACCGTCATGCCTGACCCAGGTGTGATGTAAATAACCCTGCTGGTTCACAATATACGTGAGTCTCAACCAGAGCCACAGATCTCTTGATCGCCGTTCTGCTGCACTACCACAGATCATCAAAAGTGTATATCCGTCTGTACGTTTACTTCTTAAAAAGTTGTCTAGCATTATATTTGTCGGTTGTAAAGTTTTGTTGGTTCAATGTGTCTAAGAGTTCCAAGTTGACTTGATACATGTCGTTATTTTCTTCTTTAGCTATCGGAAAACGTTTCATACACATTGGTGAAACGCTAACTTACACAATCAACATATAAGCATGAAAGCGTGAACATGTTTACAATCATAGAACCACCGAGGAAGATCTCTTTTGATCAAATTTACGTTGTTGAATTTTCGTCAACACATATATCCACATTTAGATTCGGTGAGCTTCAGCATCATTAAATTCTAGTGACTGGTGTGAAATACAAGAGAATTTGTCTAATCCGGTTGCTATTCAAAACAAACTGACAAAGTGGCAGCTTACTCATCAACCTATCTTCGTGATTATTGATGATTAACTAGTTGACTTGTTAGTTTACACGTTGAATACTTGGAATCCACGAAATCAGTCGTAGGTTCGAGGCCCCGTTATTGTGATTAGTCGTTTTCAAGTTTAAGCAGCATGACAATATCCGACTAATATGTAGCATCACATATTGTGCGACAACAAACAGTATGTTGTCTATAAACTGAAAAAATACTTATGTAACTTAAGGCTACGTGTCATTTCTTGTTGACGTTGAGCTCAGCCACGTTCAGTACAATTGTCCTAAGTATAATGAATATATTCGCAAATGTACTCATTTGTTATTGTGCTTGTCGTATATAAAAATACGCCAATACATACTGTTGTCGGTCCACATACACTCAGATTCCAGTAACGGTGCCCTACTGTAACAGCACCAGATGATTAATAACTCCACTTATGAATGCAACTATCTGGAGTCAATTGAAATCCAGACCTGATTAGTGATATCACTTTTCCGTCAGTGCCAAATCGTTATGAGCGCCAGTATATTATCACAACTTATAAATAGCTTACAAATCAACCTCTCTAATGACGTTATTAGCCACACCTTTCATAAAAAAACACCAGCATATCCAATCGAAACGTTTTGCGCAAGGTGGTTTATCACACTAACAGATCACCCCTGAACACCGCCTTACCGATGCCGTTCATGTAAAGCATAAACGAGACGACTAACTGACACATCGGTCTGCGCACATTGCTGTCACATGTGTGATCAGCTGGTCGGTTCACGTGCGCTTTAGATGCGAGTGACTGGATGACGAACAGCATACTGGTCGCCCAGTCCTACCTAGCGGTAGCAACCAGCAAAACTGATTTGTTTGAAAAATGAAACGGTGACGCTCACTCAGTACTTTGACAGCAATATCTGTGGGGTTCGTCAATACCATCCCACTCGTGTGATTGACGACACACTGTACTGCAAAGATTTGTAATTAAACCTTGAATCCTAATCACAGATATACTCCTTGTGAACCAGCCACCCTGCATCGTAAATCAAATAGGTTGAGTCTAGTTTTCCGTCGTATTAATTCCGATTGTACAGCTTAACAGAACCCATCCTGAGTCTAGATCTCCAGCACAGTTTCATTTTGACCGTTTGGCACTAATCCTCCTGTGGAGTTATAGTTCATCTGAACCGCACGAGTTAGTAAGCAATACAGAAATGACGGATCTCCAGAGGTAAGTTTATAATATACTCGGATCACACTAATTTGGTAAAATTGTCGGTAAGTAAGACAACGGTCCACTTGGACAGGGAGGGATAAACAAGCATCACTGTAACGATACTATCCAGAAAAGACAAGGGCATTAGTCTAAACTGACAGTTAACTGTTAATACTTATGGTGATCTCCAGACCGAACGCATCAGGTGCAAACTTACGCGGGCTGTGTTAAACTAATCAGACGGATAATCGAATTTTTTCCTGATAGCTTTCATACAGCTCCGAAAATCAGCTTGATTACTGTATTCCCGTAAGTCAAAACGATCAGTTTTAGTTAAAGCTCGGCTGACTACCGTGTATTCTCTTAAGGTCGGACAACTTGAGCGTGATCTGTACGTTCGAAATTTTCTCACTCATTCACATACGTTGTGGAGTCATAAAATGCTGGTCAACTTTTCTGATCTACCAACGCTGAGAGTGGAGTTGAATGCTCGATGTCTATAAGAAGGCATGATATGGCTAAGCCTTAAAAACAACACACGGTGAAAAATATTTGCAAGGACGTGGAAGGTATTCAGCTTCTCTGATTGGTTAGAAGCGCTAGAATAGTCGCTTGTTCGGTGGGTGTGATATTTTGGTCTCAAACGTATAATCATGAAACCAGGGTAGTTAGTCAATTTGTGAGTGGTATTTCGCGTGATAATTAAACTATCTCATAGAAACCGAGCAAAGACTAGTGCGAACAATACGTTTATTGGACAAGTCAATAACGACTAAAAGCAGTGTTAACGTTGATAATCCGACCGTATTTTTTAGGAACTACTCACATTTCACAATATGTGATGAATGACGAAGTCGAAGACGCGATTAGTTCAACATTTAGTGAAATATTTCGACGAGATAGTGAGATTTATTTATAGTCCATTGACAGATGGGTTGTGCACCGCTCTAGCGAGCGAACGAGCCATCACGCAAAGAAATTAGGTTAACGGGGGACAAGTGGCAGGTAAAAAACAATAGAAAGCGTCAGCCAAAAACTAAAAGCACGCAGAAGTGCACACGACATCTAAGTGGAAACCTTGCTGTCTTCTGGACTAAAATTCCGGTGCATACATGCAGGCAGTTGTGTAGCATGGGAACGTGCGAAACTGACGACAAAGGTCTTGCTTTACTGAACCACTTTTCTCTATAGTTCGACCATCAATAGTGAATGACCATTCCCACCAAAATGTTGTGGGAATGCGATGTCAGAATCAGGTTAACGGGCTACCTGTGACTTCAGTCATTCACAATGACGTTTTCGGGTAAATGCGGAGGATGTCAACCAGTTAGAACCGACGGATGCAGAACTTCCAAACCAAACGAGTCTTAAAACTTGAAGGTGCAAGAACAGTTCGATCGATTCGTTGGCACACTCTAGTGTCAAGTTTAAGCAAATCTTGAAAACCAAATTATATCGCCACGGCCTGCAATCTTCATAGCAAAGGTGACTGGTTGGTTTGTGCTTTCTTAATGCGTTCGAAAACAGCGATTCAGAATGCGGACCAAACTACTTTCATGACAAATTTTAACTGTGAGAGTGCCCAAAAAGCTGACCGTTGGAGTGGAACTTTTGGATAATACGTTTAGCGAGTATCTCAGTGAAACGCGCTTATAAAACAACTGTTATAATTGTGTGATAAAACCTTGATCAGTTTATCCACAAGCCAAACTATGACACGGCAGACAGTCTAAGGCTGACCAGACCGCTATCGTTTTAAGGTGAAACGCCGGGATTGGATAAACGACTCTCTTACATCATTTTATGCTAGTCAGGTTCTTCCGTTGTTATTGGATCGATTGTGATTTCCTGTGTGTCACGTTGTTGAGTTTTACAACATTTATTTGGGCTGTTCACGACACCCAGTCCGAAGTCATTCCCACAGGAGGGAAGTTTAGTTTATGGTTGACTTCCAGGTCTACTCGAAGTCTAATTGTTCCGGGAGTTACAGAATTCCGAGGTTATTTCCCTTTCTCCCGTGCTGACTAATAATCACCAAATCTAACAGTTTTCTTCAGAGATGATGAATGACTCAAGAAAGGATTGAAACCATGGCAAAAGATCACACTTCGAAATGGATGAGAGATGTGTCAAGGGACCAGTTGATGGATCAGAACGAAAGTTCCTGCTATTTATCACAAGACACCTATGGGCTACGGATCACCAAACTGTCACAGCACCATCGTTTGCTGCCTTGATGAATACTCAGGACCCGCAAAGTCTAAAGAATTGTGAAGTTTTATGAAGCATTCACCGGTAGCCAGTCTTGAGTATCGTGAGTCTGGCTATAGGCATCGCTCATGAGTCAGACAGCTTATTACGTCTTCTTCGACGAATGGTATTTCTAATGTCAAACCAGTCACACGTTTACATCAAATGAGAACATTGTAAATAAACCATATGCTTTTTTATCTTTTGACTATCATATTCAGATGTTTTCTAAACCCTTGGCTACTCTTCAGTTAACCATGAGATCCGTTTTGTGAGTCATTTCGGTTGTTGTGATTAATGACGAGCAATTGATAGAATTGTTGGAATACAACATTCTACATCACTGACAATTCAATTCGAAAGATTATTATCTGGTGGTAGTTGGACGAGTAACAGTACAGACTACTCAGAGGTGGTAAAAATCTTTCAGGCTACGAATTTCAAATGGTTTTGGTGATAACAACATTATCTATAATCATTTTTAAAGCACAGGTCAAAACGATCGCCACATGAAAGAGTCACCGGAGTTCTATATCCAGTCATAACAAGTATGTGCAGTACTGAAGTGATAGGATAAGAGCGACATTGAAGTATGTCACTTCCTATTGATAGGAGTGACTGAATCCGTCGGCTACGATAAATGTTGAGTGATGATCAAGTTATATAACTATGTTGGTAATAGTAAATAGGAGTAGCATTTCATTATGTGTTTGGTAATTCACATGCCGCGTACTGAAGCAATCAACACTTGATATACCCGGAGGATTATTACCATTGGTTTCTTAACAAGTGAAAACTTACAGCGAAGATTAACCAAATATAGACACTACTGATAACCCAGCGAGGAGCAAACACATGACCCATTTTCAGCAAATTGTGAAAAGTTTACTCGTAATCATTTCACACAATCCCATTAAATACACAGCTGTCACTATGACCCCTGTAATTTAAAGTTATACAGTACAATCCAGCTAAGTTGGCATGTGTGTGTGAATTCGCGAACGTCACTCACAGAACTCCAAATAAGCGGAATCACCCAAATTCGAGCATCACTCCTTATGTAATGTCTTTTCTGGGTGCTACAGTGTTTCATGGGAACAAAAGTGAACATTCTGAGACAGTTTACAGGTGAACTCACATAGTAGTAGCCAGACGAAACAACATTATTAATCAAACACAGTGTGGTTTTTGTCTTCATATATTTATGTATTGTGCACATCAGCGAATAACGGAGGTAGGCAGTGCACGGTACTGCTAAAATTCTGTAGTATCAATTTGTCGCGTTTCACATTTTCCACAACAATCATACTGAAACGGTTTCATGAAAGATAAGCTTATAGTTTCCAGTCCAAGATCTCTATAATGCATATGAAGTTTTTAGACGTGGCCGCTTGGATTCCAAGGAATACAAATCGTGCACAATGTTTCGAATACCAATGAAAACCGTACGTCCAGTTACAAACAATTGAATAGTAAAGTAAAGCCTTGACTCTAAGAGACTGTGTAGTTATCTTCACTGTTCGCACTCTTAACGGGCTAGGCCAACAGGCTGCCCTCGCTAGAAAGCAAAACGTATCAAAGCTCGATGTTTGTTTTGCTTGAAAGATTAGAATACGAGACAGCAGTCAGCAAAGAATTAACGACGCTCATAATGTCTGTCGATTTTGGCTGTACATTCAAGGTCACTGTTATTGCACACATTTCAGTAAGCACAGCTCTGAAAGGGATAGTTGCAATCACATTAGTAAACTGTATTCATGTCAGTATGTGCCAGCTGGTAACACAAGACCATAGAATAAAGACAGAAAAGCACATGTGTTCACTTCAGAAATGCAAAATGTTATAGAAAGCATTGCTCTTATGTGAGTACCCATACAGGAGGCAAACATCTTCTAAGAGCCACTGACTTATTGTCTATGACATTACAAGTCGTTTGTAATTTCAGGATCCTCTAGATGGCAGTGATGCTTAGAGACTTAAAATTGCACCATCTTTATGCTCGACCTGATTATTCGATGATGACATCGAGACAAATGCAGACAATGTCTTCCAAATTATGTTGGACATTTCTTTTGCACGAAGAAGAGGTGGGTATAACAGCAAATTAAGAAGATCAAGACAAAAATTCTAACAACATTCTCACTTTTGGTTTATGGTTTTGAACCCTGACCAAGAATCTGATTATGTCCATTGAAGACTACACTTGACATCAGCTCCACCAAACATGGACGCCGCAGTCATGTGCTGCTCACCATGTTGCCTCCTCCAATTGTAACGAAAGAGCCCAATCAAGGTTTGACATGATAGATGTTAGACGTAGGACGTTTTCGCGCTACTTTATTCGATGACCTGAATCCATTTCAGGGAAAGAGTGGCTATCTCTTTGGGAACACGTGTCGTCGAACTCACTAGCGCGGTGGTGTCACCTCAAATTCCATAAATATCTACCAAAAATAGGCAAACTACGAACACATTTGGAGCAAGCTGGCCAGGTTTCGTAAACGTAGGGTAATACAGTGCACATCTGTGCGTCATATATAGAACAGTTGTCAAAGTACCAAAATTGATAATCATTTGAAGCGTGGAAGATGGGTCTCTTTTTTATGAAGACCAACATCTGTTTTGACTCATTTTACTGTCAGTGACACGTTCACAGGACCATAATTAATTAAAGATCGGTAAGGAATTTGTGTATAGATAATACATACATAGGGATATATTGATAGGGAGTAATATACATGTATATATAACAGTAGATGATGTGTGTTTGTCTGCGAAGTGAAAGCCTCATTTATAATTAAGAAACAGGCGTACGACGTTAATTACGTTATCACAGTCAATTTACGAATATTTGGTCTTGTTGGCAGATTTGGTGGTTTGGATCTTTGGTTCTGATGGTTAGCTCATCGTTGACCTCAGCGTAGATACTATAAACGTTTCAACATCAAGCGTGATGGTATTAGCAACGTTTGCCGGTTTGAACAGCTGAATACAAAGGTGGACAAAAACCTCCTTACACGCACACTGTATCTTATTTTTTTAATGCAAAACTGAAAATCTACTTGTCAAACACCGCTAGTCAGGTCCAGTCTATAGGAAGATACTAGCAACCAAGTAGCCGAATACGCCAAAGTATGGAGAATCCATATTACTCAAATGTGTCTGATGAGATGACGAACGCCTCGGCAAATAACACCGATTCTAAACTTTTTAAATGGAAGTATGATCTCATTGTTCATCTGCCGAACAATGTCAACTAACCGCTGAAAAACTCCTGGAAATTTCGGTAGCAACGAAAACTTTTTCCATACGGTAGATTATACCAAACTCATCAACACTGTTGTCGATATAGAAGGTCACTGGTCACTCACCTTGAACTGGAATTGCCTCGGTCCGTTATCATAATCCAATCGCTTGATCACGATCACTCTTCCCGTATGGCGGTCTATTTTGAAGTAGTTCCACGCAATGTTCCGATCACATGGACAAAATTCATAAGTAATCTCTCCATGGATTCCACTATCCTTATCAGTAGCATTCAGTTGGGTAATGAAACTTCCCACAGGAATTGTTTCTCTAATATTCCCATTTTGTGGTCTGTAAATGATCAGTGGTTTATCTAAGCCATCTGAGCCAGGTACACGATTAGAGTTGGCATTATGTAACATGTCATTGTGAAATACGGGGCCGTGGTCGTTCACATCAATCACAGTAATGATGAGGACGACACTGCCGGTTTTGGGTGGTACACCCAAATCATGAGCCAAAAGTGTCAAATTGAAAAACCCATCTCTTCCGGCAAACTCCTCGGTTTCTCGATCCAGTGGGATGATGGGCCAAATACGTAGAGGAGGTTGACTCATCTCGTTAATTGTTAAAGGCACTGTAGAAAAACTATTGCTGATATCACGTATTGTGGAGCCACTATGAATGTAATTTGGTTTTAGGAAATCCACAGTGTCCTGAGAGTTATCATCCAAGTGAAAATATTCTTTACCAGGACCAAATAAACGGTAGACCACAGTTCCATTTAATCCCATGTCTAAATCCACAGCCCGATCAAGCATCTTTGCATGCTTTGCTGCTAAATCTTGTATTGCTAACGGAGACTGTCCAGGCCGGGTCAACGAGGCCCATCCCATCGCGGAACTGGGGCTCTCCACAAAACTAACCTGCAACGTGGAATGTTGCGGCCAAACCGGAGCGTTGTCGTTGATGTCACGAATGATTAAATTCATTCTTATTCGGGTAGTTGTAGATGACTGAAATTGTTGAGGGTCATTAACTTTGGGTTGTGTGATAAGCAAAATGTTTAGCGGATGCACGCATTCATTGGTTAGCACTCCAGCACCGTACTGTGATTTAACATCGAACAAACTATCTTTTGAAAAAGCAAGGTTTTTGCCTTGGTTAAGCTTAAGATTTTGATTGTCGCAAATAGCTTCACGATCGATTCTGGAGGCAACTCGAAGCTGCCCGTGAACGGGGTGTATTTGCAACAACCGGGACACGGTGTCATCACCCAGTAGTTGATATCTTATATCTCGGTCATCCGTGGCCTTCGGATCATTCAACTTGATTTGATTCAAATATTCCGCCACACCATATATTAGTGTTCCAACAGGACTCTCCTCCACAACTTCGACGTTCAGTGGCAAATCATTCGCAACAACTATTGGCCACACGTATGCGTGAATTAAAATACACAGGTGTGCAAATATCACACATCGACTAGGGAAATTATAATCCAACATTTTGATATGCATTACACCTACTTATCACTTCATTTTGGTAAATTCCTCGGAATGTGCAAACGGTCACTGCTTTCGTGACAGAGGAAGTACCAAAGAAAAATGACCACCAATGGTGAACCATAGTTTACTTCGAATTGTCCAATCAACGGGGAGTGTAGTGTTCGACACTGCTATTGGTGGATATGCTGTGGGTGCCGTTGCGCCTAATTGAAGCAACATTGTCTGTGGGAGGTCGTGGCGAGAATCAGTGCTGGGGTCTTTACACGAATACGATTGGTCTCAATTCTTCGGGACGAGAGAGAAAAACAGGTGTTAACAATGATTGTTTTTATTGTTACGGTCTACTGTGCACCACTTTGATGTGTTGTTCACACCCATGAAAGACATTACAGGTAGAAATTCCGGTTGCATCCAAACAGACTTGGCATTCACTACAGCAATAAATCACGTGTTGTCGGATGTGAGTATTTCGTTTTTATATCGTCAGCCCTTCATTTGGAAAGCAATCGGAATGAATGCATTAACGAGCATGGCAACAGCGATAGGACGGAAGAAATGCGGGGTTGGTTAATGGACAACAGCCGGGGCAAACGTAATGTATGAGCTAGTATCTTCCTCACTGGTTGTCGTTGTTTGCTAAATAAGACTGCTGATTGATATACAGATTGGGAATAACACAACGTTTCGAGCAAGTTGTAATACTCTACGTTTCAACCACCTCGGGTGGCCTTCCTCAGGAGTGTTGTAATCGAAACACTCCTGAGGAAGGCCACCCGAGGTGGTTGAAACGTAGAGTATTACAACTTGCTCGAAACGTTGTGTTATTCCCAATCTGTATATCAATAACATGTTAAACACGACGCCCAAACTATTCAACTTCATTCGTACTACATTTGGTGCAGATATCTTAAGACTGCTGATTGCTAATAGTTTCTAGTTAGCACGAAGAATTTGATCGGGTTGATGGGGCGCATTGTGTAGGTTGCGACTGCGCAACTCCGCGGCCGAACTACCCGTTTAGAGACAGTTGTTAAAGACTGGCTTCTCATATATTCCTTGAAATAGATTTGTCAGTATGATACCCGTATCGATACATATTGGACAGGAACTTCAACTCACCACCAAAAGCGTTGTTGGAATATTTTTTATCACCGTATCATTAAGTCGAAGAAGTACACCAACACACCTGAGTATATATTCCAA
Source organism: Paragonimus westermani (assembly GCA_008508345.1). NCBI lineage: Eukaryota > Metazoa > Platyhelminthes > Trematoda > Plagiorchiida > Troglotrematidae > Paragonimus > Paragonimus westermani. The sequence continues at coordinate 74,500 of QNGE01000365.1, read as the reverse complement.
ATTCAACGGCGAACATTTTTGGCAAGCAGATTACGCAGCCTGAAATATTGCGTGTCCCTAATCTAGTCCACCAGTAACGAAAAAGTACATTTATCACGAGATGATAGAAGTTCTTTTACCCTTTTCAGTCACAAATGTAAGACATCAAGATATTTCAGATATGCTGACAAAATGGGTTCTGTACAACATGGATTCCTTATAGGGTTCACTGCTTTATGAAATTTTCGATGTGAAACTATAGAATGAGCGGTCAGAATCTTCAATAAAGGACAGCTCACAACGGTTAGTTATACATATCTTTGCCATCGTTGGTAATTCGCTGCAGGTATAAACAGATTTTACTTCGTTCATTCGAGCACACATCCCTTCAATTCATGCCCGAATTTGAATCAAATAATGCTTCTCCCTCCCTTGGTGTAGAACTAACCCGACAATCAGGCAGTTAATCAAGTTTCTGTGTGTGCCGCATATCAACGTAGAGCTGACAGTACACCAGTTTAAATAGGTCCGACTAAAACGAAATCGGGTTCGTTGCCCTAGTGATGAAGCAGACAAAAATGTCAACAATGACAGAAATGATGATGAAATGAAATTTCAGTCCATTATGCGTCCACGGAAGCGCTACTCCACTTACTATATGTTTTCAAGGTTGGACAAGGTGTTCAGCCTTATTAATCGTCCCCATACAGGTGTTCCAGTTTCAGAACCGTTCGATCGCAATTTCTATAATACATATCAGACTTTCCCAGCATTCACGATTCACTCATCGTTCATTGCCTACTCATCTAAGCGTCTCCGTTCGAAGGATAAATTACCTCTGGATGCTCGAAATATGTTCATGTATCTGTTTGTTTGTTGTTGCACAACAGAACTGAATGAGCACAGCATGAGCCGATTGGGTCAATAAATAAGAAAGCATTATCCGGCTCGGTTAGGAACTGTAACATGAAAAGCAACCACAAACTCGATTGTTTCACATCTGGCAGACAACAACACTGTTAATTCAACCGAAGTGTTTAACTTCGTTTAAGTTTCAGATCAGTCGACTGAAGCCAACCAGATTGCACTGACAATGACATAAAAGATTGTACGAATTCAGAAATTTGGTATATATTAGTTAAACACCTTTGTATTCAGATAGATTTTTTATCCAGTCTTTTGATTAGCTCTTGACAATGTGTGCAATACCATCCGTTCGTGCTATTAGCCCCATTTGGTGAACAATCAACTTACCGTGGACCAATTGATCAATCATGAGTGATACAAGTCGCCTTTGGTTTATACGACCAGACAACACAATTAGCATCAACAGACTATTCAGTGGAGCAGTGTGGACCATTTTAGCCTACAGATCTGTATCTAACTGATAAGGTGATTTCAAAAGCAAAACCGCCGGAAAACTGTTGGAAATTACGGTTGCTCAACATGTAACATAGCATGGATCTCGCGATTGAAAAAGCGGACCACAACCTTGGTAACTTTCGTAGACAGACAAGCCTTCAAGTCTAAGTCAGCTTGATTTGAATCGCTTGACTTGTTGGCAGCGCGTATTTGCAGTTTGGCTGTGTTCGATCCGAAACGTTCTACCAAAGTCTGTGGAGACAATATCAACAATGGGGCATTAGAAATACGGAACACCCAAACTATGCACCAGAAGCATTCACTAGAGTGAAGCGATTTATCAGCCTGTAATAATATTGTCACATAACTGTAATACGCCACATTACAAACAACGTCTACTTTGTTCCATAGTCCGCAGTTGGTTTCTTGCTTTTCAAACCAATCCCGAAATGCATTTTTATCTAAATTTTTCTCCTTTCTCGTGCATTTACAGTAGATGACCCATATCTTTCAAAACTGATCATTTCATAATCAGAGATTTCACTCCAATCCATTCTGTAAATTCTCCACGAATCATTAAGTTCAGACAAAATCTTCGCATTTGGAAGCCATCAGGCGATGGTAAACTAGAAAATAAACTTTTTTATATAGAGGATTGAATTCTACCTCAACGTATCCAGAATCAGATACATTCAAGTAGAGTGCTAATGGATGAGAAGACCAGAGATGCAGCGCATGCCACGTAAGCACACATCGTTTGGCGTCACTACTGTTACGACATGTGACAGTCGGTTGATTATCAATCTGTTTTTTGTCCGTCCATCACTTCCCCTGACAAACGAAATCGCAAAGATTATCTCAAAGTCCGTTTAATAGTCTTGTTGTTGCGTTTGTTTACATAGAAGGGGAATCTCAAGGAATGACAACGGTAACGTTGTATCCGCCATTCTCTCAAGATGGATTCTTTTTCCCTCAATAAACCCCTGAATATAAATACCGTTTGCCGTTGAGAGAAAACCCATATGCTTATGTTAACACACACACACACACAAGCAGAAAGCGAACCCAAACATAGATGAATCCGTGTACCGGGTCACATTCCCATCACGCGACATATAATGCACTTGATAGTCGCTATGGTGACAAGAAAATGATGTGGTCGGAAGGCACGCAAGCGGACCGAACGATCGTTACCGGCGCTTGTAAAAGCAACACAACCGGGTGCAATGATAGCAGAGATTTGGGACACACATACACACAACAAAACACACACATTGGGTATACTGAGCCCAGAATACACAGTTCCGCTGTGTGAAAATCAACCAACAATTTCGTAAACCAAACACCATATGTGCGGAGTCCGAAGGAGAAACGCCATGACTCAGCAACTCGGCATGAACAATCAAAGTCACGTAACAGATTGCATGAACAATTCAGTGATAAAAGCGAGTAACTGAGCTAGACGCAGAAAATTAATCTGTCCATATTATACCAGATGGTAACCGGGGTTGACAGACTACGAAATATTAGAAGACAAAGTCCAACAACTAAGAATGCCGCCCAAATGTACTGACACATTTCTTCGGGTGACTTAAAAGCAATGTCTCTCAAAAGGATCCTTGCACACGGCCTGCACGACCGAACGTGAACTCACACTTGGATTGTCCAAACTCAAACAGATATTTAAGCTTGACTAACAAGAGGTGTTCGCTTGTACGCCCACGTCTATGTCCAACTGAGCTCGCCAAATCATGCCCTACGTGGGTTCAACTTAGCGGGGCCACATAAGGTAGTTTCTAAATATACCGTGGATATCTTCGGCCGAACCCGGGATTTGCGCTCCGATCCTAGTTTGCGAGACCAACGCGTTAACCACTAAGTCAGTAACCTCACGCTAGGCGTGACCGATCAATCATACCTAAACTTTTAGCGGCAACCTTGCGTAAATAGTTTTCAGATTGTCCAATCGTCTGGTCTTGTGTTTCCTTACGAAGTGAGCCGGCCGAAAAAATTACATGAATGCAAGTGCTGTGATCGAATGTGAGTGGTGCTTGCTTTTAAGTGATCAAAATCCTCGAAATTCAGTGCAAAAAATATACTGTGGCTCTGTGTTCTACGGGACTGCTACCCAAGCAAACCGGTTTTGTTTCTCAAACATACATTAAGAGTACAATCTTCAGGAATCAGACCGCTTCTATCGTACCGTGTGTTGGATTTCAACTGGCATTCGGTTTTCATCTTCCGAATGGATACTCGACAGAAAACTAACTAAATTCCGATCGCAACTGATATATAAAAAGGTGACAAAATGGTATAGCCCACTGTTTTTCAGGAAAAACCGGGATTAGATGGGCTCATCGATTGGAACATAAGTTCAGTTATGAAATCTCAATTTACTCGAATTCAGTCACTTTGTCATTTTCATCATTCGGTTAGTTTCCGCTAATCTGTAGTACTATCAATAAGAACAGCATGTAACATTATTGTCAGGGATGATGATACGTATCCATAGCAAAAAAACACCGTTGACAGAATAATGAAATATATGTGGGATGTTTTTCAATCAGCCTGTGAAGTGTACTGGAATTCTGTTAAATCCGGTGGTCTGATGATCACACAAGTGAACAGTCTTAAGTTAGAGGTCAACGGTAATGCTCATACCGGATCTTTTGTCAGTGCGCGTTAACAAAACTACAGCAAACCCAAACAACGGTAGCATTTTTGATGTGCTATGTACGGTCAGTAATGAAGGTTTAAGGTAGTTGGGTATATGAGGAACCCAACGTAAATTGCACTAAACTTGTGACGTTTAAAGTCAGTAAGGCAGAAGCGGATTAAGTCGGCTTCAGTATTAGTTATAAAATTTTTAAAGCCGAGTAGGAAAAACGACATTGTGAAACTAGACAATGTTCAATTTTCAACTGCCCCACTTCTTGGTACAATTTTAGTCTATAATCCACCGTTTGGTAAGTTATGGTAACTCTAAATAAACCGGTTGAAAGTTTGACGTGCTTGACCAAAGTAAAAAATGGTCACCCAGGCTTGACCCTCATCTACATGTCTTAAGCAACCATTTGAGGCTTAGCACGAATAAAGCTTACCTAAGGTCGCATATCAGCACCATGTCACTAAATTCGTTAGTTAAAATGCAAACAACGAGGGAATCATCCAGCAAACATAGAATGGAGATAGCGAAGTGTTACTCAGCTTGTCAAAAGCCTATTGCAGTGTTTAGGAACAGAAGAAGAATCAAAACACTGTGTTACAAGTCTTATGGGGATATTCGACTGATACTCCCTTTTCGTAATGTATTAGAGGCATATAACCACCAGATATTGGTCTACAACCCTCTTTTCTCAACACAAACTATGTGACTGTCCACTCATGCCTTGGAAGTGTAGAGAAATCGCCAATGAGAATGCGTTATCGTTTATAAACGGAACAAAAGAGCACAATGTAATTGTACGGATAGGAATGAAAACTTCCAGTTGAACTTTGTTCAGAACAGTGAAAGTGGATTTCAGTTGTTTTACTTCCCGATATACCAACTAGTCGAATGATGTTCTGGTGTGGCATTCAACCCGTATGGATTGCAATCGACACACAAATCAAGAATAAAAGGACCGATTGTTAGAAGCTGGTTTTAGGGAGATGAATAGAAGTTCGTGTATTTTGTGGAAGAGATATTAACCAGAATGAAGTAGCTGGGCATAACTCGTGAAGTTTCAATCACCGCAATCCGTTTTTAACGACCGATCGCATGTGCGTTTGACAAAATAACGATCCTTTGCACAAATCCATAGCGGCTTATCATTTTTTTTAGTACGATTTTCTTTCAACAGCACTCCACGTCACAACGGAGCGGCGTATGTTTTAAGGCTCAGCGAAATGAAGACCTGGAGGAAACCGATAATGTTTGCACAATCTATACAGAAACATATCAAGATGGATAGCAGAACGTATCAATGCGAGAAGATGGAACGTTTTAGATTACTCAATCAGATTTTGCAAACCAGAAGAGGAGGCCAAAATAAGACATTTCCTAATCAAACGGTGACCCAAGAGTCCAATTACGGACTGACAGAATGAGAAAAATTACTCGTCGGAACACCGGAGTACTTTTTGTTCGTGACTTATGAGTTTGTCCTACGGTGTTTGCCCATTTTTGGTCATAAGACCCGAATATATACTGCTTTGGTATGCTAGGTGATTATGTTCTACATCACACGGGAAATAGGATTTTGATCAGTAGCTGCGTCTATGCGAGACCTCACTCCAGTGTAGGTAGATTTCATGTAGTAATCCGCGAAGCAAGTTCATTTCATTCACACATCGGATGACCTCGTGTTCGATTTGATTCTAAAAGATGAGTATAACTTCGAAGCACAGCATATCAGAAAACGGTCTCAGGCTTTGGCTTACGATGAAGTTCTCCAACAGTCATCTGACACCAACAAAACACGGTGAGTTTCTGAGAGTCAATCATATCTAATTTTCTGGATTGTAAATCTAAGATTCCCTGAAAGCGATACCTGGAATGATAACTTAATCAGTCGAAGGATCCACACCTCACGTGATGCGTCACCTATTAACCACATTTCATGGTGACGTACTAAGGCTCAAGGCGAATCGAATCCACATTTAGCACTGGATAGTGGAAAATGTTCTTTTAAACAAAAACATTGTGGTTGTAATGGCCAGTTAGACAAAAGAAGGTACTACAAAAGCAAGAAATAAATTCAATCCGTGCTAGGTTCTCATCAGTAAGTTGAAACTACAGGTTGAATCCGCTTCACGAAGGAGTAACAATGAAGAGAATACATAGATTGCACAACACTCTTAATTGGCAGTAGCTGTCGCATTCCAATAGAATTTTCAGTCAGACCCTTCCGAAAAGCTGCATTATATTCGCGTTTCACTCTTGTTAGAATTCGTTAGTGGTGCATATTATCGCTACGACCGGGACAAAAACGCGGACCAGGCTTTGATCAATGCACCAGTGACCTAACAGTAGGCATGGTAAAATCATCTTGTGTAAACGCTCAGCCACACTTGCCTGTGAGTGCTGCTCAGGCTGCAGGAGCTTTTCCACCGGTGATGCAGTAACTGTCCTCAACAGTAATGATGGGAGCAGCTGAAAGTTGAAAACTTGAGTGAAAACTAATCGAAAATTCCCGCGGAATTAATGAAGAATTCGGTTTTCATTAGAAACAATCATTTCCGAAATGATTTGTCCACCCTACTGATGCATTAAATGTGATGGATTCCAGGGTGACAGGTCGTCGTAGGCTATGACTTTAAGAAACGGCAAAAATGAACTCATTTGCAGCATGGTGTGATACGTCACAAAGTTGCCTCCATCTCAGTGAATAGGCAGAAAGCCGTATTGCCATGTTCCACAGCGTACCTTTCCAAACAAGAGTTTTTCCGTCTGCTGATGGTTGAGACGAAAACAAACGAAAAAATAAGTTTGATGCTCTGCGTGAACAGCGCATCTTGTTGTTAATAAAAAGAAACGAAATATTAAAAGCATATAAAATAGAAGGTAACTGATGTAAAGCGCCTTTCCTTTCCCAAACGTTCTAATGCGGCTTGTCTGCTAGACCTGGGTTCCTGCTATGCAGCTTCCCCTAGTCTACTGTCGCGGAGACAAGAAAGACACGGTTGCTGAAAACACGCTGTATTGCCAAAAACCAGTTCGACCAAATGAATGAAACGCCTGTAAATATATATCATGAAATAGTGATGAGTCATTGTTTGCTTGTTTAGGTCACTTCGTTTCCAAGTTGCCAAGTGAGGCCAAATCCATAGGTGTTAGTTTCTCGGGTTGGCGTGAAACCCCCACTCACTTGCACGTATCCTGCTTGTCGGTCCGACGTGCCCCCCAGCGCTTTGTTGCTGTCTGATTTCGTCAGCCATCACCGCGGCCCTGAATGGTTTGAAATGAGGGCTGGTTTCATCAGCCGTCACCGATGTCCTGACTAGATTGTTTTGGTGAATTTGCCTCTTAACAGTAATCTGGAAAAATGTATATCTGCATTAAATGCTCTCTCTGATTATTACATTTCTCGAGAAGAAGACACTTGGCAACATTGCCTTGTCTTGGGAAACAGTGTGAGGTAGGTGAAAATTGGTCGAATGCTTACATGATATTTCAAAATGATCAACGACCACTTGTCTAGTCCTTTGAATCATACTTTTCGTTCTCTCACTGCTTGTCTGAATTTTAGAACCTGGTTGAAAATCTCGTGGACTGACCGACAACCAAATATTTTATTTTGTGTGACTGGCACGAACCTTTGTTTTAATCGTGAAATTAAAAAGTACGTTTGCAGGTCATTTGTGGCGGATTGAATACGACACATGCCCAATTAATGTATGGACCACTGTCTTCACTGCAGAAACATTCCTTAATAAAGAAGAACACTGGAAATTCCTCGTGGATGTTCTTTGTGTGGAAGTGACGCTGGTTTGACAAATGCACGACTTCCCCAACTATGTTAACAGCAATGGTATAAAGAAAGAATGCGTACAGTCGTCGGTATTGACGGTGTTGAAAAGCAGAAGGAAACGATCCTTCGGTTANAAAAAGTCAACCAATGGTGGGTCGGACCAGAGGTCAAATACGACGGAAAGCGACCAACCAGAATCCAGGCTAGTAGGTCAACTGACTCTCCTATATACGAGCAGGCATCGATCAATCTTCACATTTAAAATATACGCTGAAACACTTACGCACTGATGATGTCACCTCGCCTGGTGATGAAACGTTTGCAACCTAAATGCCAAGCTCGGCGAACATATCAATACCAGAACGACGATGTGGTTGAAACACGCAAGCAACCAGCGTCCGCAGTCGCAAGACACGTCCTGACCACTGGTCACGTTATCGACCCAATTTGTGCATTCAGAATCCTATTACGTCACTCGAATCCAAGATTCTTGCGGTTTGGTGAGGAGGTCGCAATTGACTGAAGCCGACCTTGTGTGTACAGAAACACTTGCTCGTAAACTTGACCCTTCCCTGGACTTAGTGACCTTTCCTAAACCACCAATTGACTATCTACCTTGCTCCCATAACTGCTCGATATAAAAAACGCGTCTCATGTTGTTGTAAATTTGGTACTGACGAGTCAATACGAAATGCTTGTATCTGCCAGTTTGCGTGTTCTAACGGTTTTGTTCAAATTGCTGATTGGTTGGTGCGGATCGACCCCAGTGCCGCTGACGATAGTCTGTGTGTGAGTCATGATTGACTATACGTTCCGCATCAAGGAAACCATTCTAGTCCAGTCTCATTATAGCTGAATTCAAAGGTACGTCAAATAGTGGAATAATCGTTAAGGTCTTTGCTGGTGTAGGTTTAAACTCTGGCGATCACGATCAACAGCCGGATAATCACGGTACTTTTCTAATCCCTTTCATTCTTATTCGGAATACAGCTGTGTTGCATGACAGTAGGCTCGTTCTTCACTTTCTAAGCACTCCTACGTGATTGACATTGCTTTTCGTTAGTTTGCTCTCATTTGGTCTGTCTGATACAGATGCATCTTAAAGAGCTGAAATCAAAGTCAACATAGCCATCCGAACACAAGCTTGACCTCCGCATGTGGGTATTGGAATAACACGGTTGCCATCTTAGAGGGAATTGTTAACCTAATACTAAAGATAAAAGCTTTTCTCACCTTCTGATGTAATCGAAAATATTTCTAACCTTATTCTCAATTCAACGGCTACCAACTTTATCAGGTGGAAGATCAAGGTACTGTCGTTAGACTACAATAGAATAGAGGCGATCCCTTGGAGAGAGTTCACAGTTGATCGCTCATCCAATCTTACGAAATTATCTAGTGCACCGAGTTGAACACTCCTTCATCAATTGAGGTGTAAGGTGGAAAAGAATAAGCGAAATGTCTACCAGTTTTGTGGCGGTAACCATGAGAGACAGAAAGAGGAATGTTTGGTATTCGGAAAATCTGCATGAAGTGTCAAAAGAAAGATCACTTTCCTAAACAGCGCGAATCGTTCTTCAACGGATCAGTCCATAAAGGGTTGAAGGTTCAACAAGTAGAAGAATAAGTTTGTCGATCAGTAGTCTGAACAACGGCCAAGTTTCCCGTTGTATATGGGGATTTTGCATCATTCCTGAATTGTCATGCCATTCAGGTGACGGATTCTGTGAACTTCCATTCTATGTTAGAAAAGTCCCAGGTGTCCGATAGGTACTCTGTGTTTGATTGTTTTGAACCGTATTTGGTGCACTGCCAGTCCGCCAACAACCAAGAATGCCGTACCAGTTGTGCTACTTACCAGAGTAGTATCATAAGCCATTTGAGAAACAAATTAAAAATCAGTTGAGTCGGTTATTGTCAATGGACTGGTTGGGTCGGTCAAGTAGCAGTAACGCTGAAAAATCGGGTGGTACACAAGTATGCGTTCGTGTTAGACCGGCTGAATGCTGTGCTTCATACGGAACATTATTGTGGTGGATTGCCAGGTCGGGGGTGCGAGTTTTCGAACGCTCGGCCGAATACCTCAACGTGGGGGGGGGGTTACGTTCGAAAACCTGCCGCGATCGGATCAAGGACAACGTGCGCGACCGGATGAGTCATCGCTCGACTAGATCGGACCAACGGGCGAGGCAGGGCAGGCGAAATACGACAGACGGCCAGATCGGAGGCGTGGTTTTTCCAACATTCAGAGGAACATCTCGACACGATGTTGGAATACGGTCAAGGCCAACACTGGGTGGATGGCGGACAGCACGAGCAGCCGGACGAGCCATCGCGCAACGGAATCGGACAAACAGACGAGGAATGGCAAGCGAAAAACCCTCCGATAGAAGGCACCGGTCACGCACGTAAACCGGTTAGAAGTGCGCACGACGTGTGAACGGAAACCGGGGGGTGCTGCGGGTTGGAATTGCGACTTATAAACGAGAGAGCGCGCGTTGCATGTGACTAGCGGTTTGGACAATAAAGATTGTGCTTTATTGGACGCCTTCTCGCTACATTATGAATTACTCACCGCAGGTTGAGTTTCCTGAATCAAATGAACCTCGATTTTGCCTTCTATATACTGGTTATGTAACCACATTTGGTGCTCCGCTTGGACTTTTTCGGTGGCTGCATTTACCTTCAGGTGTCCAGTGAATTTTACGGAAGCGTCCGGTGCAGGCACTCGACAGACAAGAGACGTGAAATGTTACGCACTGGTGACCGCAAGGACTAACGGAATTCGGTTGTGAAACCCTAATCCGTGTGCACGGAAGCCTTTCACTCATGCATTCAAGTGGTTATGATCAACCGTCGCTGGTAAACGTAAAGCGACACACCGTTCGTAATCCAGAACTGAACTAATATTCGCACTACATTAGAGACAACCCAATTCTCTCCAGACAACCATTTTCATATCCATCATGTTTTACTTCGTTTGAAGATGACACGGAAAACGAGCTTGTTCGCTATGCTTTGACCTCACTATGCAAGGCCTCATTAGTGTGTTCCGTGCTAAGCAGTTTGTTACAAGCATTTTTGACGCAAATCATGTGGAATATCGTCCGCAAAGAATGTAATCTGAAAGAACCAAGGCCCCCAAATAGCTATCCAGTTTTAAGAATGTAAGAAAAACGATGACAATGGATTGATATATATATATATACTTCAGGGAAGGTCACAGCTCCAGCAAACGAGCCAAAAGCGAATTCCAGACTTACAAACAAACGAAAGATCGTTATCTGGTTAAATAAGTACCGGCGTTTCAATCTGGCATACACTGAGAATGTATGAACACAAGATGTAGGTTTAGAAACGTACACCAGTAGCTGCAGCGTAACATGCTCCACGTAATCCAAGAAGGACGTAGTAGTTCGGACAGGGGACTTATGAGTGAACATCGTGCTGATAACGACTAGGAGGGAACTCGAAATAGCTCAACGGATGAGGAACACAGCCAGAAGCCAGTCAGATCACAAGACACTTTTCCTAGTGAACGAGAGGAATGAGGTTTGTGTGCAACAACTGCTGGCCCATGTCAAACTTGCGTGTACAACAGCAGGTATGGAGTGGTCAGTGGTTTCTCATAGACCTGCTCCAGGGTAGTATAGTGTGCAGTATCGTCATCGAATGATATCCACTGCATGCCAACACGTGTTACACATGTGTAATGACCACAGCTGATAGACATGCCATGATGTAAAATCATCCCCTGCAACATGTAGGAACGCGAGGCCACCATGGAGGCAGCGGATGGCAGGTCGTCCGCCAGACTGGACGTGACGTCTGTTGGGGCGACAGACTCTGAGAATTTGACCGAGAGCCGCTCAGGTATAGAGATACGCTGAAGCAATTTGCGTCCGGTCTGCTCAGCGCGGCAATATGTGAATACGTTCAGACAGATGAGCACATGTGAGGCTAAGCTGCGAAGGCTCAGGCGTCGAGCTCGCTTTGTTACCTTACCACAGGACTCGCACTGCTGTTGTGTGGACACGTATTCTGTCTGCGTGAAGTGTGCCCGAATCAATGAAGTTAGATCGAGTTCCACGTTCGGTGTGTGTGTAGTAGATTTCACCTGCAAAGTGAGAAATCGTAGACGTAAGGCGAGCAAAGCGGACTAGTATATGAGTCATCGTAGGCAAACAAAATATGGTATGGAAAAATCAGGATTTCGTTTTTGGCAAGATGAAAAAAACGAACAGCAGGTTCAAACCGATTCGAGGCAAATATCTTAAGTAACGACGTATCAGACGAAGTGTTCACAAGGAAATCCTGGTTTTCACTCTGCTCTAATCGGTTGTCATATCACAAATGTGGGGAACAACGCGAGAATAAGGTTTAATTGTTTATCGTACGGATTGCTCCATGTGTTACGGTAGGCGAGGTGGAGGTGTTATTTTTCACATAAATGACCCATGATGCAGGTCCGTAAAAGTTTTGTTTCCCTATACCAATGTTTATGCAAGCTGCTTAATTGTTAAGTGGTTACGTGGTTTTCATCTAACTATGATACGTAATACTTATTCATCTTCGAGATGCCTTGCCAATTAGATTAGAAAGTTTGTTAACGGCTTTTTAGTAACCCTTTCAAAATTTGCTGAAAATTTTATATAGTGTGTGGTTATTTGATAACACTTCTTATCATCTTCGGTCGGCATAACACAATGTGGCTCGTCCTACAACATCAGGATGCACATATTCGAAAATACACAGTTGTTTGCAGTTCACAGTCGCACTTTATTTGGATCGTTGTATTGTGAAGCGTTCTTCCATAGTTTATGACAAGACTCGAAACACGCCTTTCATTCGCGGTGGAAACAGTGGAATAACATGTCACCAATATCGTTATTTACCCTAAGTTTGGCACAACACAAAATCACTGATTGTGGGAGGATGACGCGCATTTATCTCATCCCGAGTGGTCCACTACGCAATCTGATTTTGCAGCCGGGTGTTTTTTTTAATGTTTTGTTCATATAAATGCAATGGTGACAAAAAAAAAGTTACAACTACTAAGATTCGAGATCGAGGGAACCGGAAGTAACCAGTGGTCAAGAAGGAGCATAGGTTAAATCACAAGTTACTCAGTAATCACGGCTGATCACAGATTTCACGTTCACTTACGCCTTTTTCAAAGCTCATGTCGAAATTGAAGTGTCCATTATAGTTCGGGAGTGACAATAACTGGTTTTTCAATCACGAGATCAAATGAAGCAAATGGGGTCATCGTCAACATGTCTATTTCATAAGAGAATGGTGATGCAGCTCAAAACCCAGACCAAACAGGGATATGTAATACTGATATGAAGTCTAATAAGCGAGCGAAACTCCATCTTATGGTCTCGTTCGAAAGTAACTCAACCGCAGGGCCTAATTGAAAACAGAGGTTGTGGTAACATGAAAATATTACCCAACTTCCGACAATAAAAAACCCAGGTTAGTCACCAACAGAGAAGTCATGCGTAAGGTGGTTGACAAAACAAACGTCAGAACATTAGTTAATAAGTGACACACAACAAAGATGAAACACCATATCATCTACTTGATTTATTGATTGTTTGTTTGTCGATTCACATCGACTCCCAAATTTCCACTAAGAACTGTCGTGTTTTTACGGCAGAGGCGGTCAGGACTAACGAATACGAGAAATAAAGCCACACCGTAATTAGTGTCATTCGGATATCTTATTCGAATAGCTCAAAGGAACCCAATATTTCAAACCTCAGCACAAACACTGCGCGTAAACCTGATTTGCGTAAGCGACTCGAGATTACCTTTACCACAGTTTACAAGAAGGAGATGACGAAGAAAGACCGTTGTGGGTTCGGTCGGTTGGGCTCGGTCACTATCGTTTTAGATGGAACCCAAATGAGGAAAATCAGTGCTTCGGATGAATGCGAATCAGCGACAGACAGAGCATGCCTCAACGCCGCAAGCGTTCTACCAGCTGAGCGACGAAGCCACCTCAGAAATTCCACATTTGGACTCTGTTACCCACCCGTCCTACTGTCTCATATGGAATCGAGCAAATAATTCAGGGGATCGACCGGCCCGGCAGGATTATTGAACCGTTTGGAACAGAAACCAAATCTCACCTTGAACGACATGGCTACAGAGTACCAACCACCGGTAAATTGAAGCATGACACCGCTCTGGTCCAGTCTGGGGGCCAACGTGGTACCGAAGTTCATGCGGTCCAACATCCTTCTACTGCCAAATGGCGCAACCCCGGCCCGTCACACGATACACCATCTGGCCCGAAAACTGGGAAGAAGCCTCCGGCAGCACGTTGCCACTGGGGGGCCTGGCACTTCGTCAGGTTCTGCCCATGCAAACAACACAGATGTCGGCAATGCAATTCAGTCGACCATAAAGAAGGATATTGTCATTCAGGTCAGCAACGTACACCTGCTGGTTCAAGGTCCAGATCGAAGTTGCGATCCAACTCACGATCCACAACCGTCGGCAACAAAAAACCTTGATGGCAGTCTTCCAAGTCAAATTCATAACACTTCATATCAATGGTCAGTCAGTCCGGTTGCAGTTAGACACTGCTTCCGACATAACCATCATTTCGGAGAAACTCGTGCACACACTAGGGAAACCTCCGGTACAAGAGGCCAAACAGATCGCCACAAGTGCATGTGGTGGTCACATTCCACTCACGGATCAGCTGCATTGCTATGTTTTATTCCGTCGTAAAACGTTTCACGAGTCCTGCGTCATGACAACATCAGAACTCAACCTACTTGACCTCAACTGGTTTGATCGACTGGGTTTGGCGAACACTCCCATCAACACAATCTGTAATCACGTGAGTCACGCTTTGTCCGATCAACAAGCAGCCAACCCCCCCCCACCTCCTCGCCTGGCAGCGGTACCCTGGCCGCAACCCAACAAACCCTGGTCTCAGCTACACATCGATTACGCCGGTCCGATCAATGGAGTACATTATCTGGTTCTCATGGATGCCTACTCCAAATGCCCGGAGATCGCCGCTGTATCTCCCCCGAACACATCGAAGACCTTGCAGGTGTTGGAGAGGATATTTTGCCAACATGGACTCCCAGAGACCATCGTATCAGAAAATGGCACACAGTTCACGTCACGTGAGTTCCAGAATTTTCGCACGCTTAATGCCATTTGTCACATACGCTCTCCACCCAACCATCCCCAGTCCAACGGTCAGGCTGAACGCATCCTAGATACTTTCAAGCGAGCGCTCCTCAAGTCACGGGGAGAGGGAACGTCGGAAGAGATCATACGAAAGTTCTTGATTGCCTACAGAACCACTCCCAACTGTGCCACACCAAATCAGCTGTCTCCCGCAGAAGCACTCATAGGCCGAAAAATTCGGACAATGCACCACGCCATGCTGCCGAGATCCACGGCTTATCAAAATACGCCACCGGCGAAGCATGGGTCTTTATTCGAAGTGGGGTCAGCCGTGTACGCCAGAGATTACCGAGCGAATGATGAAACATGGAAACCCGGCCACAAGAGAAAACCTACTTTGTGCTTCCAGTTGAATCTCAAGAACCCCCGATACTAATACTCTAAAAGGGGAGGTGTTGGGGAAGTCACATACCCCAAAAAACTGTCCACCAACTGGAATGAGCATTTACCGTTTTCTTTGTAAAGCCGATTTCCTTTGATGTACCATCATTTTTTCTTACCTCTGGCGCCGACTCACATACTGGACGCCAGTTAGCTTGTTTTCTTCACCCGATCGCTTGACGAGATATAAAAACGCGAGAGCTGCATTTTGTACTTTGGACTTCGGCTTTTCGGCACTTGGACTTCGGCACTCGGAACTTCGGGCTGAGACAATAAACGCTCTTTTAGGGAGATCAGTGTTTTCCCTTCGTAGTCCGCTTTGGGGAAGTCGGCTGTTCGGGTAAAACAGTGCGTACCATATCACTGCGACGTAGGAATCGTTCCAGTTCAATTGCATTCACTCGGTCGTTACGCGATAACATTTTTTGGTTTATTATGGACCCATCCAATTCGGAATTGTTATTGGAGCAGCAGCTTAAGCTGATAGAGATGCTTGCGAAGTCCAAGGAAACCTATGCACAACTTACAGCTATGAACGCACCGTCGATTGTTGCCTTGTACAACAGTATATCGGAGTTCCATTATGATCCTAATTTAAATGTTACATTTCTGGCGCCGATTTACGTACTGGACGCTAATTTGCCTGTTATTCACCCGGGCGTTTGACGAGCTATAAATATTTGACTTCGAACTGAGACAGTATAAAAGCTCTCTTTCTGGAGATCAGTGTTTTTCCTTGAGAGGCGGCTTGGGGATCGGTTCTTCGAGGTAAAACAGCGCGTACAATATCATTGCGTCGTAGGAATCGTTCCAGCTCAATTGTGTTCTCTCGGTCTCTCCGTGATTAACATTTTCGTGGAGATCGTTACAGCTCGATTGCATCCGCTCGGTCGTTCCGCGTTATAACAAGAACCAACTAACATTCAAATTTGAGCAAAACGATGTTAGACGCATGGGCACCTCAGTCACATGACGTACCAAAACGGAGTTCATCACCCCACGACCCACTAACCGGATGCTACCAAATTATGGTCAACCTCATAAAGTGTCGTGCCCCACGTGTAATCATGACAGTAATTGTTGGGATCGTTGACATCATTAACCATATATCAATCGTGTATCGTTAATCGATAAAGTGGCACGTGAGCACCAGCATATTATGATGAAATACTGAAACGACCAAAACATTTCACACCTAGAACGACCGAATAACTCATTTTGGTAGCTTTATTCAGACAGCTTCATTTACAATCGCAAAGAAATAGAAGGCCATTGGTCGTAAATTCTTGGAACGCTATTTATCTAAGGTAATGTTAACCATCCAGAAGATGGAGCACAGTTGTGAGGAATTTAAGCTTAAAGCACATGCAAATCACAGAGGAGAAGAGAATGCCCAAACGCAACAAGTGTCCTACCAACTGGGATCCAACGGTACACAGAAACCCAGAAATTTCACCGTTGGACTGAGTTGTCCGCCCGTTATATGGAATCCACCGAAAAGCTAGGCAACTATAAGACAAAAAATTGAAAACCAGTAGCTAAACTTGTAGATACCTGGTGAAATTGTGGAAACTGAACCATAAATGTTTAGCCTAGATCGAAGTAAGTTATCATCCTTGGCAAAAAGTGTACTTATTTCTGGAAGAGACTTTGAAAAACATCAACTATATAAACCGCTCCCGCAGCTGTGGCAGATGAATCTAACCCTGGTAGGGGGGCGAAATATGGTGCAATTTGCTGCGTATTCAGTTATATCTCGTCATCATCATCATCATAAAAGCCATGAGCCTGACCAAAGGGTACTGTGGCTCGGGCCGCCGCTCACCTCAACAGTGACGTGGAATATCCTAGAGGGACATGTTACCAGGACGGTCAACAAATACTAAAGACTAAGCGGAAGAACTAGAAATGGTATGCATACAGGTAGGCCATTGACTGCGACACATCGCCATCTCGGATAGCGTATCTAACCAGCGGTTTGAGTGATCACGAGGACCCCAGCCAGGCAGGCGATGACTGCCCACTTTACTCAATGGAGCAGTCTAGGTCTTCATATTTCGTGACCACTTTGTTGCTTGACCACCACGCGGTTTAACCCAGCTGTTGGTGGCCTCAGTATATAATGCCCGATGCGGTAAACGCTCAGATGGCATACGAAGCACGTGACCCAACCATCACAAGCTGCGCAACGTAACTACTTGATCAATTGATCGCGCATCCCGAACGTTCCGGAATACGCGCCGGCGAACTGCCGCATTGCTCACACGATCAGCCCACTTAATGTGGGCCAAGTGGCGGAGACAACGATGGTCGAACACAGCAAGCCTGTTGATATCTTGCTTGCGAACAGGCCACGTTTC